>JAKTXH010000008.1:0-352409 GCA_030561405.1 Suhomyces atakaporum
CAAAGTTGTCAATGTCTACGACAGCGCATCCGCAGACAGATGGTCAGACGGAGCGGGTCAACAGAGAATTGAACAAGTTGTTACGAACTTATATTCAGAATGAATATAAAGATTGGCCAGATTATTTGCCAATGTTAGAGTTTGCATTAAATAATACTTACAATGAAAGTATTCAAGCTACACCATTTTTTGCTGATATGGGAAGACATCCCAAGGTGCCAGCGATGAATAAGTTGCAAAATATGGTTGAGGCACACTCAGGTGCAGAAGATGTTGCAAAAAAGATGCAAGGTATTGTTAAACATATACAAGAGATGATGGCACAAGCTCAAGGAAAGCAAGAGTATCAAGCCAACAAACATAAAGATTATGTTGATTTTAAGGTTGGAGATTGGGTACTCTTATCACGAGATGCTTATAAAGTTGATCAGAGTGATAAATATCAGAAGATTAAACCATGTTATACGGGACCATTTCAATTGGTTAAGAAGATAAATAATAATGCGTTTGAAGTTGACATTCCTTGTCTGTCAAAGAAGTATAGAGTCTTGAATGTTGAGAAATTCAAGTTACATCATTTTGATGATGAGAAAAGAATATGCGAGAGTTCCGCAGTTTCAAAGAGCTGCCGAAATTGCGGATATTGCACGGATTGATCCTGTGAAGAGGATTGTTGATGTATTTTGGAAGGACTGCTCACCAGGCAGTGACGTGGGAATTTTTCCACACACATGTACCAAAAGATTTACGTTCACACATCATGAGCAACTGTCCATTTGTGCAAAATCGGGACGATTTTCTTTTGGAAGGGGAGTAATGTAACAGGTTAGGTAGGATAACGGATAACGAGCTCAAGAGAACGGACTTCGGGAGAAATGTCGGGGAAACAGAATACAATGAGAAAATAGACAAAGGTCAGAAGACAATGAGAAAATAGACAAAGGTCAGAAGACAATGGGAAAAGAGACGACGATCATGAAACGAGGAGCTCGAACTCCTATTGGAAGAAAAGTATATAAAGACATAGAAATTGTAGTTAGAAGAGGGGGATTTATTAGTGGTTTTATCCATTAGTTGCTTAGATCGAATAAACTCCAGTAAAGGTATTAAGACTTAGTTGAATACAAAGTTATTAAGACGTTTCCAAATTATAATCGCTACTGAGGAACATAGTCAAGGCTAGACTATCATATACAGGTTAAGTAAGGACCGATCCGTTAAATTGATAACGAAAAGGTTCTGTGGTCTAGTTGGTTATGGCATCTGCTTAACACGCAGAACGTCCCCAGTTCGATCCTGGGCAGAATCATTTTTTTGGATAATTTTTGCTCGACATGATTAAATATTATTTTTGCATATTTAGTATCTAGTATTCACTAGTGAAAGTCTGTCGTAAAAGCAGAACGTTCATAAGAGTGCTTCGTACGTAAGAAAATTGGGCATCGAAACCATGTCGCTACCGTAGCCTTCATCTCACAACGTTAATAAAGAATAGTGACTACTTTGTAGTTGTTTTTGAAACTATGGAGTATCACCTCATGTTGATAAATTTATATCAAGTATATCACAAAGGAATATATTTGGCAAACAAACCAATTCTTGAAAGACTTGGGAAATGCCATAGCCATGGGTTTAAAATACAGTTTGAGACGTCTCAGTAATATCGGAGAAAAGTGTATTAAAAAAAGGGATAGGACGGGGGTAGAAGCAGATCGACCTGTTCACATCATTGGCCCTTACTGAAGAAGCTCCAAGTGGCCACAAAGGCATCGATTCATGGTAATTAGCTTCTAGCTTGTAGAAGTAGAAAAAATAACGACAACTGCAGGATTCGAACCTGCGCGGGCAAAGCCCAAAAGATTTCTAATCTTTCTCCTTAACCACTCGGACAAGTTGCCAGATCATGTGATCAATGTGCTTATTGACCGAGATATTACGCCCAACAAAGGTGAGATCACGTGACCAAAATTTTTTATTGCAAAAATGTATATTGTTTTACCCTATTAGGTTATTGAAAGATAACAGGCACAACTTAGTAGATGAGTAGACTTTAATATGTTCCCATACGCACGTAACCAAAATTTTAAAACCTGATGTACTCAGTTGAATGATTTTCCGCTGTTGAACTGGTGGCGAATCGAAATTTACCAAAATCTGAAACTTATGCTTGAAATAGTTAACCAGGCTGTAATTCATACAATTAGCAATTACTTGCTTAATCAGGAGAAGACTGCGACTGAATAGCTGTAAAAGTTATGGGATTATGAGTAGATAAGTTTCTTCGTTCTGCACGATGAAAAATGACCAGCCTATTGAAGTAAAAAGATTAAGGGGAATGACAACTTATGATGTACTGATTCCTACAAAAATAAATCACTTGAAAAGAAGTTATAGTCACGTTCGAAAGAACAGTTCAAGTTTAACAATTTCTAGAAATAACATTTCGTATTTCCCATATACTGACATCATTTTATATACTCGATTTCATCGAAATCTAAAGTCTTATAATTTACTAGCTGATTTCAATCTTCTAATAACTGGGAATCCTTCAACGAGGTGCATGGCGGCCCATTGCAATGCCACGCTCTTGGAGGCTCTAAATTTGCGTAAAATAGGAGCACTGAACAAGGCAATTTCAAGAGCATGAGCTGAGTAGAGAGCCACAGAAATCTTCAAGGCATGTTGTGCCAAGAATCCATACACTGAATTCACAGGAGAAGGAACGACACTCACAATCTTCAGGAGGATAGCATCACTAGCAACAATACGTGGCAAAAGAGTGGAATCATACGCATTGGCCACCAAGATAAAAGCCAATGGGTATGCAATGGCTGATTTCAAGTTTGGACCAAAGACTTTGGTTAATTTGGTGTGAGAATAACCTTGTTGATTAGCAGCATACTTGGCCATTGCCACCAATTTACCCTTGACATCGGACCATTCCTTAACCTCAAGGCCTTCATCCTCAATAGCATCAGCCCATTTAAGGGTGAAAGTTTTCTTCTTGTTTTGAGAGATGTAATCAATGGAGAGTTTGTCGAGATCAACATGAGAAATGGAAGGAGATGACTCGTCGAAAGAGTTGACGTGACCGTAGACCACGAGGTAGTCGTTAAGGGCCAACTGGTGGTCCTTGTTCATATGACCGATGATTCTTTGAGAGGGATCCATTGAATTGAAATTGAGTTTTGAACTTGTTAAACAACTAATATGGCCGCTTATGTAAGGGTAAAGGGTATGGGCGAAACCGACTCCTTAAGTATCGCAATATGGAATACAGAGTGGCAAATTAGGTGAATGTGATTTTTGATATTTTCCTACATAATTTTCATTGATGCTATAAAATAGGTGGGGTCTCACAGGTACTGTTCCGTTTTGAAAATCTCGTGAATTATTGTCCCATTGATTCAAAATCCCATACGTAAACTGAATTAGTCTTGAGTGATCATTTAATTCTTTTATAATCTAATTGTTTTAATTTTTTCTTCTTTTTGCGTTAGTATCTTCTTCAGCAGTTCGTTTTTTGGAATCCTCTTCATCACTTAAGTCCAATTCTTCTCCCTCGGAACTATCCTCCTCGTTGCTATCTTCACTGTCATCATCATTTGGAAGTGCCAATACATAGTACTTTGTGGCGTTTAAGAACAAATCATCCACAATTAATCTGGTTAAGTCTTCACCGTTTCTAAATTCTTTCCCAGGCTTTTCTCCGGTCCATCCAAACCAGGCAAAGAACGATTTCATTCCTAAGCGGTAATTTTTCTTATCTTCAGTAGACAATTGCTTTCCCTTGTTAGCCTTTATAGCAAAAGGATTGATCGACTCTAATTCTTGGGGCCATTGAACGCTTACAGGTTTAGAAATGATTTTTTCTTCACCATCTTCGATAATGGTCTGGAAGTGTTTGGTAACCTTTTGTTCTGGTACCACATTGTCCTTGGAGCTAAACTCAATGGTGATGTAGAAATCTTTGAAATGCTTTAAATCTTCTTCGGTGGGGTTTTCAATGTCAGCAATGGTGTAATGAACGTAGATGTTGTCAATGTATTCCAAGTACTTCAAGTCTTCCGAGCTGATATACTCGGCGAAGTCATCATTTTCAGCTAAGACGATGTACCAGAACGTAGGGATGTTTCGAAGAATATCACGCCGTGATTGATATATGGATTGAGTTCTTTTGATCCGAAAGACTTCGGAGTCTCTCTCGGCGACGCTCATATCCTTCTCGAGGGACGCCAACTGGTCCAAGCTTTGTTGGAGGGCATTCGATTCTTCAGACATGGAGGGATGATGGTGATAGTGATGAATATGTGAGAATATCAATAGTGCGAGAGATGATCCATGAATATGAAGCGAAAGGGAGAATGATAAGTGCACAAACAATGTAACGTTGAAGATAATGATGGAATCATCTAAACAGCTTGATGGCTACGATAGACTACGATCTAATATATGAAAAGCTTTCTCAATTGGTATTTTTGATGTGGTCAATATCATTAGCATTGAAGAAACCCACCTTGACGACGAAGCTTTATAGATCATGAGCTTTGTAGGTACCGATAACTGATTAGTCCTTGATGTTCCTGGTAATCTATACACTTCTTAGCCAGACTCGAAACTTGCTGGCCATCAGTCATCTCGCCGATCAATTTTTAATCTGGCTGACCATCGCCAGTTCTCCTATTAGAATGACTGCTGAATTGAATATTCCTGTAGTTCCATAGTGATTTATGTCATTCGTAACTCCTCTTTGATATATATATGTAACTCGGCTATATTGCTATTATTCTCACCTCGTCCTGTTTCATTTCTTGTTTCACTTAACTTCTAACCGCAACCGCGACCCCCACACTCATGATACATAACTGATCTACTATTTCTACACCATAGAGATCATAATGATAAAAGAAAATGATATAATCTCCAAGGTCCTTGTCACTATCGACAAGTATAAGGGGAATTTGTCCAACTTCAAAACCGCAATCACCGACAATGGTTATACTCCCGGTCAGCCGTCCTTCACAAGAACGTTGGTATGGAAAACTTGTTTGATTACAGATAGCTTGAAGATTCAAACTTGGGAGTCTAAGTTGGCAGATCTGAGAGTGGTTTACCATGAATTACTGAAACGTTCAGATATGTCAGTTCCATGGTGGAAACTTAATGAGGAATCACCATTCTATAAGAGTCAAGAACTCTCTAGGAGATCTAGCTTAAAGAAAGATCTTAATCCACAACGAAGAGTGAAACGTACATCTTTGGCTCGAGTCTCTGTTACCAACGACCCTTTACAAAGCCCTAGTAGATCTCGAAGTCCCATGAAAAGTCCCAGTGGATCCAGAAGTCAAACTCCAACTTATGAAACCAGCGATGCTGATTTCGAATTATTAGAGACCATCATTTTGGATATTGACAGATTGTTCCCAGGAGAAGAATTTTTCCATACCTCTAATCCATTAGCAAATTCTACCAAAAGACAATTGATAGAAATTCTTTATTTGTGGTCCAAATGTAATCCACATGTGGGTTATAAACAAGGAACTCATGAAATCTTGGGATTGATTTACATCAGCTTATATAAAGAAGCTACTGAAATCCCCAATACTAATACATTTTCTAATGATGATCTACAAATTCTTAATCTTTATGATATTCATTATTTACTGCATGATTTATTCACCATTTTTAACAAGTTTATGCTCGAAAGTGGAATCATCTCTCGATTTTATGAAAGTGAGGAAATCCTTTGGAAATCTATTGAAACATTCAATGTGAACCTCATGAAAGTGGACCAATTGATTCATTATAATTTGATTCATAAGCTTAAGATAGAATCGCAATTATGGGTCATACGGTACCTAAGGCTACTTCTTTCTCGAGAGTTAGGTAATGATTTATCAGCTCCAATTTTGCTATGGGATAAATTAATTGCCTCACAATTATCCAGCAATTCTAGCAATAAGATCACTGCCATTCCAGACCTCATAATGTACATGACAATTCAACTTTTAATCCAATTAAAGACCGAGCTTATAACTTGTGATTTTGGGGAATGTCTCTCACTATTACTTCATTATCCCATTTCATCAAAGATCAATAAACATTTGTCAAGTGAAGATTTCATACGTCACTTGTATAAAGATGCAGCAAAACTCTATCAACATAAGGATGATGATTTGAAACTTTACGAACTTGGGTTGAAGCTCAATAATACATACAATCCTGATTTGAGAATTACTATGAGCTACACGGGAAGTGCAAAAAGTAGTCAAGAATCATCCAGAGCCACATCACCTCGTCCTACGGATTCCAAAGCAGAAAAGATGAAATTCGAAAAGTATCGACTCGAAATGAGACTCAAGAAACGAGCACAACTGATGATAAACGGTACGCAATAAACCATGGAATAGAGCAATACAATAGATATCGATACAGAGGCGTGGATATTTAACTAGATACCAAATCAATATTATAGTAACCATATTAAGATTCTACCAAAGATATTAAACCAATACTAAAGTAGCCCTATCATACTATACCCGTAGCCATAATTAATGTTGATTCTAAAATTTTTTTGAGTTTAAACTGTTTGGGCCTTGACTAGATTGAATTTGTATTGCCAATTAGGATCAAATCCCACTCCACTGATAGTTAACTAAATCTTGTATACTAAAACGAATTGAGACTATATACAGTCCCACGTGACCGGTACTAAAAGTTTTCTGAGATTTCAATTCTAATCATCAACATGGGTAAAAGAAAGTCATCGGCAAAGCCGCAAAAGAAGATCAAACAAAAGTTGGACATCACGTTCACGTGCTTGTTCTGCAACCATGAAAAATCAGTTATTTGCACCTTGGACAAGAAGAATTTGTTAGGTGAACTTCACTGTAAAATATGTGGACAAAGTTTCCAATCAGCCATACATTCATTGTCTCAACCTATTGATATATATTCTGATTGGATTGATGCCTGTGAAGATTTAGCCGAAGAAGCGGAGAAAAATGGAGGTGTGGATGTTGAAGGAGATGAATACAGTGACGATGAGTACGACCGTCCAAAGAATGTTAAAGCACCTGATTCTGAGGATGATTATTAAGGAAATTGATGGGAATTAATATGAATTAATATTAACATATGATATTGAACATATAAAAGTATTGGTCGTATTTCTACTGGTTAGAGTTGTCATGTATTATAAGTAAACGTATTTAAAAAATTTAATAAAATTTAACAAACTTTAATAAAATTTGATGCCAAGATAGGTTTGAACCTATCAATTTGTATATGAATAAATTATCCCGAATTAGTTTCTTTTTTAGCTAGCGTATTAAGAACTTCATCATACGCATCACTAATAGTTCCATTAGCTGCTTGATCTTCTTCACTTTCAACATCTTCTTCGGGTACTTCTTCTTCTGATGCTTCTTTCTTTTCTTCTTGTGGACTATCAGGACTAGTTAAACTCTGTAACTTTTGTTTAATATCTTCAATATCAAGTCCTTCCTTTTTCAATGGATCACATTCTTTTTGACTCAGATTGAAAACGGCTTCAAGAGTAATTCCTTCTTTTTTTAACCATTCCAAATATTCTATAATTTTATCTAGATCAGTAAAGTCTACACTCAACAATTTTTGCCTTATTTGTTCTCCTGATAATCCAACTAATGATTTAAAGAAATCATTCTTTGGTTGAGTCACATGGTAGTCGTGAAGTTTAGATAATTTTAATATCGAACCTTCTTCTCGATTAAGATTTTGAAGGTTGGATCTTGAACTAGATCTTGACATATTCAATGGTGAAATACTTGGAGGAAGTTCACCGTTATGAGGTAAGTTCAAATTGGTGGCTTCTGTCACATGATTTTGCTTTGTTGTTAATAATGAATATTTACTCTTTTCATCTTCAGCATTCCCAATGATTCTAGGGTAGTGTTCGGATGTTTCAACCAATGAACTATCAATCAATTGTAATCCTTTTTCAATGGATGAATCAATAAAGATGAATTTAATCAAAGTTTCTTTACCTTCTAAATTCAATTCGCTCTTTAATTGAAGTTTCAATAACTCATTAATAGCAACTTTCAATTCATTCCTAATATTTTTGGCTCTTGCAATGAATTTAGTAACTTCGGCAGATTTCAAGTCTAGTTTTTGTTTTGATTTCAATTCCAAAATGGTATTCAATTGTTCTGTTAAAGATTCAGAATCAAATGTATCAAGATCGGTAGAATCTTCCTTTTTGTATAACAATTTTTCCATATTTCTCATAGTATAAAGACCAATTTTTTCCTTAAAATAATCTGGGAATCCATCAGTATCACAGTCAAGTGTGATTATACTATTTGAATTTTTAACAGCTTGAATTAATGATGACAATGAAGAATAATCCAATTTGTTTCCTGTTAAGGAGAAGTAGCCCAAATATTTGCAAAATGGAAGGACTTTGGCTATGGATGAAATCGACTCATAACTGAAATTATTATTTTCAAGATGAAATCTAACAAGCTTGGGAAACATTGGGAATTTAGAAGTAAAGTATGCAATGATTGATGCTTCTGAAGGTATTTCTGGTCGAGCTATTGTATTTTGAGTATTCTTATTAACACATGGATCAGAATCGGATTCGGAAAGTGAAGATGCTGGAGTATTTTCGCTTGAGGTAGAAGTATGATTCAAGGTTCCAAATAATCTCTGGTTATTCGAGAGGTCAAGATATTTCAATCTAGGAAGCCTTAATAAAATAGTTTCCAATACCTGTTTAAAACATTCAGTAAATAACATATTGGTAGAATTTAAACTTATGAAGGCAAGGGTTGAACTTTCCAATTTAGATTCAAAACCTGGTGTTTTGGAATATTCAAGTAAGATTCTGTTCATACTATTAGACAGGAAATCATTATAACCTAAATCCAATCCAGCAGCAAAACTTTGGAATAACCAATTTTCGACCACAATTTTAAAGTGTTTAGGTTTTAATTGATTATAAGCCAAACCTAATCTGGAAGTCTTGATCAGAATAGCCAATTTGATTAATTTTTCAAACACATCAAGATCATTAATACAACACCCAGTCAAAATCAATTCACTGATTCCACCACGAGCCACCAAGGTTGCTACTAATAAAGACCAATCCATATCCGAACGATTATCCTTATTACAAGTCATTCTTAAATCATCTTCATCCTTTTTATCGGTAGGTCTCTTCTTTTTCCTTTTCAAGACATTCACTGATAATGAAGGACATTGAGTCACATCAAGTTTATCAAGAGCCTTATTACGTGAAAGAAACCAACATAAGAGGGACCAGCCATCATGATCGATTGGAGTGTTACGAAGACTCAATTTTTGAAGTTGAGTTTTGGCACTCATTGCAGCAAGAATGATCTTAAATTGTTCAAATGTAAGGCTAACACCATCTAATGAAATACAAATGATGGGAGCTATACGGATAAAATCGGCAAAGGTTTGAATTTCCACTAATGTTGGGGAGGGATTTCTTAATTGTAAGATTGGTAATGGAGCCATTGAACCTTTTGGAATTTGTTTTAATATGGCAGGAATTGGAAGGATTTCTCTTAAATGACAACATCTAGTGTACATAAGATCTAAAGCCATTTTTTGAATTGGAGTATTATAATGATGGTTAGCATGAGAAACCATTGGTTTATCGATTCCTAACAGTTTTGCATGTTTATCAACCGCAGGATCATCATCTGATTCATTAACAGTAGTAGTTGGATGTGCAACTTTTGTTTCAGAGTCAGCATCTTCTTGTTTTGAACCTAAAGAAAATGAACCTCCTACCACAATACCTCCACCATGACCCATTTGAGATCTTTCAATTGCTAATTTATCTTCTTCACTCAAAGGATGAACTTTAATAACACCACCAGCCATTACTTCCACATTTCCCTTTCTAGGATTCCTAGAAGGAATTTGTTGAGGAGGATCTATAAGAAAAGTAGACAGATGAAAAGCCACTCTTTTAAGAGGCCTCAATTCTTTGAAACTAGGATGTAAATGAAGATTATCAATTGATGGAGGAGGAGATGTTGAAGATTGTCTACTTTTTGGAGGAGAAGTTGAAGGAGGAGGTGCAGCCGAAGTAGATTTTTTCCTTAGGAACGAGGTTAGTTTAGAAGTTGGTTGTTCTGACGGTATTGGTTTATCATAATCGACATTATCGAACCCATTTACTAAAGCACTTTCCAAACCCAGTTGAGAGAATCGAGAAACTGATGATCTTCTTCTAACTGGTTGCTTGTAAAATTTAATATAGTCATTCAATCTAGGATCTGCTGCACTGGGAGTAGACATTGACCGATGTAAAGTAAAAGCTTGAGGTGACAGAGTTCGGGGATCAGGAGGTGATTCTGTAGTAGGTTTTTCCGAAGCTAAATTATAATTATCCTTGAAAATTGATTGTTTAAGAGGAGGAGCATCAGATTTATGACCTAATTTCCCTTTTAACTTGGAGAAAAATCCACCAGTGGAGCCTGTACTCCCCACACTTCCGATACTTGAGACACTACTCTTTCTTCTTCTCAAGTCAGTACCCTTGGCATCCACAGGATTAGAATGTGGGGTTGATGCAATGTTCTCGGAAAGTACCGAGGGTTCAGATGGCTTAGTCTTAGCCGTGTTATGTTGGTTTGAATTGGAAATTCCAGTATTCAAATGACTACTAGACAGTAATGATCGAGTAGGAGGTTTGGGGTCATCATCGGAAATATTTAAATTATCAGGAGAGGGCACCGTCACGTTATTTTCACGTAGAAACCAATCCACATCAGTATTGTTAACCCCACGAAGATAGTTATCCGGGCGATTTTCAATGATATCCTTGATGGCCCCCAAATTGAATGAGGAATCGGGCTCTTCTTTGGTCATAATGACACCAATAGATGGAACGAATGTCTAGTAATGATTGAATGAAATGGTAGTAGTACCAAGTGATTTCTGAAACCTTGAAGTTGAATTATTGAAGTAATTATAATAATTAGAACTGAATTTTATGGGTGAACTCAATTTATATATTAATGGGTCGTATATGCAAATATGTATGATCTCACTGAAACAATCTCAGTATCTGCTGGATATGTATGGCTTATGCAGGAAGCAAGTACAAAAGGAGTAGTGGTGACTCGCAGTAACATATTCAGAACGTCATACGACCCCGAGTGGGGAGAGAATAGTGGGGAAAAAAATTGGGTTAGTGCAATAATTAACGATGATTTAATTGGTTAATTAACCAAAAGTTTATTAACGTAAAGTTTTATCATTTGGTATAGTATCACTTGAACTTGAAGGAAGGATTTACCATGATTGGCGGTGTCTAAATTTACGATTATGCATTGTGACATCTGGGGGGAATGACGACCATTTTCCCGCACAGCGTGCGTGTACCAATAAGCAATATGGACAGCCAAAAATATAACGACAACTGCAGGATTCGAACCTGCGCGGGCAAAGCCCAAAAGATTTCTAATCTTTCTCCTTAACCACTCGGACAAGTTGCCTTTTATTGAAGGAGTTTGTCACGTTGAATATACATATTAGGTTAATGGTTATGATCACCCAGCCCGGAAAAAATGCCAAAGCGACATTATCATTGAGATAAGTTGGTCGTGTGTTTCCCCTTACAAAAGAGTATATAGTTGTACCCTACTACCGTAGACACTGCAAAGTAAAATGTTTGGAAGGTGTCTTCTTTTAGCCAATAATGTTTCTGAGGAATAATCCAGTTGAGGCGTGTCTTCGACTAGGTAACAATCCCATACCCATACGGTAGTGGAAGTATTCATTTAAGATACCTATTTACTTCACAGTTACGATCAGCACAACCTGGACTTCGGATCTTTACGGACTAGTTATAGAACTCGAATTTGTCAATAAACTTTCAAGTGGGAGTCATAACAATATAAACATTGGTTGGGAACTTTCTCTGATGACTATGGTCTGGTATATAGAAAGTTGGACCACCATAAACATTGATAGTATAAGAATAACCTTGAAGCATTTTTATACTTTTTAGGAACAAAATGCAATTTTAAATTCCAGGTTGAAGACTTAAAATTTGAGAACAATCCAAATAGACTTACTAATTTTTATGTAAGTGGCCGCATGTGATGCAGATCAGTTAAACGACTCTCTATTGCTTGACAATAACGATAAAAAGAACTGTCGTGGTAGAGAAAGATTTGCGTGAGTTAGGTCGAAAAGTTACATTCACGACTGATGAGTCTATTTTTTTGAGCTGCCATTGTTTAGGACAGATGAACGTGGCCTGATTATGTCATACAATAAGAAATCTTGTTCTTGGTTCAGTCATTACTTGTTATTATTGGCGCATTTCGCCTGCGCAACATTCTTTAGATCTTCGCTCGGTTGACAAACCGGTAGCGATACGATGCGCAATTACGGAAGAATCCATCTACACCGGTTCAGGAGCAACGGTTCTCGATAGTGATTTACCCAAAAGGCGGGTAGTCCAAACTTTTGATTTATCATCGGTATGGCAACTTCTGATTACTTTGACTTAGTATGCTGATGCAACAACAAAAAAGACACATAAAAGTTTATGAGTGTAGAAGTTTTTGGTTATTTTGGTTAGTGAAGTTTTTAGGTATGGAAGCTTAAGGTCGTGGAAGCTTGCGGTTATGGAAGCTATTGTATAATTAGACAATCGCGATGCCCCGTTCATGTATGTGAACAATCTTTGTGGTGAAATCAGAAATTTTCCAGGCAAAACTTGCCGGATAAACAACTAGCAAGATAATAAAAAGAAGGTGTGACCTCGGACCCCCACTCGGAAGTTGCCGCATTGCATTTGTGATGGGATGCGATTCATACAAATGATTAAGTCAGACCATATTTGAAGTACGAGTGCAGTGGTAAGAATAGGATACTCAGACAGAAGGGATTTTTGAAACAAGCCAAGTTTTATATTATGTTATTAGTGCATCAAACATTCCATTGGTTTCCTTATTAAGTGCGCACTGTTAGCGTTTGCGAGGTTAAAAATATGCAACTATTATGCATAAATCGTATCTGCATATTAAAAAGTCTGAGTGTCAAATATTTAGTAAACTAAGGCGGTAGTAGTGAAAGTAAAAGTACTAGTAAATATATTAATCATTATTCCAAAGAACCACTTCTTCCACATATTCATTTGAATAGTAAAGTCACAATTATTCAACATTCTTTAAACCTTAACTCCCATAATAAACTTTAATAATTCAATCTCGTAAATATAGATTGACGCACATAATTTAATTGTTTTCACCGTTTCACCTACATGAAATTTAATGGCGGTCGTTTCATCTGCTAAGCTCTAAGCTTGGAGGGTCACGAGAGATTGGGATGTGGGAGTGACATGAAAATATGATGTCACAGATTTGTCACAGATCACAAATAATATAAGTAAATAACCCTTTGTTGTGAAACATTTCTAAAACTTTTTCTACTAATGGATATATCACTTGAATTGTGGTACTAATGAGGAGTTCTGATATCACTATCCCTAAAAACCTTATATTAACAGAACTTAATATATATACTCAAGTTTTCCAACAAGATCCATATCCCGCTCCAGTTTCATATATCATGATTTCAACTCGTCCACCAACTCAAAAAAGAATTCCCCAACGTCGTATCACTCGCAAAGTGGTGTTTAATGTTTCACAAAGCTTCAAAGTAGATAAAGTCCTTGGTGAAGGTGCTTATGGAATAGTTTGTCTGGCAGTTCATGAACCTACAAAAATTCCAGTAGCTATTAAAAAAATTGAACCATTTGAAAAACCAATATTCTGCCTTCGAACTTTCCGAGAAATTAAACTTTTATCAAAATTCCGAGGTCATGAAAATATTATTCAATTATTTGATGTACAAAAACCACTAGATTTTGCTAATTTTAATGAAGTTTACCTTATTCAAGAATTTATGCCAAGTGATCTTTCAAAAGTTATTCAAAGTCATATTTTATCTGATGAGCATTGTCAATATTTCACATATCAAATTTTAAGAGCTTTAAAATTCATTCATAGTGCAAATGTAATTCATCGAGATTTGAAGCCTTCCAATATTTTGATTAATGATAATTGTGATTTAAAAATATGTGATTTTGGTCTTGCTCGTTTGGATAACTTACGTCATAAATTTAAAAATAATAATTGTGGTGCAATTGGTGGAATTTCAGCATTAACAGAATATGTGGCCACAAGGTGGTATCGTGCACCTGAAATTATGCTAACAGCATCTCAATATTCTACGGCTATAGATTTATGGTCAGTAGGTTGTATATTAGGAGAATTATTCACTTATATCCCACTTTTTCCCGGAACAGATTATAGAAATCAATTAAGTTTGATCTTTGAATTATTAGGAACTCCAACTGGTTTAGACTTTCAAAATATTAAATCTCCAAGAGCAAAAGTTTATATCAATACTTTACCATTCAAGAAAAAATTAGATATTGATAATGTTCTCAATAATCATCCAATGAGATTGAAAAGAATGGGAAATGTACCAATTAATCCTCTTGGTCTTGATTTATTGAAAAAATTATTGACTTTCGATCCTGAAAATAGGATAACCGTGGATCAAGCTTTAAAACATCCCTACTTAAAAAATTATCATGATCCTAATGACGAACCAGTTACCACCCCTATTAGTCCTGAAGAATTCGATTTTGATGTTCCCAAGAATAAATTGAATATAGAGGTTTTAAGAAGGGAAATGTTTGATAATATTATGAGTAGATGAATTGCATAGGGTTTTATAGGTATATATAGAGAAAGTCATTGTATAATAAATTAATAATAATCGAATAGACAGTATATTGTTTATGTATAATATTTAAAAAGAATAATAAAAACTTTTATCGTTTCTGGATAATTTTTCATCTCTTTTCTACCGTGAAATAATGTAAGAAAACATATCCTAAGGCCAAGAACACAACCCCTAATCCTCCTAAGAATTTAACATCTTTCCAAAAGGCACTGACAGTAAATCCAAACGAACTTAAAATCACCGCACCTGGGACTTCAATAGATAATCCAAATTTCTTTTCTCTCAAGATCAAATCCTTAACTTCATTAATTGCCAAAGCCTCATAGGCATAATGGAAAACTGATATCCATTCCAACCATTTGATTTGTAAGTTCAAATCAGTACTATTAATGAATAAACCAGCGAATAATAATGACATTAACAACACCAAAACACCGATCATAGTGGAAGTTCCTGGTTCCTTAATAAGAATACCGACAATAAGCATTTCAATAGCCACTGTTACGTTGAAAAGAACCAACACCAATAAAGTCTTAACAAATCCATTATGTTCCATAGTTAAACCAATCATTGGGTATGCAATACTTGCTAAAATAATTGGTGGTAATACTCTTAATGGTAACACATCACAAACAATTTTACTGACATAATAACTGAATGGATGATAATAATTGTTGGCTCTTTCTCTAACAAAAATGATTCTTTCTGAGGAAAACGAGTGTAACCCAGTTAATGATGAAAATCCAAAGAATGCAAGTATAAAGAAGAACAATCCTAATCTATTTTGGAACCCACTGATATCATTTGAAACGTCATAATATAAGTATCCACAAAAGGTACCCACCACTAATGATAAAATATAATGAGTTAAAAGTAATCTTGGATTTCTGTAAAGATTCTTAAATGTTCTTGATGATAAAATCAAAATTTGAGTTGGAATGCTAGCTTTTTCAAGGTATTGAGATGAGATATCAAGCAGAATTGAATTGGTGGCTAACTCTCTTATTTCTTCTCTTAATTCATTAGCCAATGAAGATTCACCGAAGATTTCAGGAAGTTTATTCCTGATTTGAACAACTTGATCAATCTCGTCCGAATTATCTTGCTTGTTACCTAAGATATCATGATTATATTCATCACGATGAACGGCATAATGTTCCCATTCTCTTGTGGTATCTTCAGAATTCGATTGAACAAATTGTTGGTGAGGATCAGTTGGAACTTCAGTATCAGTGGTTGTAATTCCTGGGATATTAATTGGTAAGTCTGAAGTTTTAACGAGTTTTTTATGATCAACAGTAATATCAATAAGATAGTCTGCAATGTTATAACCCAAAGGACATTTGTATCCATTTCTACTAAAGAAATCATTACACTTGATCATATCACCGGAATAAACCAAATCACCCTCACTCAATAATAATAATTTATCAAACAATGAAACAATATTACTTCTTGGCTGATGAATAGTAAAGACAATAGTTCTTTTGAAGTCTCGGGATAATTTAACCAAACATTCAATGACATTTCTAGCATTATAAGAGTCCAACCCTGAAGTTGGTTCATCCAAGAATAAAATCGAAGGTGAAGTTACCAATTCACAGGCAATAGAAACTCTTCTCTTTTCACCTCCTGAAATACCCCTTTTGAAATTAGATCCAATCACACGATCTTTAATACCCAAAATTCTTAATTCATTTAACACTTCAATGACTCTAGATTCCTTTTGTCTAATACTCATGGATTTTGGTAATCTCAACAATGCACTATTCAAAACAGTCTCATAAACTGTTAATGTGGGTATCAAATGATCTTCTTGATCGACAAACCCTATAATTTTTTTATAATCTGACTTCTTCAAAAGGTTCCCATTCACATATATATTCCCAGAAATGGTTCCTTCTTTATTCTTTGCGGCCAAAATATCCAATAAAGTTGTTTTACCAGCACCAGAACCACCCATAATGGCAAGACATTCACTGGGATTAACTAAACCAAACACTTTGTTTAAAACGGTGTTACCATTGGCTACTTTGAAGCTAATATTTTCAAAACTAAGGGTGGTAGGGACAAAATTTTGGTTCAACGCTGAAGTTTCGGCATCAAATGATTCAAAAGATCCATCGCTATTTTTGAATAAAGGTGATCTTCCAATATTGTAGATAGAAGTTAAAACAATCAACCCACAAACAAGAGCCACCCCTGAGATAACAAAAATGTTACCTAAAGTCAAACGATTATGATCGGGTAAGTCATAACCTGGGATCTCACTTTTGTGCAAACATTCACCCGAATTACACTTCAAAGTGATATAGGGATCACCAAACACACTTGAGATCAAATCATTCATACTGGGTTCAGAGAATCTGCAAGCATTCTCGCCGATATTACAGGTGAAGTCACCGGGACCTCTGATGGTTTCGGTCAAGAATTCAGAAATATCAATGGAACCAGCTTGACCACATAACATTTTATCAGGTAAACATTTACAAGCGACCTCTTCACAGTTGTAATGGGTCGTATTGGCCTTTAAATCAAACTCGAACTTACACTTTTGTAAGTCACAGTAAAAGGATTCTTTTTGATCGATCCAAAATTGGAAATCACATTGAGCAGCCGTCTTATTACAAGAAAATGTGACTTGAGGCTTCAAGTCTCCCAAGATGGAAATGATTTTGCGGTTGGTCACATCACACATCTGATGGTTCTTGTTAACAATCATTCCTGATTTATAACAAGTTCCCTTTAACCCTTCGGGCATAAACGCATCACAAGATTCATCAGTAGTACATAAATTGCAATTGATACCTTCCCAGCCCTTCTTACATGAACAAGTATCATTAGCATCTCTAATAGGACGATTTTTATTACCATCAGAAAGTCCTCCACATAATGGTTCAGAGCAATCCATGCCTCCATAACCATCATGACACTCACACATCCCAGTGAATGGATTACACTGAGAAAATTGAGTACATTCGAAATTGGGCAAGTTACAGTTGAAGCATGGGGGACATTTTTCCGAATCTTCGGAAGGAGGAATGGAGAAGATTTCATTAATGGCGGCGTTCTTGACGATTTTATCGAGGGAGGACGAGGTTTGGGCAACCAGGAATGGAACGAGCGTGGCCAAGAGAACTAAGCCAAGAGGTCTCATGGCGGGCGGATATTATAGCGGGACGAAACGATTTGAAAGGACCAATGGTGTGAATGGAGAGGTAATGAGTGATGGTGGGGCTGGTGATAAGCACACGTGAGTGGCAAGTTTAGTGGTGCACGATGCTAGATTGCGAAGTCAAAGAAGTCACAGTTGGTGAGATAAAGGAGGTAGATTTGGACGATTAAAATTAGATCTATTCAACGATAACTGGGATGATTACATTGATCATAAAGAATAGTGATGAACTTGAAGAATTTTG
This sequence comes from Suhomyces atakaporum, assembly GCA_030561405.1. Lineage (NCBI taxonomy): Eukaryota > Fungi > Ascomycota > Pichiomycetes > Serinales > Debaryomycetaceae > Suhomyces > Suhomyces atakaporum. Next base: position 18,213 of record JAKTXH010000008.1, read on the forward strand.
GCGAGTTTGTTGTTAATGATCCTGCGAAATCGTAAAGTTTTAGCACCAAAATGGTGATTTTCCAGAATTTTAGAAAATAAGAAGAGCCAACTACGAAATTGAAATGGAGTCAAGCTTTCTTTTAAGGAAAAAGGTATACGAGAAGCAAACAAAACAGAGTAGTGGAGTTTAAGTACGAAAAGACATCAATTTCATCTTGTACCGTGGTTGAATTATAAACCATGTTATTGCCTATTCGGGCCAACCTTGTAGTAGTAACTTAGTAGGCAATATCTATCATTGATTGAAAGAGACTGGTACGAGTTTTTTTGATTATCGTAGAAGATGAATTCTAGTATACTCGATGAACTAGCTATTTTGATTGGACTATTGAGTTGTTGCTGACAGTTAGTTGTCGCTGGGATTAGATCCTTTCGCAGCTTGTAATAAAATGAGGCTACATAAAGTGCCTAAAAGTAAAAGTGCCTAAAAGTGCCAAAAAGTGCCAAAACACCACACAGTCCCACAATTAATAATCCCACCTACTACTAATATAATAACTCACTTCATAGTATACCTACCTCACGGATACCCTTTGAAACTCTCACTAATTAGCTCTCCCACTCTTCTCTTTCTTTCCTCTTGTGCGAAATATTATCGCGACTTTGTTTGTTTACCCTTATCTATGGCACTTAAACAGAACAAGTCCTACAACCAGGCCCGGTTCCGAGCGATTCTCCAGTCCAAGATCCAGTCCAATGGAGTCCTGAAACCAAAATCGTCTTTTCTGAATGATAATTGTGATTTGTTGATATATTTAATCTATGTCAACTATATGAATGAGCTTTTGAAAGACGGATCCAGCGCCAAGAATGGAAGTGCTGGCGATGAAGGCGAGGTCACTGCCCCTAGGTTGGATGCTGCCCATACTAAGTTGATGAGAAAGTACCGAGGCTAATGGAATCGTCAAAAAATAAATCCTGCCATACCCCCACCATCACAAGCGAACGAGATCAGTGAGACTGCCAGGGACGGGTGGAGTTGAATGGTCATAGCGAATATGGAGAAAGTGAACCAGATCCCAATACTAATGGAGGGGTCAGCACCGTCAACTCACCGCTGGAGTGGGAATTCCCCATGAACTGGAAAGCAATGCAACTCCCCTAAGCCTGTTTCTTGGTTGAACATCTACTTGAACAAACGAATTCACTACCATCCTTGTAATAATCGATGGTTAATCATGCTAACCGTGCTTGTTTTTGTCCCGTCTCAATGTTATACGAACTGTTGTATAATTCTATTAATCTATATACACTAGAACACAGTGTTGGGGTTCTTGAGACTCTCGATCATCTCAAGTGCTTGCTTGGGGTCTCTTTTATTATATACAAATAACCCTTGCAATTGAGCGGTGCTCACTGAAGTCAACCCCAAACTATTATACTTTTTAATAAACTCGTCACATAATTCGTGTTCGTTTTCATAAAATCTCATAAACATCTTTCTAACTTGATATTCCGTAGCATTATCGATTAATACTTTGAAATCTACTCTTCCAGGTCTCATTAATGCTGCATCAAGTTTTTCAGGATGATTGGTGGTCATAAATGTAATACACTCTTCAGCACTGGCAACACCATCCAAAGCATTCAAAAGTCCCGAAAAAGTCACTCCTGATGTATATCCCTTGTCATCACTTTGCTCTCTTTTGTTGAAAGCGGCATCAATATCCTCTAAAAGTAAAATCGATCTTTCCGGAATATGGTTCATAAGATGATTCAATCTATCATCAGTTAAATTATTTTCAGACAAGTTTAAAATACAAATATTGTAGTCCAACTCTCCTGCCAATGCCTGAATGAATGAAGTTTTACCACTTCCCGGTGGTCCATATAATAAATATCCTCTTCTATAAGGAATTCCTCGATTGTGGTACCAATCTCCACTTTGTAAAAAGTCTCTTACATCTTCAACAATATTTTCGGCAATTCCATCATCCAATATCACAGATCCCAACATTCTTTTCTTCCGGGGTTGACCAAAAGGTCTCCATTCCGGACCCCAAGAAGTGTAAAGTACAGTCTTACCTTCTCTTGCTTTCAATGCCAACTTTTTGGCTTCTCCCAAAAGTTCACTAAACAAGTATCTATCCTTATATAACGTGGTCAATGTAACAGTTTCAAAAGGAGTACCACTTGTCATATCCAATAATTTACCTGATCTCTCTCTATTGACCAACATATAAGCACCTTTATACTTTATGAGATGCTTTCCAGGACCAGGTACCAATGAAAACTTGGTGGTAACTGCACCATTATCATGCTGAACAAAGTTTGTTTCCACTGACAAATGTCTCAGACTTCTATGCTTATATCTAGACATCCATTCAAGAAACCAAAGGTAAGACTTATCTTTAGAAGGAATTTCAAGATCCACCAACATTTGACGATAGATAAACCCACTACTCTTAACAATACCCAGACGGGCTAAGGCAAGTGCTGTTCCCAACACCATAAGCCCTCCACCCGCTGCAAAGTAAGGATTATTGATCACTACTTCATTGAAACCTGTCTGAAGCATCCCCGTGATAGAACCATCAGAATTGGACCGAATTTTCTGAAAATCAATGGATGGTTTACCCGGACCACCAGTAACATTGCCATCTTGACTAGGATTCAAACTAGGACTTGTTTCAGTAGGTTCACTCATTGTTGTAAAAGGCTTGCAACCGTTGGCAACAATTTAGACACGCGGTCGTGTGCGGGTGCCAAGATCCATTTCTGATCACGATTGTATAAAGACACCGCCATACCTCCTCAATTGTTATAAATGATGGATAATTCAGAGCTGATGGTCGGATTGGATAGTCTGCAAGGTCCTGAGTCGACGTCAATATCGGCAGCAAATTCCAACTTGACATTTTCACGATCTCCATCGGTCTTAAATTCAGATTCAGGAACACCAACTCGCCAATTCAAATCTAACAATCCTTTTGTTGATCCTAAATGGACTGGACAATTGGATGGCAAAGATGATTCTATCACCAACACAGAAAACAAATCCTCCAGTGACTTGACTAATGAAATTCATCTTGATAATCAAGGAGAACAGGGATTGAATGGAGAAGATTTAAAGGGATTACCGTTTAAAACTTTGAATAGAATCTTGGATGATTTAAGATGGACGGTTCCATTTAAGGCCAAGTTCAATACTAGTCTTTTAAACTCCAAATCTATTGAATACTCTTCTAATTTGAGTAAAATGGTACAGTCTAATCAATTCGAACATGATGTATTAACTTTGAACAATAGCTTGAACTATGCTCCCTCGTTTGAAGAAGAGGGTGATGACCTGAAAAGACAATTGGTGAAAACTATTAGAGGTTTGATAACTAATGCTAAACATGAAGTATATCATTTCCGATTAATCGTGGTTGAAAATTATTCCAATCCATTCTCCCTGGTGGAAAAGCATGAATATCATATTCTTTCTCGTGATCTACTCTCTAAATCCGAATTGAGTGCATTGAAGGTCGGTGAAGAATCCGGTTTAATTGATGATGCCTTCTTTAAAAGCTCAAATAGTCAACTTAATCATTTATTAAGAGTTAGTATTTTCAATCCTGAATTTTCACAACAAGACTTGTTTCGGTTAACTGATGAAGAAACTATAAAAAATAGATACCTTGATGGTATGAAAAAGCATCCCAATCTTTCTGCTGACACTATTCCTAATCCCATCCATTGTCTCAAGACTATGATAAAGGTGCTAAAAGGACCAATATTGTTACCACCTGAAGATTCCATCAAAACAATCAGCTTGACCAATACAGTATTGGATTCTCAAGTAGAGATATCTTTCCTTTTACAAAGATTGACCTTTAGCTTGAACAAAGAAGAAACTGATCTTATTCCTCCGAGCTTACATAAATATCCAGGGCTAAAAGAGTCTTATATTAGGATGATTATTGAATTAATATTCCGGGCTAAAATATATGGCAAGAAATATCCTAATAATGAATTCGAAACTCAGTATTCATTTTCCGATAACTTTTCATTAATTTTTAGTCACATTCCTGAATTTGATAAACATATCAATTTAGTACACTTCAAAACTCACAACTCCAATCATTTGCAATTTTTAATCAACCTTAATATTTGTTCATATTTTCAAGATGAACTTATTATTAAATGCTTTGAAAATACCGTGAAATCCGATATTTTTAACAAGCTTCACTATGTGGATTCTTTGAAGAGCACCATCAATTTTAGAAATGGGTCATCAACTAATAACAAACTTACAAAGTACTATCAAAACTTGTCGACTCATGGAGAACTTGTGGGATGGTATGATTACGTTGAATCAATGAAAGCAATGGGATTAACAGTTGAAGGTGCCGATAATCTTCAAAACATTGATGATGATGTGGTTATTGCCATGTACAAAACCAATCTAAAATCGGATATAAAGAATTACTCATATTTCAATGGTCATTTAGTCACTATTGCCAAAGCTAGAAATTCTAGTAGTCTTCATTCATTTATTGATAATGAAATTATCCCATTGAATTTGGCTCTAGAAGAATTAGGAGTAGAGGAAATTACTGAGGATGAGGTGATTATTACAGCATATGAATTTGGATTAGACGAATTGATGCAATCAAATGGATTCAACAGCTCTTCTCCAAAGGTATCCATACTAAACAAAGCATTACTATCAATTGCTGTAAATAGAAAGAGCTATCTTTTATTGAACTATATTGAAACAAAGTTACCAGATATCATCAAAGTGTCTCGGGGGATAACATATCATAAAGCATTGGAGATTTTAGACTGTCATCAAACCTCTTCCGAGTTTGATCTTGTGACCAGCTTTCAAAGAAACCTTGTTGTTAGTGTGGATAATGAATCAAATGATGTTCGTGTATTACGATATTGTTTGAAGTTAATTGCAGAACACCGGAAATCAGATATCTTGTTCAGCTTTTTAAAAAGTGGAAGAATTGATCCAACATTATTACCTGCAGAAAATTGGCCAGCTGGATTGGATAATATTGGAAATACTTGTTACTTGAATTCCTTATTGCAATACTACTTTTGTATTAAACCTTTAAGAGAATTGATTTTAAATTTTGAAGAGAATGATTTAGATTTACTTCAAAGTCGGAAGATTGGTGGAAGAAAAGTTGAACAAGCCGAAATTACTAGATCAATACAATTCATCTATCATTTGAAACACTTATTTAATGAAATGATTCATACTGAGAAAAGATGTGTTCAACCCTCGAAGGAATTGGCATATTTATCATTTTTACACCTTTCACAACCAGTATCTTTCAAACAAGAAACCAATGTTGAAATTACTGATGACGATTTAATAGAGCTTGAGAGTAATGAGCTTATCAACGTTTCATCGCAATCTGACTTAGACGTGGAAATGCTTGAAGAAATTCCAGTTACAGCTAATGTTCCCGTTACTGTTGAACATATTGAAATTCAAGAAGCTGATGAGCCTGACCCATCAAAATCCAAGATATTACCTATAAGTACTGATCAAATGGAAAGTACCATTGAAGTTGGTAGACAACAAGATGTTACTGAATGCATTGAAAATGTTACATATCAAATTGAAACTGCTTTGGAACCAGAAAAATTAGAAGAAGACGGAGAACAAGTTGATTTAGTTAAGAGATTATTTTATGGTAAAATCAAGCAAACGATTACACCATTGGAACTGACGGGTGCAAAATCAAGAATTTCAGTTGAAAGGTTTTTTAGTTTAATCATCAACGTGAGTGATCACCCCAAGAATATTTATGACTCATTGGATAATTATTTCAGTGAAGATTTGGTTAAATTGGATGAAGGGTTTGTGAAAAAGTCACTTACAATTAGTGAACTTCCTGAAGTTTTACAGTTTCATGTACAAAGAGTTTTGTTCGACAGGGAAAGATTAGTTCCTTACAAATCAATAGAACCAATTCCATTCAGTGAAAAGATATATCTTGATAGATATTTGGATACTACCGATGAAGAAATCTTATCAAAAAGAAATGAAGTTTTCAAATGGAATTCCGAAATACAAAGATTGAATGAACGAAAGGAAGCAATTTTAAAAGTGGATGAGACTACTCATTTGAATATTATTGATTCATTAATAACTACCAAAAATTTTCTTCAACTGAAGATTTTACCAAATGATTCGTTTCAATTTGATGGAACAGCATTGGAAAAAATTGACAATCAAATTAATAGTTTGAAAAACGATTTAACCAATATTGATACCAGATTGAGTGAATTACGTGAGAAAGTTTCAAATCAATTTACCTCATATACCAAGGTTGGATATTCTATTTTTGCCATTTTTATTCATAGAGGCGAAGCTAGTTATGGTCATTATTGGGTTTACATTAAAGACCCCCACAGAAATGTTTTTAGAAAGTATAACGATGAGGTGGTAACGGAAGTACCGTTTAGTGAGGTTTTCAATTTTAATGATGGTAATACTGCTACTCCTTATTATATTGTCTACGTTAAAGATAATTTGGAACAGGATTATATTGAACCATTAAAAAGAGTTATCAAACCTCATGGTGAAAATTAACTGATTACGAACTTTTCTCATTCCCAATTTATACCAGTAGAATAATACATGAACATTAAATTATACACATTAAAATACACAGCTTGAAAGATCAATTAGATCGTCTATAATTTTCTTTTTTTCGAATCTGGTTCATTCTCGCTTGAGCCTTTATCCTCTTTATGTAATAAAGAAGGTAATTTCGACTCACCTTTCATTGGAGAAGCAGTTCTGACACCAATATTTGTCTTTGAAATAGATTTATCAAGCTCACTGACTGATGGGAGTTGATTTCTTGATTCTGTTGGTATAGAAGCAACATTTGGTGAAGGAACACGTTGAATATCAGTTGATTCTAAATTCTTAGAACTTTCTGGATTTGGAGATGAAGGCAGAGATTCCGATCTCAAAGTATTAATTGTGGGTATGGTACTACCTGAAGTGGAAGCAGAATTCCCGGCATTCCATCCACTACCAGTACTACTAGTAGCACTTAAACCTGGTTGTTGTTGAGGAGTTGGTGGAGGCAAATGAACTGGATGGTGCAGATAATGATGCAGCAGGGGTGGTTGTTTGTGTTCATAAATGGATGTAAAAGAATTTCTTTGATGATGATAATTAGCTTCAGATTTACCTAATCCTGTAGATGTAGGTGCACCACCATCTTGAGGATTATGATCTATTTGTGGATTTGGTAAAGAGTTGGTACGACTTCCAGAAAATTTATGAAGAGTAATATGACTATTTGGAGGAGGGAACTGGCCTTGAGTAACATTATGGGGAGTATTGGTACCACTACTATTCTCACTAGCTCCATTATTCCCCATATTAGGGAATGGATATTGATGGTAATTTTTCACTTCTGCAGGTACATTTTTCACAATATCATAAACTGAAGATCTGGAAGAAGACGACGACTGTTGATTAGGAGATGATGCTGCAAAATAATTTGGACCTTTGATTGAGCTAGTTGGTCCAGTTCCATTTGGTCCTCCAATAGTCAAGGGACTATAACTTTTTGAGTCCGATCTTACTCTATAATTTGGACCTTGTAGTTGATTTTCATCATACAAAATTTTGGTGGCTCTCGAAGGAATTGGTTGTAATGGATCCACAAGTACCGACATATTTCTAGTATTTGGATGAGGTTGAGGAGGTGGTTGATCTTCTGTAGATAAAAGCAGGGAATTACTAAGTTTTCCCGGATGTCTATAAGCTTCATGATGAGGGTTGTAAATAGTGTAATGTGGATTTAAAGGGTAATATTGAGGGACAATGTTGATATTTGAATTCGAAGGTTTTTTGGAATTAGAAGAGGCATTTGGTGTATTAAGGTGATAAGCAGGAGTGGAAACATTATTGGGATTTGGATTAGGTTGAATAGCCAGATTGATTCTTTGAAATAAAGCCGATTTGAATTTAGAGATCTCATTTTGTAATGGATTAACCGTTGATTCAGTGGTAGTGGGTTTAGGTTTAACCGATGACATTGGAGAAGTATTGACCTCATCTTCTTCTTCACGTAAAGCTTGTGCTACTGGGGTATTGATAGGGGTTCTATTATTTTGAGAACGATCGAAAATGTTGGAATTAATTGTGGGTTTATCATCTTGTTCTTGTTTAATATCTGTGCTTGCTGATTGGATCAAATTTTCAAACATTTCCAAAATATGTAGAGTATCCGACAGATTGCGTTTAAGTTCTTGAACCACTGAGTCATATTTTGAATTCATTGATAACAATTCATTCTTGAGAGAGTTGACCTGGTTATTCAAATCAAGAAACTTGAAATTGATTGAATTTTCAAACGAGTGGGACGATTTGAGTGCCGGAGGTACGGGAGCCTTGGAAGGTGGGGGTGGTTGTTGATGAGGAGCATGATGTGGAGAATGATAATGAACCGGGATATGAGCTTGGGGAGACGCGGTTGAGTGAGACGGAGGAATTTCCAGTGGGTGAGGGTGAGGGTACAGGGAAGCGTGGGATGGAGTTGATGATTCTGGGATGGGAGTGGTGCTGGTGTGATAAGGGGGGTTTTGTGGGGGTACATTTCCATTCAAAAGTGACTGGTGCTGAAGCTGCAACGACTGGTGATACTGCTGATGGGAGCTATCGGTTGAGTGGTGTCTGGATTGAGGACCTGATTCATCCTCACTATAATAAGTAGGGTAAGGATAATGGGGTTGATCAGGGCCCACGGGATTTGAAGTGGGAGGAAGAGATTTCAAATTGACCACTTCTTTATGGGAGTTTATATTTTTGGAGGAACGTCTCTTGATAAGTTTAAGAGAATCCACGTCACCCTTACGGAACTGATTTGCAGAATGACGGAACTCCCATTTATTAGCTGAAGTGGTGGAGGACCCTGCGGAAATAGAACCCGGGCCATCTTTGTCGGAGTTCTGGAAGGTATCGTTAACCTTGTGGAACCCGTACATGTTGAGCTGTCGTATAAATGAAGCAATATTGGTGTGTTTAAAGTATTGACTTAACACTTTGGAGAAGTCTTCACCCGGAAGTAGACAAAACGAATCACTGGAGGGAGACCACCAGATCAAATGGGAGATGGATGGGTCATGGAGCATATCATAAAGCTTATGAATGAACACGGTTTGAGTTTTACCAGTAGTAGACAGGGGTCCGGAGGGAGATGGTTCAGGGAGAGCCGGGGAAGGACTAGGGGAATGATGATGAGGGGAGTTTGAGGGCATAGGGGCCACTATGCGAGCGTTGTGCCGCCCTTGTGGAGGTTCAGACAGAGCCTGGATAGGGTCAGGCTGGAGAGACATGGTGGTTGTAGAATTGTCGTTGTCGGTGTAGTAAAAAATTAGATGGGAGGCGTTACGTAAGCAGCGCCGAAGAACGCCGTAAGTTATGTGAGTAACCGATTGAATTAGATCTTGCGTGGAAGCGAGTTAGCAGAAAAGAAATCGAAATATTGACTACAATAAGTTCTGAAATTGTTTCAGGGTTCATCCTACCATAGGGCAGAAAATGGAGCAGAAAATGAACAATAACTTATTAGCAAAGGTCACGATTTGAAGAACAAGGCATTGATGCGAAGAAACTGTGACCTATAAAACAAAGCACACCGGTTAAGTGTTTTGTGTCGAAGCCGCAGATTTAGTTTGATGGAACAGTTACAATGAACGATTTGTTGTCCCTATTTGGCTGTCACTACCGTTTTTGCGATCGCCGTATATGTAGAAATTATTACTGAATACGTAAGGAGTATAATAGGGCGAAGCCAAGAGTAGCCAATGAAATTAATTTGCTTGAGATTGTGAAGGCTTAAGGCAAGATTCAGGGAGGGTTTGTGGTAGGTTTGTGGTAGGTTTGACCTGGATTTATGCCATGAAGTTCCCAGGATATATGTGTGAACACCCATGGGCCATGATGGCACATTGTCACCGATTGCCGTTCCCATAAACTGAATCTTCTGACTCACTACCGATGCGCATATGATTCAGAGTGAAACGATCTGCGTGTGGAGTAAGATAATAGAACAGATACGATGAATAGGCGCGGTACTGGCAGATGGTAGCAATGATAATCTCAAAGTGAATAAGAGAAACGAATAGCGAGGACAAGGGAGACACCAAGAGACAGTAAGGAGATAGTAAGGAGGTGCTAATGAGACACTAAGGAGACACTAAGGAGGTGCTAAAAGGTGCTAAGAGGTGCTAATAAGACTAAGTGGTGCTAAGAGGTGCTAAGGACATTGTCATAGTTGATGTCCACTGCCTCCGATGACTTCTTCAGTATTTGAAATTTACACCGTATTAATTTAGAGCTACAATGATTGTTTTGGCTAAGGTTGTGAACTTTTGAGACTTTTGAGACTTTTGTGATTTTTGGGAACATTATGACTTTTGAGAACATTTATGAGTTTTGAGAACATTTATGAGTTTTGGAAACATTTATGACTTTGTCAACTTGTCAACTTGTCAACTGTAAACTTCAACTGTAAACTTCAACTTTGTCAGCTTTGTCAGCTTTGTAAACTTCACCTTGTAACCCTTTTCAACTTGTAAACTTCACCTTTTGTCTCATTGTGTTGTTTACCGATTGTCATGTAAGTGAATCACTATCGCCGTTTCCGCTGCCATCGCAATAATTCCGAGATCAGAGGTATGGCAAACGGTGACCTCGGTGCGCCAGTTTCGGACAGTCCCGCGAAAAGAAACGACCACCGCGCGCACGTGACAAAAGAAATTGCGTTACCCCCTCCCAACCCCCGATGATCAGTCACGGGATGGCACTCCAGAACCAATAAACACAATTTTATAGTCATCTTAAACTTGTTATTAACCATAGATGGTTCACATATTATACCGGTGTACTACTGCTCTTTTGTTCCCCTGAAATCCCCGTTTTTTTCGCACTGTTCTCACCCAGTTTATTTCATAAGCATCGTCATCTTTCTTTTTAATTTCAGTCGTATATATAGTTTGCCGCATACGCACCCCCTTCGTCGACACACTATCATTAAATTCTCATCAATAATCATCCCTCCCCAATCATCCCTAAATACTAAAAAGTTGTTGACTCCATGAACCACAACCAACAAGAACAGGAACAAGTGTTTCTGGATGATCACCAGTTCAGACAAGTATGCTTTGATAAATCTCCCGCAACTTCAAATTCAGTACCATCCGATACCGCCCCCTCGGTTTCCGCCACCCCAGGCCCTTCATCGTCACTGAATGCACCTTCATCATCGGGCAACGGGCCCCACTCGTTCAAGCGCAACTCGTCGTCGGCAGCTCTGCCTTCCACTTGCCTGGACCAGAGCAAACGAGCCCGCCTTGATCCTGCGCTTCAACTGCTGGCAGCAGCAGCGGCCGCGGCGGCTGCGGTGGTGGAAATGCCGTCTCCAAAGTCATACACCAACGATCTCATCAAGAAGCCCGGCCACCTTCCCATCACTCCCGATGTGTCCACTGCTCAGGAATCTTCAAGATCTCAAACAAAGGCTCCCAAACTTGTGAGACGTTTCCGGTCTCGTTCCTTACCTATCATCAACTATAACTCTCAACGTGCACACCACTTTCATCATCAACCTCAGTCCCATACCCCTCACGGCTCGGCCCACGGCTCGGCCCACCCCCACCACCACCACCATCATCACCACCACTCCTCATCCTCTTCCAACATCTCCCCCTTACCTCCCATCAATCTCCAAAGCCTCAAGGAAATTGATCTTCATGAAATCCTTAAAAATCCCCAGCTCAGACATGATATTCTCTTTGACCCTCAACTCCAGTTCCGCCCAAATTTGGATGGTGAAAGAGGTAAACGTAAGAAATCTATCATCGATAAATACTGGCTGGAAATCCTGAAGGAATGTGGTCAGTTTTTCTCCGGGGCTTCCCAAACTCCCCTGGTTAAGATTTATCGTCTCCCAATTCTTTTCACCACTCTTCGTGATATTTTACTTTCTTTACTCCCCACCAAAGATCGTCAACAAGTAAATGAAATCATGGATATCGAACTTTTAATTCAACAACTCAAAAGAGGCAGCTTCGACTTTGTGGAAATGTCGAAGTGGCTTGGTGATGTCTTCAAATCTCACTGTGCGCCTATGAGAGATCAGTGGGTGGTGGAAATGCACCAAAAGTTTGTGGACGCTTACAGCAACAATTCTGTCGAATTCTTGGTCGGTGGTTTGCGCATGATTTTCCAAATCCTAGAAGCCATGAAATTGGATGTGGCTAACCACCAAATTAGAATCCTTAGACCTGTTCTCATAGAAACTGCAGTTGACTTTGAAAGAGATTATTTCCAAAGCCTTATCAACCATCAAAAAATTAATATCAACGATTCCCTCAACTGGTTTTATAAAAAGTTTGTTAAGAAATCTAAATCTAACGTTCTTGTGGAACAGAATCAAGAAATCATCATTAACGATACCATCCTCAAACCTATTATTGTGTCCTCTATAATCGACTTACTTTCTTGTCGTCAAATGGCCACAGAATTCCCTTCAACATTGGCATTTGATCATACACGTCTTGTTTTACTTCGAGCTGATGTAAGACAACTTGTGTGTGTTCAATTATGTGTGGTGTTATATAAACAATTGGTGTTTAATTCCAAAAAGGTTAACAACTCCACTTCAACCGCCTCTTTACTTTCCCCTGATAGCATCCTTAAAGTTCAACAACAAATCTTGGCAATTGTCACCGATGATAATGGTAATATTAAATGGACCAAAAACATTTCAGCAATTTCTCTTCAACTTGTTAGAAATGCAGTGGGTACTACTTCAAGTTTACCACCAGACATGATAGATTTTAGTTACAACTGGCTTATCAAGCATATTCAACCAAGTTCAGAAGTTTATGGATTAATGGAAAGTAAAATTTTCAAAGACTTATTAAATGAAATTGTTCAGAACATGTCAAATGAAGATACAACATCATATGTTAAAGAAGAAACAACTACCGAATCAAGTTCAACAACTAATAATGGAGGCTCAGAATTAAAAAATATTGTCGGAAGAATTTCTACATTGGTTAAATTTCATTGGAATGTATTTGGAAATTATTATGTTGATTATGTGAAAACCCAACAGAATAAACTTCAGCAAGATAAAAATTCTAGTCGTGAGATGGTGGTTAATAATAGAAAAAAAATTCTTGGTAAGACTATTAATGATGAAAACACAAGTCCAGATTTGAAACGTAACAGCAAAAATAACACCAATAATGCCCCTATATTATCAACATAATTTTACAAATTTATCAGAATAGATCATATTCTAATCCACAACTTTCATAACATATTCAACAAAGTATCACTGCCATCATAGACTATTCTATCATCATTTTTACGATTTTCACTTCGCAATACAGTCATATACACTTTTATTTTCGTTTTCATGATTTTTTGTTACTATTCCCATGTGTATAACTCATCGGTACAAAATACTTTATAGTATTTATGATTATTTAAGGGTTTATTTAGTTACCAGGTTTTTATTACAATATTACATTTTTAATATTAGTTTTGTAGAATTGAATGGTTGCGCACCCTTTTCACAAGCCAGCAACATTCAACAACAATTAGCAACGATATGGATTTCGGATTTCAAGTTATATTAAACTTTTAATGGGGTCATTAATGTTTTAGTGAAGCTTATCAGATTATTCCATAGTAGATAGTTTTGCATCCAGATGATGATTGCTGGAGGCTCGGCTAAAAGTTCATTGCGGCTGCACGCACCAAACAATCCCAACTCGCATGGTCGCAATGAGATATTCCTTTGGTAGCATCACCGTTCTTCTTTAAACATGTTATCGCTTATACTTGCTCCCTTTAAGATGGGATATGGTGTAATATGGGCCATAGCTAAGTCCATTACTGGGTTGATCTCACATACCGTGATCATTCCTATCCTTCTCACCTTCAACATTATGGTGTACACTCCATTGATACGAATTCCTTTTGTGGACCCATTATCCTGGTTTTTAGAGTTGGATGCTGGGGTGGAGTATGATTGGTTGAAACAGCAGCTTTCGTTGTTTTTGGTCACGTCCTTACACTTTGTTTTGGCTGCGGTTTATACTGGGATTATTGTGGGTGTTGTTAGTGGGCTCAATTTAAAGATCATTCGGTTTATCTTTGGATTGGTTTTGGCCAGCGAACCACCTCAAAACAAGCCCATTCTGGCGACTCCCCATGTCGATAAATACTATCAAAAAATCGTGGAAAAAGAGTCTGCCAATGCTAATCAAGTCAAGGAAAACGCTAAACTAATTGAACTTATTCCAAATTCAAAACCAATAGAACTGGGGTTCCCTGAAAATGCACCCTCTATTGAACCTATTTCTCCTCCCTACTCGCCCCGCGAAGGAGTGTCGTCAGGAGTCAGTACCAGAATCACCAGTGTCCGTGACAGAACCAAGGACCACTTCGATTACGAGGATGATGACGGGTATGGCTACACCCCTGCTAGTCCTGAACCAGTACCCGATCGGGTATCCGAAACAGCCCCCGTAATGGGTACCATTAACGAGGAAGATACCGAGCCCGAGACGCTTCTGTTACAGCGGTCGCTCGCTACTGCGAAAACCACACCACTCGGAACCGAAAGAAAATAGTCGCAAGAGGTTCAAAACCACATTTACCACATTTCGTATAAATACGAGTATTTATAAATGTGGCAAGTACCAACTGGAAACCACCTGATCAGTTGCTAGTGACTAGTCATTTCTTTGGTTCTTTGGGGTTTTTGGCTCTTGATTCTTATGCTCTTTTGCTCTTTTGGTATTTAGTGCCATACACTTAGCAATCACTTGCTTTTCATTCAGTTTGTCGCCATGCACCATCCATCAGCAGTAAGAACCAACACCTGCAAAAAGCTACTTGCAGCCAATCAATTTGCCCTTTCAAAGGCCCCCGTAAAACAAGGTTCGAGTGTGCGCAACCTCAAGGTGGTTCAGCGGTTTGTTACCAGTGAAGATATCATAGGAGATGGCCAGCCATTTGTCAAGGAGACGTCGTTTCTCAGTAGCACCGGGGCCGATGGATCAGTCCCGTGGCCAAAAGTCCGTAAGGATGTTGATCAGAATAACTTTGAGTCGTCTAATGAAGTTACTGAGTTGGCGAGATCTTTAATCAAGTACTTAAATGAGCTTGGGTTCACTGACTCTACATTGGTTTCCCCAGACTCGAAATTGAATTATCCTTACAACTCTCCTTGTACCAAACAGTATTTCTGTGACGTGGTGCTAAAGGTCCGCAAGAAAAGAGAGTATACCGTACGCCTTGAATTTTCGTACGAATTGAGACAGTTTGCGTCTCATCCTACACTTTTTATTTCCAATGACCAGCTTTCGAATTATTTAAAAGATAAATTGGTGTTTCGAAAACCCATATCGTTCACTCCTAGTGAATATGAACTTTTCGAACAAAAAATGAAGTATATGACCTTGAGGGAATTGAATTGTTATGTTGATGGATATATGGTGGAACTTTAATTATCTTTCAACATGTCCCACACTTGGTGGAGCAGTTCCAGTCTCCCAAACCACAGGCTCGCTACCCATATCAAACACTATACTAGTATCCTTGCTAAATAATGTATCATGATCTACCCAATTTTGAGTATAAGGTTCACCATCAATTTTGACGCTTTGTACATATTTGTTGGATCCACTCAAGTTGTTTGCCTGTATCTGCAATTTATGACCATTTTCAAGGTTGATGGTAATCTCAGGTGCCTTGGGGGCAGATATCAAATAATTTGGTGTTCCTGCTATAGGATAAAAACCCAAAAGTCCAAAAATTAACCATGCTTGCATTGCTCCCGCATCAGAATTTCCTGGTAATCCTTTCACTCCGGTAGTGAAATAATTATCAATAATCCAATTCACGGTCTCAACACTTCTATACTGTTGATTAACAAAATTATAAAGGTATGGTGTAAGGAAACTTGGTTCATTACCAACATCTGCTACTTCTTCTTTTCCATGTAATTTATACATATCGTTTAATCTTGTAATGAATGAATCTTCACCTCCCATGAATTTAATTAATGTTGCAATATCCCAAGGTACTGACCATCCATATTCCACAGGTTTTCCTTCATATGTAAGATCTCCCCAATAACATCCACCACAATCAAATGGATCATATTTATCAGTGTTGAATTTTCCATCAGCATTTTTTGGTTGGATAAATCCTTTATAGTCCTTATTCTTAGAGGTTGCTTCGGGATTCCAGATATTTTGCCAGTTTGAAGACCGTTTAAGATATTTTTCATACTCACTAGTCTTATTGAGACCTTGAGCTACAACTGACAATGCAAAATCATCGTAAGAATATTCAATAGTTCTGGTCAACGAACGAGTGAAATTCTTGGTGATATAACCATAAGCTAACCAGTCAGAAAGTCCACCTCTTCCCTCTTTAGTATTGGCATCGGGAGCAAAAGAATCGTGCCAGTATGGAGGTGCAACTTCAGCATTTTTGACCATAGCATCAAAGGCATCATCCCAGTTGACATTTTGAATTCCTTTGACAAAAGCATCAGCCATCAAAATATCAGAATTTGATCCTCCTTGAGTTCTACCATTTTGATTGGCACTTCTACCATCAGGTGTATATCCATCATGTTTGTAAATATTGATCAAACTTTGAATCAATTCCGAGCCTCTTGTAGGGTTGATGATATTGAATAAAGGATTCAAACATCTGAAAGTATCCCAAATAGTGAACCAATCATCATAGTAAACGGGAGCATCCCAGTTGGGATTTTCACCCGTTCTGTTGCTGGGTAAAAGATGTGCTCCATATAAACTGGTATAGAGATATTTGGTGATGGTAGAGTTTTCATTAGAAATATCAATCTTGTTGAATACTTCATCTCTCCATATAGTTTGAGTTTCTTTGACCACATTTTCTAAATTGTATTCAGGTCCTAAATTATCATTCAAATTCTTAGATGCCTGATCGATAGATATGAAAGAAATCCCCACTTTAGACTGTACTATATTGGTGCCATCCCACAGGAACACCAATCCATACGAACCATCTTGGGTGGATGAAGCTGCTTGTTTGGAGTTTTCAGTGACATCAGTACCTTGATAGGATTTGACTGAGCTAGCACTTTTTTCAAATTTGGCTGCGAAATATAATGTCCATGGGTTCTGATCACCCCAACCACCTTTCAAAGTGGTGTGACCAGAATACCCGGATAAGTCATCATTGGCAGTGATAGTACCATTCACAAAGTATTGAGTCCACCAAGGACGACTTGGTGCTGATAAATGATGGGACCCATTAACTAAGATTTGTCCTGTAGAACCCTCGGGAAAAGTATAGCGAAGAATTCCCGATCTTTCAGCAGCAGCAAACTCGGCAATGATTCCATTGGTGGTATTAAAGTTATAATAACCCACCTTTGCAATATCAGGACCCTTTCTTGTAATGTTTGTTTGGAGGTGAGGGTCAAATTCATCTATAAATGGCAACTGGGAAGCTAAGCCATATTCGGGGGCTCCTCCAGTCCCCGACTCATGCATCATCGAAATTCCTGTAATGACACCACCGGGAGTGTAGCCTGAGTATGGATCATCAGACTTGGGGTCGATACCATCCACACCTATTTTAGCCATTCCAAATGGTCGAGTCGAACCAGGGAACATATGACCTCCATTTTCAGTACCATAAAATAAATCAACATAATCAATGGGATCATATTCTGAACTAGATCGAGCGGATTTATCTGGTATTACGAGAGGGTTAGCAATTAAACTTGCCAATACAAGTTTTGGAAGCTTCATGGATATTTAAATTAATAGAAAGTCTTTTACATTTATATATTAACCTAGTTGTGTAGATCTTCTGTGACGGATATACTTCTTGCATCCCTTTAGAACGTGGTGCGTTACATGTTGCAACTATAATTCCAACCCTGTCTATCTGTACAATGTGCACATGGCTGTCAACGTGGTGACCGGAGATAAATTGATATAATCAATTCAGAAAAACCCAACCAGATCAAAATAAATTGGGTCAATTTCTAAAAATAAGCTGGCCAGATAACTACACTGTTGAAGACTAAGGCAGGACTTGTAAGAAGTATTTGGTGAAAGGTTAAATATTATTTTGTCCCGGTGCCTACCTAAAAAATTTGACACAGTTGGACCACGTGAATGGTTCCAAGTTACGGTTAGGAGTTCAATTGAACAAAGATGAGGCTACGGAAATTAGCATTGTGACACTAACCCTAATCAGATTAGTGGCCATTGATACTGTCCTACTTGTTAGGAAATGTTATTGGCCAAACTTTTCGTCATTGATCGTGATCGAAATGTTGGAACAACTTGAAACATTAATGCGAGTATCTACTGTGATAGTTGGGAATATCCGGATTTATTTGCACCAAAATGTTAATCATTTGATGTCAAACACTACAGACTTTGGAAGTCTCGAGGGACATCAGAACTGAAGTAGGCTTACACGGAACTAAGAATTTTTACACCGGAACCAAGACTTGTATCACCAAAATCTTATTAATATCGAGATAAGTACCTCGGATGAAATTACCCTGTCTCACCAGACAATTTAATATTCAAAACTGTTGATCATGATTGACTATTTTGTCGATCACATATTTTGGTACTATTCTCGTGTGCCTGCTTTACTATTTTCGTTTTTTTTAATTGTTAAATACAAGCAATAGTGACATCACCAGAGTAGAGCGAAAACATTGCAAATCTTTTGCAGAATAGTCGAAATTTACGATCTAGACTAGATATAAAAATAGTAAATAGTAAAAATTTAACTTCGTGATGTCTAAACACGAGTGTTTGAAGGGCGAGAATGTACTAGGAAGAGAGGAAATGCCGTAAATTAAGGGTGAATATTTTAAGCCCATGAGACAATGATAATGTATTTTTCGCAATTTCAACCATTAAAGTTTAAGGATGTGGTTCCTTTTTAAAGGTCCAGTGATATAAAGAAGATTCATCAGGGGCAGAGATCATTAGAAGCGAAAATAAACCGAGTGAATCCCACTAAAGGAGAGGAATAAATCTAAATGGTAAGAATTGTCAATCGAGTGAAAACGCTCAATACTAACAGTTCATTTGGAGAATGGAAGCGATTTTGGAGCGGAAAAATAACTGTTTCAACCCAGGAGAAATTGGGTTTTCCACTCCCTAATGAAAAAATTTCATTATAAGGCAGGAACCTTTAAAAGCGAAAAATCGAGGGCAAATTCAATAAAGGAGTCGAAAAAAAAATCTCTCAGCCAAATGTGTTCGAAACGTCCCAATTGAAATGCGCTTTGACTCGTATAATCTTACCCAATGGGCTCAAATAACCGAGCTACTGTAAAGGGATAGTACCGAGACGTGAAAATTTTACCACTGAAAACCAATTTTGGGTGTACTGACAACTATACTTTAGTTTGCTCCCATCTGAATTTACTTGTCCATTAACTGAACCTTCAAAATATAGCAAAAACCACTTAAAAAAATCATAAAAAGCTTGGAAGTAGCGACATTACATCCCGATGTCCTCAACTTCTCACGACATATGATACATGCGCAACTGGTTACCTGTTGGGGCCATTAATGTAGACACAATAGAACGAGTCGATCGAATCGTTGAATAAGATTTAGGTGAATAGCCGAGGTTAAACCCAATCTGGCATCGCCTTTAGTATGTAAATACCTCACCTAAATCATCTCTCAAAAAATGTTTAATACTGACACATCACTGAGACATACTGAGCAAATCTCACAACAACCACCCTCACTAACAGCTATTTTTAATTAGTGGTCGCATCCTATTATTAGCGCCATGAACGCTTGGCATATTCAGCCTTACTTGGCGATTATAATGATGATCAAGTGACAACGTCATACCGTTGATATTGTAAAGTTTAAGCTTCGCCTTCGTCAGTCTCTGCCACCGGACCTGCGCACGACCGCACCATATATAGTATAATGTTTCTTGATTAATTGTTTACTTGTTGTATTTTATTGATTCTTTTGGTGTTTCGTCGTTGCGCTTGTCGTGTTCGTCGTTCGTCGTTGTGACTGTTAGTGTCGTTGTATCCAACCATGGGAGATTCAAAACCCAAAAGAACCATCTCCAAACTTGGCAAGCTCTTTGGAGTTCTGGCCACAAATTTGGTATATGAAGCAGAAAATGCTCGTGCCACCATCTCACCTGAATCAGTACCTAGTGATGTGCCTGAAGAGTCCACTCCGGCCATGAAGACAGTTAGTCCAGGTACAACTTCTCCCAACTTACCATCATCCCGTTCTCAAACTCCCATCAATACCACTATTCCAACTCATCAACTTTCATCTGAAAACACTTCTCCCTCCCTGATGTCATCAGCCACTGATGCAAACTATCTCAGTTTTGGTGTAGACCCTCAACATGTTCATCAACCACAACCCACCACTGTCAATGAGGCCAACCTCCAAAAAATTAACTTGGCGTTGTCTCAGGGATCTAAGAAATCTCCAACGGTATCTAGAGCCCCCTCTTCTACCATGGTACCACGTAAAATCACCTCACCAATCACTAAATCTAATCCTGTCAGTCGTTCATCTTCTACCAAACAAAAACCGGGATCATCATCTGCTATAAATTCTAATCAGTCATCCTCTAGCATTAATACCCAACCACAAATAACCAAGCCTCGTTTCCGAATGCTTGAAAATGGGAATCATGAACATAATCTTAGATCTGCTAAAAGACAGGAAAAATTATCCAATATGTTAAAAGATTTATTGGGAGCAAAAAAGTTAAGAGATGAAGCCAAAAGTGCAGTTCCTGATATTCTTCAAGGTACTATCCAGTCCACATCTCAAGCTGCCAAAAATGTACTGGAAAAACCTCCTACCCTTTTTGCTGGATTGGTTAACCATATCAAGAATAATACTTCCCCATACCATGCTGGTGATGCATCAGGTACTCCAGTTGCAGATGGTTCTAGTACTGTGCCATATATTCCATCCAATCTCGCACAACCTGATGCTCGTTCCTTCGTTCAAAAGTATGGTAGATGTCAAGAAGTTATTGGTCGTGGATCGTTTGGTGTGGTTAGAATTTCTCATAAAAAGTTAAACACTTCATCTCAAGAAGAAATTTTGTATGCTGTGAAAGAATTTAAGAGAAAACCTAATGAATCAGACAAGAAATATAATCGAAGATTAACCTCAGAATTTTGCATATCATCATCTTTAAAAAATATTAATATTATCGAGACATTGGATTTGTTGAAAGATGCAAAAGGTGATTATTGTGAAGTTAT
This sequence comes from Suhomyces atakaporum, assembly GCA_030561405.1. Classification (NCBI taxonomy): domain Eukaryota; kingdom Fungi; phylum Ascomycota; class Pichiomycetes; order Serinales; family Debaryomycetaceae; genus Suhomyces; species Suhomyces atakaporum. Next base: position 39,559 of record JAKTXH010000008.1, read on the forward strand.
GGAATTTTGCTCAGGAGGTGATTTATATACATTAATTATTGCTTCTGGAAAACTTGAATATGCTGAAGCAGATTGTTTCTTCAAACAATTAATCAGAGGGGTTAACTATATGCATGATGTTGGTGTTAGTCATCGAGACTTAAAGCCAGAAAACATTTTACTTACGCAAAATGGTATTATTAAAATCACTGATTTTGGAAATGGTGAGTGTTTTAAAATGGCATGGGAAGATGAAGTTCAATTAAGTGAAGGGATTTGTGGATCTTCACCATATATTGCACCTGAAGAATTTACTCAAAGTTCATTTGACCCTCGAGGTGTGGATATTTGGGCATGTGGTGTGATATATATGGCTATGCGTACAGGACGACAATTATGGAAATTGGCTGATCCTAAGAAAGATGAATTTTTTGAAGAGTATCTTGTTAAGAGAAAGGATGCCACGGGCTACGACCCCATTGAGAGCTTGAAACGAGCTCGTTGTCGTAATGTTATTTATTCGATCTTAGACCCTAAACCCGAAAGGAGAATCACAGGAAAGCAAATTTTAAACAGTGAATGGGGAAGAGAAATCAAAGTATGCGAGGCCGGAGAGGGTCACGCATGTGTATAATACAAGCATACGAATGAGATTCAGTGTAGGAACTGATTAATGAATATAACCACCGTGATCACATTGAATAAATGTTTGAAGTATCAACAGTGGTAATAAATAAGATGAGATGGTTGCATTTAATAGTTAGCATTAATTAATATACCACTAATGAAATTGCAAGGCATGTACATCAACTTCACAATAAGATCTTCACATAACTATTAGTTAAAAAGTAATTCTCTGATTAGCTATTGTTTATGGGAAATTACCAAATAGAGAAGTAGTTAGGAGAAATTTGAGATTTCATGTAGGGACTTTTAGTTCGACGTTTTCAAGAATTTCGAAGTTATAGCTGGTATACCACCATTAGACCGTTGAATATCAGAAACTCAACGTCTGATTATTTTTAACTAGGACTGGCTCATTTGATAATATGGGAGATCTCTCTCTGTATCAACAATTGAGATGGTACACCAGTAATTTCCAAGCCGTACTGAATTAGCCCTGGTACCAATAGTATGCTGAAATCAACCGATTGTGTGAATTTGGCATCAATTTCAATATTCAAATATTCAACATAGTGTCTAGCTAATTACTAAAGTCTATCAATTCTCATTCCAGAGTGATACAGCTCTACAAATTAAAACAGAAAAAAAAAAAGAGTCTGAGTTATAAACCCACCAGTGTGAATCACCCGAGAGCACTTTAAACTCTTACTCAAATTGAACTCACTGTATTTCTAACTGTCTACCATTGCCGAATATTTGTGATTACGCCTCTTCGGTTCGCAGCCCTGCCGCGCCCTACTACATAACAGACGTGTCGCCAAACAAACATATCAATGGTGGAATTATCTGATTTCCAGCGTCAAGAAAAGGTCGGGGAAGGGACCTACGGGGTGGTCTATAAAGCCCTCGATACCAGACACAACAACAGGGTGGTTGCCCTCAAAAAAATCCGGCTTGAATCCGAAGATGAAGGAGTTCCTTCAACTGCTATTCGAGAAATCTCATTATTGAAAGAAATGAGAGATCAGAACATCGTTAGGTTATATGATATTATCCATTCGGACTCTCACAAGCTCTACCTTGTGTTTGAGTTTTTGGACTTGGATTTGAAGAAGTATATGGAGTCTATTCCTCAAGGAGTAGGATTAGGAGCTAATATGGTCAAACGGTTTATGAACCAATTAGTTAAAGGAATTAAACATTGTCATAGTCATCGGGTGTTGCACCGGGATTTGAAGCCTCAGAACTTGTTGATTGACAAAGAAGGAAACTTGAAGCTTGCCGATTTTGGTTTGGCAAGAGCTTTTGGTGTCCCTTTACGTGCTTATACTCATGAGGTTGTTACTTTATGGTATAGAGCTCCTGAAATTTTGCTTGGTGGAAAACAATACTCTACAGGTGTAGATATTTGGTCTGTTGGGTGTATCTTTGCTGAAATGTGTAACAGAAAACCTTTATTTCCTGGTGATTCAGAAATTGATGAGATCTTTAGAATCTTTAGAATCTTGGGTACTCCAACTGAAGAAACTTGGCCTGATGTTAGCTACTTACCCGATTTCAAGCCTACATTCCCCAAATGGTCCAAGAAAGATTTGGCAGAATTTGTACCTACTTTAGATAGCGATGGTGTTGATCTTTTACAACAAATGTTGGTCTATGACCCTAGTGGAAGAATTAGTGCCAAGAGAGCATTGATCCATCCATACTTTCAAGAAGATGAAGGCGAAAATTATGATGGATATTCTCGCTCCGTCAACATGGGCTAGAACTTTTATATTTGCACTAAGATTATTGCCAATTATTTTGCGATTCCACATAGTGGACAGTGATTTTTGACGGTAGATATCCGTCAAAGGGTTTGGGCATACTGCGTATGTCACTTTTTCATTCATACAATACAAATGAGGCATTATGCCGTATACTACTATCGTTAATCATTTATTAAGTAAATACCATCAGAAGTATCATGATGAAAATAGCTATCAGTATGGCAAGGGTATATTTAGTTTGTGATTCGTTACGGGTATCATTAGAGCTTACTTCTTTTGATGGCTCGTCGTGCAAGCTAGTTAAACATTGATTAGAATTTTCCATTGCCGTATTGCTGTTATGATTCATTTCTGTTGTAGCACTAATGGTTTCAGCCCTAATTGAACTGGTTTTAGCCAATTGTAGTGATTCTTCGGTTTCTGGAACCTGTCGTGAACTGATGTGAGTGGAATGATTTTCAATTCCCGAGGACCCGTTAAGCACCCTCGTTATTATCTCTTTATCTTCATCAGTGTGTACGGATGTTGTAACTTCAATTGCCACAATCGGAACCACAGCAGGAAACGGAGCTTGAACTGATGGGTTTTCTGACTTTCTTACCTCAACTAATTGATCATTGATCGTACTCAATTCAGACCGTATGGATCCTACTCTTTCTATCATTCTATTATTGTGGTTCTTGAGGTTGATCAAATTTCTGAAGTCATGGGTATTTTTAGAGCTCAATTGATTTAGCTCTTGCTCGAAAGATTTGAATTTATCTTCGAGATTAATGTGAAATTGTTGTAAATCTTCCAAGGATTTTTTCAATTCGAACCCTGTGAACTTACCCACTTGAGGAAATTCAAACTCAAGGGACAGTTTTTTGGAGAGAACATCATCTAAATGTTCGGATTCTTTATCATAAATGGTAAGAGGGGAAAGTTGGGGAACATTTTCCATCAAGGATGCAGTTTCATCATAATCATCTAGATCACTATCAGCAGTTTCCCCAAGCATATCATCTATTTTAGTGACCAAGGAATTTATAGTATCGTTATATTGGCGCAACAGATAGCCAGTTTGTGGATTTTCCAGGCAATTTTCAATCAAGTTCCCGAAATTATCTTCGTAGTACCTGACAGGAATGCCATTGTGATGGTCATCGAAATTTCCATACCATTTCAGAGTGTCATAATCAAAGATCTTGATATCTTCAAGCATGTTTTCCATCAACTGGAACATATCATTCTTAGATACCAATAGATCGTCCCCATATCGTCCAAAAACCCCTTCGAGGTTGGTGATAGTACGTTCAAGGTGATGATTAATGACGGGGTCTTGGGTGAGAAACACGCTGGACTTGCCGTCACCAAGGAGCTCAATTTCCAACTTTTGAAGCAAATCCCGAAGGCGGTACAATGGCAACAGGTCTGGATTGAGGGAATCTACCTGGAGCCAAGCTCGTTCAAATACTGAATCATGATGGATGCTAATGGGGGAGCTTTGGTGTCGTATCTCGGACTGTTGTGAGAGTATATGGGCCAGCATTGCACTGTTGGGAAGTACGAGATGATGAGAGTGGGGGCTGATGGTTTAAGAAGAATAAAGAGAACAGTACTGTGGAGATGATAGAAGAAGAAGAAGTGCCTAGAGATCTTGCACGACTATTTATCTTTCCCGATTTGGAACTGTAATTGGGTTTGTACACAGGAACAATTAGCCCAATCGGTAATGTTGACAATAACTGTCTGCACTTAGATGGCAGAGTTCAGGTTATGAGTTGATCAAGTGTGGGCATTTTCGATTGCTATATTTACATTTCCTAATCTTTAGTACTTAGAATTGATGATGAAAAGTTACATTCTTAGCCCAGACAGATGGTACTGAATTACGGAGTGAAGCATTGAGTGAAGTGGAACCGAAGTTGTTTCGTGTCAATACAAGTATATTTTCCGTTAGATCATTTAGCCATGAAGAGGTATTGAAATGTACTTATTTTAGCTAGTCAATAAGCGAGTATTGTACGGTTCAGCAAATATTTTTTTACTTAACATTCCAGAACTACACATTTCTATTAGGTTTGTGGGTGCACTATAGCCATCGTAGCAATGCTCTAAAAATGAGTATAATAACTCAAAACAATAACAGTAACTCCCTCGCTTTGTTTGACTACATGAACAATACTTCCAGTAGTTCGCTTAGTCCATCCATATCGTTGACTACTTCCAGTAGGCTGCAAATTGTCTTGAGTTGGTTTTCCAGTGTTGGGACTTGATTGAGTATATATCTGGTCTGGCCAAACCCACCCTCATGGAGTACCTTCTATAGTATTTCCAAATGATAAGGCATGCTATAGTAAATTAATTACACGAAAAAAAAATTATCAAGAGTACTTATACAAATGTTTAAATGTTTTCATACAAAGGTTCTGTTTCACTATGTTAGTGAAATTTTGTGATTTGGGTAAGTACCAATTTTTAAAACATTGTTCCTTTTTGGAAGAGATCTCCTTCGCGTGTTGAGCCTGGTACAACAACATCACTGATTCCCAAAGATTCGAGTTCTGCTTGAGTAGGACCCTGTCCAGTTAAAGCTGAGAACTTGGAGACTTTTGCTCATCAATTTTGTTCCACATTTCAGTTTTTAAATAAGAGCAGAGCTGTCAAGCTTTTCGGAGGATGGAGTCAATATACTAGGAATATACAGAAGTGAATAAGTAGAAGTTGTTAGGAAGCCCAAGATCTTTACTGCTAATAATATCAAATGTTCACGAGGACGACGCATTGTATGTGGTTCAGATTATGATATGAGATGTATGGGCTGTTAGCGCTCTGGTTGGGCACTCGATATTAAGAATGAGAGGCTGTGGCTAGAATAAAGATATGTATTAGACAAATTTTTGCAACCAGAGGTAGAAGTAACTAAATTTATATAAAAATTCAAAGTATTTCCCTGCGCGGAGAAACATAAATGCGTTAAATTGCTTCAAGTAATAAAATATCAATCACCACACTCACCAATTACCATTCCATAAATGGTTGTTTCATTCCTACTTGGTGGTAATGTTTCATCTCGATCTCACATTCCCAACCTGGAATTTTAACAATGTTAACTTACGTTCTAGTCGTCCTATGTGGGACATCTACACAGGAGGTATGGGGTATGGGAAGTCTTCCGGCAGCACTAAATATGAGAAACAGTAGACAGAACAAAGTTAGACAAAACCAAATTTACACAAATATTTTGGAAAAAAAAAGTTTGTTTAATTTCAATAGTCTAGCAAATTTAGGAGGATAATTATACCTGGAGATCTAAAAGAAGTAACAGATAGTGGAAAGGTTCTAAACCTGATTATTTATTTTCTTTAAATTTGGACACTAATTAAGACTACTTCTTTATTACATTTCATCTTGAAAATTTATTGGAACTTTTTCTATCCTCTTCATTTACTTAGAGTTAGCATAATATCAGAATAAATGGGTGTAGAATCTTTGGTGAAGAATGTGGTATCAAGATGTGGAGGAAAATTCAAGTTTGATCTCTCCAAATTATGTCTTACTATTGACAAATCAAACACTGGTGTCGTTGATGTTACCAAAATGACTTAATTCCTTTTATAATATGGTATCTTGCTTTACGGTATCATATGTTGGGGTGGTGTGTAACCTGTAATCTTCACTCGCAACCCGCACTTTACATACATTTTGTACCATGACTAAACATATAAGCACTTCATAACTTCATACCTACAACCATACCATAAACGAAGAAGTCGTTAATCTTATCCCCTTGCTTAGCGCTTACTTCACCTCTTAATACTCACACATAATATCATCGCTATGAGTGACGGTTACTACGACCGTCTGAACGAACATGACGACTACTACGGGTACCAAGGAGGCTACAAAGGCCGCAGAGGAGGTTATCGAGGAAGAGGTGGCTATTATGACAGCTACGGACCACTGTCCGGGCGTGGTGGCAGTAAATATTATGGCCGTCAAGGATCTTACTACCAAGGAGATACCAGGGGTGGACGTGGGGGCCGTGGAGGATCTAATGGAGGATATTCACACGATAGATACGAGGTAGAACCAGAGGTCGAAAGTGTGCCACAACCAAGTGCTCCCCATGAGAACCATGATACGTATCGAGGCTCAGGATACAGGGGAAGTGGTTACAGAGGAGATTACAGAGGCTCGTATCGAGGATCTCATCGTGGAAGAGGATCGTATAGTCACATCAGCAAGGACACACCACACTATCCAGAAGCGGTAGCTTCACCCAAAGTTGCTAGGGAGACTGTGAAATCAACTCCAAAGGTGTATCACAACCCGTGGATAGAAACTTTGGGGATAAAAGATGAAAGTACTATTGAAAAATTGGAGTCGCGATATGATGAGCTTCAGAAGTCAAATCAAGAGATTGCAGCCCTTCAAAAATCAAAATTACAATTGGAAAGATCTTTTGCAAACCTTGAACGTCAAGCAGCTCGAGAAGAGCTTAATGTCCAACTCACTAATGAAAAATTGGAAGAGTTTACCTATATATAGTGTATAATATGTATAATAATGAAGAATTTACTTAGTTGGTGTACCCCAACATTCACCAGTGCACATCTTAATTTCCTTTGGGTTGTCAAAATCTTCCACCTGCGACTTTATTATACGCGTAGATTAATCTAATTTTATTAACACTATGGAATTTGTTGAATCCATCACAGACTCAACCCCCATCAGGGGCCTTCTTTATGGTGCTCTTTTCTACGGTGTGTACAAGCTTACCACCTTGACTTTGAGCTTTGTTTCCGTCATTCTTGACACCTTCATATTACCAGCAGAATCTTTCAAGAAGTATGGTGCCAAGAAGGGCAATTGGGCTTTGATCACTGGTGCTTCTGATGGATTGGGTAAGGAGTATGCGCTCCAATTGGCCTCCAGAGGTTTCAACATCGTCTTGGTCTCCAGAACTTTGTCTAAATTAGAACTCCTTGCTACTGAAATCGAGTCAAAGTACAAGGTTCAAACAAAGGTGGTGGCATTTGATGCTTCTACTGATGAAGCCTCCAATTACATTTTACTTGGGGATGCCATTGCTGATTTGCCAGTGACTGTTTTGATCAACAATGTGGGTCAATCGCATTCCATTCCTGTTCCTTTCTTGGAAACGGAAGACAAGGAATTGAGAGACATCATCACTATTAACAACATTGCCACCTTGAAGATCACCCAAACTGTTACCCCTGTGATTGCTTCTACTGTCGCAAAGAACAAGGGTGTTAGAGGTCTTGTATTAACTATGGGGTCTTTCGGTGGTTTGTTCCCTACTGCTTATTTGGCCACTTATTCTGGTTCCAAGGCCTTTTTACAATCTTGGTCTGGTGCACTTGCTGCTGAATTGAAACCCCAAAATATCGATGTGGAATTTGTCCTTTCCTATTTGGTCACCTCAGCTATGTCTAAGGTCAGACGTCCTTCTCTTCTCATTCCAACCGCAAAGGTTTTTGTCAAGGCTGCCTTGGGAGGTGTCGGTCGTCGTTCAGGTGCTCAAGAAAGATATGCTACTTCCACTCCTTATTGGACCCATGCTTTCATGCACTTTTTCGTTGAACATACTGTTGGTGTGTACTCCAAGGTTGCAAACGCCATTAACTTTGATATGCACAAGGCTATTCGTATCAGAGCTTTGAAGAAGGCTGCCAGAGCTTCCAAGAAGGAAAACTAAGCAATACTGGAAAACTAAGCAATACTGCAAACGAAGCAATACTGTGAATATGATTATGTTACAATCACGAGTACTAGTATATGAGATACCATTAATTGAAGTCTTGACTAAGTAGCAAAAAAATTTGTAGTTTAATTTTGATTCAACGTTGACTTTCAAACAATATTACTAAAACTAGAACAGTGCAGAATATCTGGTATTAAGTAGCACTTCATCAAGAATCAAGTGTAATATCTCTTTTTCAAGATTGTTCCAATTGACTTGATCAAAAATGCGATTTGTTGAAAATCAAAAAATCAAATAATTCAAACCACAAATAATTCAACCACACAAGAGTGGAAAAATTTTGTTTCATAAAGTATACAGTCCATTATCCAAATTAGGTAGTAGTCCTGAGTCTTATCAGTAAACTAGGATCTATAGTATATTATTGCTGTTGCGACAGCTGATGTAGCACGTGAGTGGAACCTTCTAGAACCCTCTCGAAATATCCAGTTCTCCTCTCGATATATATAAAATCTCCACCCTCACTCTTTTTGTCGTCAACAAAATGGTTAAAGAAACAAAGCTCTATGATTTACTAGGTGTTTCCCCTTCTGCTTCGGAAACAGAACTTAAGAAGGCTTACAGAAAAACTGCTTTGAAGTATCATCCTGATAAACCAACTGGTGATACTGAAAAGTTTAAGGAAATTTCAGAAGCTTTTGATATTTTATCTAATGATGATAAAAGACAAATTTATGATGATTATGGATTAGAGGCTGCTCGTGGTAATGCTCCCGCAGGTGGTGCTGGTCCAGGAGCTGGAGGATTCGGAGGTGCAGGTGGTAATCCATTCGGTGGATTCAGCGCTGGCGGTGGATTCTCTCAAAATGATGCTTTTAACATCTTTTCACAAATGGGTGGATTTGGAATGGGTGGAGGTGGTGATGATTTTGGTGGTTTTGGTGGTGGTCATAGTTTTGGAGGTGGTATGCCAGGAGGATTTGGTGGAGCTCGTCAAGCTCGTCGTCCTGAACCTGATACTGTTACTCTTCCATTACCAGTATCATTGGAAGATTTATTTAATGGAACTGTTAAAAAAATGAAAATCAATAGAAAAGGTATTAATGGTCAAAAAGAACCAAAGATTATTGAAATAAGTATTAAAAAGGGTTGGAAAGTTGGTACCAAGATCAATTTTGCCAATGAAGGTGATTATCAACCAGAATGTGGTGCCAGACAAACCATTCAATTTGTTCTTGAAGAAAAACCTCATCCAGTATTCAAAAGAACCGATAATGACTTAATATTGACATTACCTTTAACTTTCAAAGAATCATTACTTGGATTTGATAAGGAAATCAACACTATTGATGGTAGAAGAATTCCTTTGAGTAGATCATCTCCAATTCAACCAAATAGTTCTGCAACTTATCCAGGATTGGGAATGCCAAAGAGTAAAGCTCCAACTCAAAGAGGTGATCTTATTATTAACTATAAGATTGATTATCCAATCTCATTGACTCCAAATCAAAAGCAAGCCATCAATGAGAACTTCTAAACTCCATGACCATTAATGACATTATAGATCTATTTAGTAACAATAAATTATTGTACATAGCATAAAGAAATGTAGCTCAATAAACCAGTATGCCAATTCCTGGTCGGTAATTGTACCATATGACCATATTTGTAGTTGGTTATATGGCCTAGTTGATAATACACGTGATTCGTACCACTAAATCCCAGCATCACTAATCTTCACCACCAATGTCGGTTATCTTAGCATCTGCTGGCTATGACCACACCATCCGGTTCTGGGACGCTCTCACGGGGGTGTGCTCTCGGACAATTCAGCATACTGACTCCCAAGTCAATCGGCTTGAAATTACTTCAGACAAACGGTTTTTGGCAGCGGCTGGAACATTATACGTCAGACTATACGACATCAGACAATCAGGAAGTTCTGGAAATGCCACTGCAGCAGCATCTGCCACCAACAACGGTAGTGTGAACGGCCATGGTAATCATAACAATAGTAACAACAATCCGGTAATGACATTTGAAGGTCATACCAACAATGTGACATCATTAGCATTTCAGATAGAGAACAAATGGATGGTAACGTCCCTGGAGGACGGGACTGTCAAGGTATGGGACGTGCGGTCGCCCTCGGTGCAACGGAGCTACAAGCATCATTGTCCTGTGAATGAAGTGGTGATACATCCTAATCAAGGAGAGTTGATCAGTTGTGATCAAGATGGAAACATACGAATTTGGGACTTGGGAGAGAACCAGTGTACACATCACTTGATTCCTGAAGATGATGTACCAATCAACTCATTAAGTGTTGCTAGCGATGGGTCTATGTTAGTGGCAGGAAATAACAAAGGAAACTGTTATGTATGGAAAATGCAAAATCAAAGAGATATAACATCATTAACTCCAATCACCAAGTTCAGATCACATCTGAAATATATCACAAGAGTATTGTTATCAACAGACATGAAACATTTGGCCACTTGTTCTGCTGATCATACTGCTAGAATCTGGTCCACCGAACAACACTTCAATTTAGAAACTACATTACAAGGTCACCAAAGATGGGTGTGGGATTGTGCTTTCAGTGCAGATAGTGCTTACTTAGTGACAGCATGTTCTGACCATTATGTTCGTTTATGGGACTTGTCAAATAGTGAAACAGTGAGACAATATAATGGACACCACAAGGGAGCCGTATGTGTGGCATTAAACGATGTCTAAATCAACACCTTATCTGAACTGTTCATATGGACCTGGGCCTTTAATTTACTATATCTACAATAGAATATGCTCAATGTATATGCGGTCTATCTCGATAAATCTGATAGAAATGTAGTCGAATGCTATATGGGTATGACTTAATGAAAGTTTTCAGTATTGTCATAGTTTAACAAGATATCAGCACTGTTTCCCAGATTGGCAGAACTATTTGAGGAATGAGAGGCAATACCTAATAAATCGACAGCTCCTAAAGATGTGTTACCAATATTTGAGTCATTAGGATCAGTATGTTCACTAATATTGGCAAAATTTGTCGATATATTTTGGGTTGTATTGGCAGACACATTTGCAGCCTCAATATCAAGTCCGACTGAAGATGTCATATCTTGGGGTTGTTGATTGGGTTTTTCTGTATTTTCAATACCAAAATCTTGTTGGAACAATCCACCCAATTCAAATCTCCAAGAAAGAAATTCATCAATCCAACATCTGACAATCCACCAAGCACCAAATCCTTGGCCACTAGATAAACTGATTTCTCTTAAACATGTAGTTAATAAGTTACTGGTCATCAAAATGAATAATCTAGGGTTGATGTTATTGAATCTTCCAGGTAATTCTGCAATATAATTGCTAAGATGAACCATGATTTCGTTAGAGTTCTCAATGCTATCTTCAGAAGGTTTGAATGATCCAGTTAACATATGCAATAAATCATTATTTAAGATGTTTAGTAATACATCAATATTCTTTTCTCCACAAGGAATTTCACGGGAGACAATCTCATAAATATCAAGTTTTAACCAATCATCAATCATTGACTTCTTTTCACTTGGATCATTCAAGATTTTAGAAGCAGATTGACCAGTTTCAATGATTTTTATCAATCGATTCAAAAAATTGACAAAGTTTTTGGCAAGTTTCAATTTCATGATGATGAAATTTTTGGTAACTTTATTATTGATTAGGTTATTTGATAAAGTCTTCACGTAACCTGCTGAAATTTGTTTTAATTGAGTAAGAACTTCAGGTGGAATCAGAAATTGTAATTGAAGTTTACTTAACATTCTAATCATTCTCTTATACATGACCAAATCACATTGCTTGACCCATTCAATGATACTTTCATGGGTGTAAAGTTTGAAAACAGGTGCAGTTAAAGTACTATTGAAGTTACTAAAACTGGAAAATAACTTTTTAACTTGCATGTATCTTAAAGATTCAAACAAAGAATTGACATGGACTTTATAAAGGGAATAAAGGGTATCAGCGATATCATAATCGATATCTCTGGGTAAATATGGATAAATTGAAGGTAACAGTAACGGGACATTTGGATTTGAATCGATTCCCAAATTACCATTGAGTAATTCAGTCAAATTAGGCACATATTTCAAATGCGATACCAGAGGCAACTGATCAGAAATCGAGCTGGATGTGGCAATAGAAGGCGAGTTTATAGGAGTGTATGTGGGAGTATGAATATGCGAAGATGTAATGGGAGAATCCTCTAAAGAAATTGACGAGTTTGTAGATGAGATTGGTGACTGGACTTGATGCTGAGTGGAATAACTAGTGATTCCCAATCCACTAACTTGAGGTTGAGGCTGCAGTAAATTTTGATCACCAATCAATTTAATTCCACAGTAGTGATATTTTGATTGGCCTCTCATTCCCAACCGTCTTGTAGTAAGATTAGGGAATAAAATCTTGACCAATTTACCAAAACTGGCAGGGGATAACGGGGTCAAGCTATTATCGGCACAGATTTGAACATATCTGGCATAAATACGATTTCTAGGGACCACGGCAGTAGGTGAGTGTTCACATGAGTTCAAGAGCCAAACCATTCCGAACAACTGGCGTTGTCTTTCACGATTTTCCTTTGCCTTCTGAGCCTCACCCGATGAAGAAGGAGGTGAGGAGTCATCATTCTCGAGCTGTTTGATCTGAATTGCCAACAGAGGAAGTGGAACGTGTGCTGTCTGGATGGCAAGATTTTTGAGCTCGTAGTCTACTGAATCGACGTTGCGAGGGCGCTTGGGTTTAGGGTCTTCGATTGGGACTCCAGCCATGTTGGTAGGCACGGTGGAAGTGGGCATTGGCATGGGATTGGTTCTGTAGGCAGGGTCTACCACAAAATTATGAGGTACTGGAGGTCTGGCAAGTTGTTGGGGATGTTGAGGTTGGCCTTGATTATGCGATGGTGCCTGGTAATAAGGTTGACCCTGGGCATACGGGTAAGGTCTTTTGTGATAAAGCGGTTGAACGTAAGTCAAGTCGGAAGGTTCAGGCTTGACGTACGGTACCGGGGTGGTACGGTAGTCCTCTTTATAAGGGTCCATCAAGTGTGTCCAGTGAGTTGTAGGTGTCTGGGTATGGTAAAAAGGTGCCCGAAGATGACTAATTAGAATGACTGAGAGGAATGATTATGATGCTGGAAATATTGGGAAGAGATGGATGAGGGATGGTATGACAATGTCTAAAAACAACAACTAGATGACAAATGGCGATGTGGCCATGGAGTGCCAGTGATGAGCAAATGATCCACTGATCGAAAAAGTTTGTGCGGTTAGGGCTCGCAAAGATAATGTGTGGGCGAGGGGAATTTAGCCAAGAAGGATAATAGACGAAACAAATAATAAGGGGACTCTCCAATAATATGAAGTGGAATTAGCAGTTTGACGTTTGCTAGTTATGAATATTTAGGCAGGTGTGGCAACTATAGAGCACTACGTTACCACCCTAGTCTAACTTGCGGGGGCTCAGAAATTAGTTTACCTAAAATACTACTATCATTAGGGTTTGAAAAGAGGGCTTAACAAGTAAATATCACTAAGATTTTTGTCGTGAAGTTAGATTGTATCAATTAGTTCAATGATGATAAGAAGGGAAGATACCAATATTGTCGTGTTCCCATCCATATAATCAGAACTTCCTGATAAGTTTCACTATCATTGTTCACGCAATTTCTCGAAATTGCTTGTCAAGTACTAGGGGTGACTCTTAACGGGGTTGGACATTAGCGAGTCATTAGGTTTGGGGCTTGGCTTTCCCAATACGAACCAGTGGCTCAAGCTCAGCTTGAGCAACATCTTTGACTCACCAATCACACTATACTGATCGCTGTTCTTTGTGTGCACTAAGGATCGGTTTCAGAATATATTATTTAATTTTTCTCAGCAAATTTCTTTGGTGGCCTCGACCAAATGGCCCACAAACAAACGGCCTTACAATACCGGAACCTTAATTTAAGTGTAGAAGTGTATTAGAGTACCAATCCGATGTAATCAATCTTTGTTGATATGCCCCGACCGGTGCTCCCAACCGGAATGTTGGTGAACAATACACCAAAGATGTGCGGGGCGATTCTGGTTCTGAATCCGGAGATTATTGTGGATCGCAAATTTCTTACTTCCGCTATGCTTGTTAAAGGGCTCCAGTGTTGTTCCTTAAGAAAAGAGTGGTTTTTATTACGGTGATGCTATTTTTAGGTTTGATCGAACCTTAATTTTCCCGGACTGATCTAACACTCCTTCATTGACTAATTAATGGATTCACACTACTAGCTCGAATAGAGGGAATATCTTGAATATCTTTTCCGTTTAACCTGCCGTGCAACAATCATGTGTGGTGTCTTAAAAATTTGGAAAATTTTCACTCGCTCAACCTCAAAATATTCTATTGTTGGATTTATTTTAAGGTGTTAACTGATAAGACTTGGAATTGTACCTAAAAGTGCACATGCAACGATGAAACATCGAAGGCTTGGGTGGTCTTGAGTCGTTAGCAAGTATAACAACTTGATCATGGCTAGTCCTTGGTAACAAAACAGAAGTTATCTAAAGAACAATTCCTGGTTCGCATCTATCATTGGAGTCTTTTGATGGAAGTTTGATTTATTTTCACGCCGGCTATATCTGTAGTCCTTTTGCAGTATATCTTCTTCAGCTCTCTCCCTAACCCTATATTATTCTTTAGAACTGTCGGAGGCTGAGGCCATTGTGACTCTTTTGTCCCCAATCAGGATAAAATGGTGCGCGCACATCGTTTGCAGCCACTTAATTTTGCAGCCAAAACCTTGCAAATGATCCTAATTGATCACCACAACGATGAACAGATATTTTCTGACTGGTTGGCCCTTAGTGGGTGACTTTACACCCCTCCTACATTTGGGACTAAATAAATGACGTCTGCCTCAACTACACATTTATTAACATCTCTCCACACTTCCTGTACTTAGTCACTTCACTTTCTGGCTGTATTTAAATTGTATTCAAATTGGAGCCAGTTGATATCTTCACAATCTACCCCTCATAAATGGATTGCTCTCGATAGATATGTCTCCCCTGTCTTGGTTTAATTTCCGTTGTTATTTTCAAATAAGTTGAGGTTCAGTCTTGAAAGATCGTCTGACTGATTAGTTGTTAGAGAGGATGTTGCGTTTTTCTGTGAAGGTCATGGAAGCAAGTTAGCAAGATTGTGAGCTGAATTGAAAGTGTTTGCCACTTGAAGTCATCAAATAATATTGACTTGAAATACTTTCAGTGTTGAAGGTGAATCATAACCGCACTGATGGATGTTTTACAACCGTACAGAGTCCAGGAGCTTTACCAATTTTGGTGAGAACATGAGCCCTAATAGTATGAAAGCTCGTAGTAACGTATTGTGCCCCATAAAGAATTTTTGTAACGGTCTAATTTCTCACAGCTCACAATTACGTCTGTGTGACATTTGAAGCTGGCTAGTTGGTTAGCTAGATACGTCTTAAGAGAATGCGCAGGAATAGCTTGACTTGACCAAATGAGCCGTCTCAAGTTTGCAATTACACTTGAAATACTTATATGTATTTTTTGTGTAATCTGAGTTAGATTTTACGGTAGTTTGTAGATATTATAAAAACTTGCAGAATTCAACAAAAAGTAAGCTATTGAAGAATTGAAAGATATCAACACCTTAGCTTTTGAAACACCATACGATTGTATGATTGAACCAGAATTGAAGATTAAGAGGTATCATCCAGTTCTGATCATATGATCGTCAAAAATGGTTCACAACAGACGCAGTTTGAAGCTGTTAAACTGTGCTAAGCGATACTGGTAGAGGCATTAAAAAAACCATAAGAAGGCCAGAATTTATCTTTCTGAACTTTCGTGAACTGAGTAGTGAATCGGAACTTCACTTATAATTCTTAAGTATTTTTTTGTGAGATATTTTAGTAAATTGTTTAGGAAATAAAAAAAAAAAAATCACTTTGTAGCTTTAACCAATATCTCAAATCATCCCCTACCCAATCACCATTGTAACTAAACGATCGTCCAACCCCTAGATATTTCTCCGTATTTCTGGGTTGTGCACACAGTTCTCCTGAACGACCTGTATACTGTGCTATCGCATCGCATTATATACAGCACACTCCAATTTTTCAGCTCATCCCAACTTTTTATTCCACACCATGGCTGTCTTAAATTCCAACCCCGAGATCCTCTTGCGTAAGAGAAAAGACAAGGATAGAAAGAGATTACAGAAGCAGGAAGAAGCCCAAGAAAGATTGAAAAAAAACCAACAGTTGAAAAAAGCCCAAAAGAACAAGTTCATAAGAGCAGAGACTTTAGTTAGCAGATATAAGGCCAATGAATTAGAGAAGAAGCGTATTTCCAAGATAAGTTCCAAGCAAGAAGAACAACCTGTGTCCAACGAAGATGGTGAAACCAAGTTGTTGTTTGTGATCCGTACCCCTAACCATGTTAAGGGACTTAATATTCCTGTCAAAGCCCGTCAAATCTTGTCGGTCTTGAAGCTCAAAGAACAAGACACCGGTGTGTTTGTTAAGGCTACCCCCACCACCATGAGCTTGTTGAACTTGATTGCTCCATATATCATTGTTGGTCGTCCATCTTTGAGTTCTATTCGTCAACTTTTCCAAAAGAGAGCTCGTATAATATCTCCAGTTTCAGAAGAAGATGAAGAAAAGAGACCTATTCGTTTGGACAACAACCAGTTGGTCGAAGATCAATTCGGGGAAACTATTGGTTTGGTTTGTATTGAAGATATCATCCATGAGCTTATTAGTTTGTCTGATAACTTCGTTTCCATCACTTCATGGTTACTTCCATTCAAGTTGAATGCTCCTGTGAATGGTTGGGGTCCTCAAGCCAAGTTGGCCAGATTACTTCACAAGGAATCCAACAAGAAGTCCATTAGTTTGAGCAAAGATTTCCAAATAAAAGAAGTTGAAGATATTGATGAAATTATCAACCAACAAAACTAAACATGTTTTGGCATGAATCTTACCCATTAGTAATGGGAATATCACTGAATGTGAGAAATCACCACCAATACTTTTTGTTCAGAATAATCTAACCACCTAGAAGTAATCCTAGGCGATTGAGAGGGTGTATTGTATAGTAATGCATAGAGAGATAAGAATTGTGTAGAGAGCAGTTACCATCCCTGAGAAATGTTGTTTTGTATTAGTGGTTAACCACAAGACTTTTAGGAGCTCTGCACAATTTATAAGGGCTCGATGGCTTGCTTATAATCTAAAAGTCGGATGATCCAAAGGATCAACTTTTAGGGTAAATACTTGATTCTCGAGCGATAAGAACAAACCAGTACTGAATTGACTGGAACGACCTAGTTACAAAGATTGTTCGTTATAGTAGGAACTGGCGATTGGCCCAATCACACTAACGACTCATGACTTTCAAAGAATTTATAGCTGTGCTATATTGTAGCTATTCACTGAAATTCATTCAACCATAAAAGTATACGATCCACTTTAAAAATATATATATTGTATATTACCATATGAGACCAGGAAGAGCTTTCAAAGATACTCAAGCTACTATCATGGTTGAATAGCCAATTTTAAGCTGATAATTCTCCATTTTTACCAATCTGGTCCATCGCATCTTCGCGTACGCGTTCCTACCAAATGATTTGAACCTCAAACTTCGATACCAATAAAGACAAGCTTCCTAATTCTTACCACCACCACTGCTACGACCTTTTAAAGACCACTTGTGCTTATAAGAACTCTAAGTTTTGATAACTTCTCACTATCGTCAAACTTCCTCACAATGTACTCAGTCTATCAGCAATTCAGCTACCCCGAGGACCATACTTATAAGTTTCTCCAGCTTCCTCCAGACCTCTTGAACTATATCCAAACCAATCCCAACGGTCAGTTACTCATCAAGTCTTCCAATCAAAAATCAGGTAACAACGATACCCAGCTAGTGGTATGCACTGATGACCAGACGTGGAAACTTCGTCAGATGAATCATTCCAACACCGTGATGCTCTTGAACAATATGAATGTGAATAAACATGGCCACTCTGTATCTGGAGATACAACGAACCAGCTTTTGGGGTTTGCTCAGGGACAATACGAATACGAATTGACTAAGGGCACCGGTCACATCGATACCTCAGAACTCCCACTTTACCCTGGAGAAACTGCCAGTGAAATATCATTAACCCAATTGCTTGCTGATACACCAGTTTCTGCGGGGGAATTTGAGAGAGAATGGTATGAATTAGGTGGATGTGAACTTGACGGATTCGTATATATCTTGGAAAATGGCTATATTACTGAGGTGCTTCACGACATCGTGACTGTGCTCATTAGCGAGCTGTTTAACTACAAGGAACTGGAGGGAGAGCTTGAAGAATTATATTTGAAGGTCCGGGGCCATAATGGCGTGAATAAGTCTGTGCTTACTACAATTATTCACAAATTCAGTGACGTTACCAATGGTAAATTCAAGTTAAATAACAGTAAGATTGCAAAATGGTTTGGAAAACACACACTTGCAATGTCGGATTCGATATCAGAGTCTGATTTCCTTGTCAATTGGAAATCATCTTTACCCGAATTTTACAATGTGCCTATTGATCTTGCAGATCTCAGAGGTTACTACGTCCGATCAGGAAATATAATCAAGTATATTGACCCATCCATGCTTTCAACTTCTTTGCCAACTAGATTCGGACAACTTTTTCAATTGGACAAATCTTGGAATTATACCGATTTGTTACCATTTATAGAGGATTTGATACCTTCAGGTAAAAAAGTCGATTCTGTGATTATCAAATATGCAAAGAAGAAGAAAGTGGGAAAAAAATCGTTTGTTGTAACTCCAAGATAGACTCTTAAATGTTGCAACTATAAATTCAACAACTCGATCAACCCTTAACCCTTTTCAAAATTTTTTTTGGGACGATTTCATGCCATTTTCCAAGTCAGAGAATAAATGGGATGATACCACCCATGATTCATGTTTCAAGTGTGAAATAACGATCTTCAAAACTTGGACCTTTTCTCACCAAATCGTCTTGTTCAAGCAATCTCGCGAGTAGTTACATAAGCGTCGCGTGAAAAGTTTCTCAACACCACTACATCATGGACAACCAATCGTTCTTGATCTCATTGATTGTAAGTCCATTGACCTCTCCAATGTTCATACTAACCTCAGAGTGGAGGATGTGCCGGAACATCTACTGATCTCGCGTTCTTTCCCATTGATACCATCAAAACTCGGATTCAAGCCAAAGGAGGATTCTTTCGTAATGGAGGTTGGTCAGGTATCTATAAAGGTTTAGGCTCTTGTGTGGTGGCCTCAGCACCTTCAGCATCGTTATTTTTCATCACTTATGATTCCATGAAAGTTTATACCAAAGATAAAGTACTGCCAGCCAAGAGTCATATGATATCGGCATCTTGTGGAGAAGTGGCTGCATGTATTGTGAGAGTACCCGCTGAAATTATCAAGCAAAGAACTCAGGCCGGTATTGCAGGTGTGGGTGGTAAGGCTAGTTCATGGGCCAATTTTTTATATTTAATCCAGAACCAATCGGGTGAGGGCCACTTCCGGGGACTTTATCGGGGTTGGAATACTACAATAATGAGAGAAATACCATTCACCATAATTCAATTCCCGTTCTACGAATGGCTCAAGGCTTCTTGGGCTCACAGAGAAGGTTCTCGGGAACTTTCTGCTCCAAAAGCTGCTGTTTGTGGCTCCATTGCTGGCGGTGTAGCTGCTGCTGCTACCACTCCTCTCGATGTAATCAAAACTAGGATCATGCTTAATAAAAGCAGAGTTGGACTTCCTGTCATGATTTCTACCATGGTACGAGAGGAGGGTTACGGAGCATTTTTCAAAGGAATTGGTCCTAGGACTGCTTGGATCAGTGCCGGAGGTGCGATTTTCCTTGGTTGCTACGAGTTTGTTCACAACAATTTAACAAAAGTTAATGGAATATTAGTATAGACAACTGATTACCGACCAATGATGATAGATATAACAACAACTACAATTGGGATTTTCTTGATAGAACTGATGAAATAGATATAAGTGTTGATTAACTCTGTGTCTTGCTTAAACCAGAGGACCAGAAAACCTTCGATGAGTACTTTCAAAGATTTGTATCTCTCCGGTACCGTCAACAAAATTGAAATCAACATAGAAATGTTGAAACCATGCACATAGAACCAATAAAACCACAACACCACAAGTGTAGTAATTTTTGAAAATATATCCTGTAATGAATCATTAAGTTAAATTGCCACATCTGGAAGAAGAAAGGACCAGTGGGTTCAATAAAAATGACTGTGAAAGACAAATATTGATTAATTCACAATGATACGGATGAGAGAATCTTAAACTCCATTTGCGGTTCTCTTTCGGTCGATATCATCACTCAGATAATTTATAAGGATGGATATATGTCTAGAAAAATTAAATTCCTAATTTCTACCTTCGACACCAAGCGAAATACCGATTTCATATAAAATTTATTTGTATAGAGCCTTAGCGACTTCACCAACTTCATTATTCTTAAACTACAACTGAAGCACCGGAGTATTGCAGTATGGGTTTTGTAGAAACTGAAATGCTTTACACAAACCGTTTCTCAGCACTGTAAAAGTGCGAACATTGTGGTGATAAAACGGTCCCTAATTTTACTAAAAAACTGGCTCAAAAAACGCAGATAAATTTGCCCTCAATTTTACAAAATTCTTTACAACAATGTTTCCAGAATACACTGAAGCCACAGTCACTCCTTCCCTTCAAAACTTGACTGTTAGCCATACATTCATACGTAGCATCTAGACCAAATTGTGAGTAATGGTGATCCACGTGATCCATCCTCGCGCCGGTTAGGTGCACACCAATGGTCATTTTTCAGATGATTAATATATAACGGCGCCCCTATCCCTGTTAAACAATAATGCAGTCACTTACCAGAATCGGAGCAGGTGCCTGTCGTGCTACACGGGTCTCTGCCAGAATCGCCAATGCTACCATAAGGAGCCATTCCAGAACCTTGGCTACCACTGCTGGAGCAGTCCATACCTCAACTCCAATCTCGGAGCCGACCGTAACTCCTCCAGAAGGATCTCTGATTTCATTAAAGAACGCCTCCAGAGATGAATCCAAGTTTGGTACTCGTCCGATCTACTTGGATGTCCAAGCCACCTCTCCTACCGACCCAAGAGTGGTGGATAAGATGTTGGAATTCTTGACAGGAATGTATGGTAATCCACACTCTTCCACCCATGCTTATGGATGGGAAACTGACAAGGAAGTGGAGAAGGCCCGTGAGTACATTGCTGGAGCCATCAAGGCTGATCCTAAAGAGATCATCTTCACTTCTGGAGCCACCGAGTCTAATAATATGGCCATTAAGGGAGTTCCTCGTTTCTACAAAAAGACAAAGAAGCACATCATCACCACTCAAACTGAGCACAAGTGTGTATTGGACTCTGCCAGACACATGCAAGACGAGGGGTTTGAAGTCACCTACTTGCCTGTCAACGAGCAAGGATTGATTAGCCTTGATGATTTGAAGGCTGCCATCCGTAAAGATACCATCTTGGTGTCGGTTATGGCTGTCAACAACGAGATCGGGGTTATCCAACCTTTGAAGGAGATTGGAAAGATCTGTAGAGAAAATAAGATTTTCTTCCACACAGATGCTGCCCAAGCTTATGGAAAAATTGATATCGATGTTAACGACATGAACATCGACTTGTTGTCCATCTCCTCCCACAAAATCTATGGTCCTATGGGAATCGGTGCCATTTATATTAGAAGACGTCCAAGAGTTAGATTGGAACCAATCATCACCGGTGGTGGTCAAGAAAGAGGTTTAAGATCAGGAACTTTGGCTCCTCCTTTGGTTGCCGGGTTTGGTGAAGCTGCCAGACTTATGCAGCAAGAAATGGAAGTAAGTATAAATCACATGAGGAACAATTTTACATTTATCGGATGAAATGACCCCAATCTCGGTTATTTCTGCATGACGAATCATTATGCAAGGATCTGATGATTTTCTAAAACATTTACTAACATCTAGTTTGACAAAGCACATATCTCTAAGCTCTCTGAAAAATTGAAAGCAGGATTATTATCTATTCCATCTACTCAACTCAATGGATCATCTGATCCTAAATCCCAGTACCCAGGATGTGTCAATATCTCATTTGCTTATATCGAAGGTGAATCTTTATTGATGGCATTGAAAGATATTGCCTTATCCTCTGGTTCTGCATGTACTTCTGCTTCGTTAGAACCTTCTTACGTGTTGCATGCCTTGGGTGCAGATGATGCCTTGGCCCATTCTTCGATCAGATTTGGAATTGGAAGATTCACCACCGAGGCTGAAATTGACTATGTTATTCAGGCTATCAACGAAAGAGTGGAATTTTTAAGAAAGATGTCACCATTATGGGAAATGGTGCAAGATGGAATCGATTTGGATTCCATTGAATGGAGTGGCCATTAAGATGCCAGTGTATAGTGTAAATATGATAAGAGATACGAATTGTGTAGAAGTTGAAATTAGGAGCATCGTGTTTGATGTATTGTTAGCTGTATAGGTTGAATTCTCAAGAGAGAATATCTCTATACCTTGACAGCACTTCGAATTAATTAAGAATTGAAAGGTGTAGTGATTAAAATCCAACCTTATGAGACGAAGTAAACGTGGACTTCTGGTTATTCCAGTAAAATTGAGAGTAGCTTAGTCTTCTGGTTATTCCAGTAAAATTATTGAGAGTGCCTTAGTCTTCTATACGATAGTAATTAGTTCCAGTCAAATGTTTGAGATTGTTCGGACATTGTAAAGAATAAAACTGATAGATATTGAAACCAAATATACTAACTACTAGTTTTAGTTGGTGGTGATCGCATTATACAATTAGTCACTCGGTTCATTTAACTGCACTTTTATACTACTGTAATACCTAGCGAATATGCTGTACATCAGCAGAACAGTAAGAGCTATGAATAACAAACTCTTCGTCTTAAGAAAACATGATTGGATGTTTTGTTTAGTTAAACTGAGACTATACCACTATGGAAAACTCGGTCACAATACTTAAGTCTTCAGCCCAATTTACTCGGGGTGAAAATTTGTTGGAGGTCCTTAATCACCATCGTCATTCACCATCGACAAAGAAGACACATAACCAAATCCACAGATAACCTTAAAAGACGTCGCCGGTGATTGAGTCATGCCTGCATACAGTTCGCCGCTTACGGGACCGGTATCGGGTGAAAAACTATATAAGCCCCAGATTACCCAGCAAATCAACATCAACATGTCGCAAACAGAAAAGACTACCACCAAGACCATCACCGTGCTCCCTGGAGACCACGTCGGAACCGAGATCTGTGCAGAGGCCATAAAGGTGCTCAAGGCCATTGAAAAGGCTACTCCATACCAAAACATCCAATTCAAGTTTAACCATAACTTGATCGGAGGTGCTGCCATTGATGCTACAGGTGTGCCATTGCCTGACGATGCATTGGAGGCTGCCAAGGCATCCGACGCCGTCTTATTGGGGGCTGTGGGTGGACCTAAATGGGGTACCGGTGCCGTGAGACCAGAACAAGGATTGTTGAAAATTAGAAAAGAATTGAACTTGTATGCCAACTTGAGACCTTGTAATTTTGCTTCCGAGGCCCTTCTCGAGTTGTCCCCATTGAGACCTGATATCGTAAGAGGAACCAATTTCACCGTTGTTCGTGAATTGGTTGGAGGTATTTACTTTGGTGAAAGACAAGAACAAGAGGAATCTGCTGATGGGGAATCTGCTTGGGATACTGAAAAGTACTCGGTGGCGGAAGTCACTCGTATCACAAGAATGGCTGCATTTATGGCGTTACAACATAATCCACCCTTGCCAATCTGGTCATTGGACAAGGCCAATGTTTTGGCATCTTCTAGATTATGGAGAAAGACGGTGGATAAGGTAATCTCAGAGGAATTTCCACAATTGACTGTTCAGCACCAGTTGATTGACTCTGCAGCCATGATCTTAGTGCAAAGCCCTACTAAATTGAATGGTATTGTCATCACTTCAAATATGTTTGGAGATATCATTTCTGATGAAGCCTCGGTGATTCCAGGCTCTTTGGGTCTTTTGCCCTCTGCTTCCTTGGCTTCCTTACCTGATACCAACTCCGCCTTCGGGTTGTATGAACCATGTCATGGTTCTGCTCCCGATTTACCTGAAAACAAGGTCAATCCTGTTGCAACCATTTTGTCTGTGGCTATGATGTTGAGATTGTCTTTGGATAGTCTTAAAGAGGCTGAAGCTTTGGAAAAGGCTGTGGGTCAAGTTTTAGATTCAGGTGTCAGAACTGCTGATTTGAAGGGTTCTAGTACCACTCAAGAAGTAGGAGATGCTGTGGTGGAAGCTGTTACCAAGATCTTGCAAGAGGCCAAGGCGTAATGATAATGATATAAAAGTTTATATAACAAAATATTTAAATCAATAAAATGGGTAATATCAACTCACTACAGATGGTTTAACTGGTCTGTTGAATGTAAGCCTTTCCATAAATTCGTTTCTTCAATTCGTAATTTTCATTATTCGTCTATAGTTGTGTATAATTTTTGGGTTATCATTAATAATTTCGGTTAGTAAACTTGACACTGACTACTTTTATTTTGAGACAACATCTATTTAAATTTCAAGCATTGTCTGAATTATTCATATTGTATTCAGTGTTGATTATCTTTACTAAACAAGGAGAGGTTTGGGGTCATTCATCACATTTCTTTAATATGAGTCTTGTGTTTAGTACTACTTTGTTAATCTACTTTGTTAATCTTCTTTAATTATGAGTCTTGTAATTATTACTATTTCATAAACATGAGAGCATCCTTATTTCGAAAATTTTATTGGCTGTGTATCCCT
Organism: Suhomyces atakaporum; assembly: GCA_030561405.1. Classification (NCBI taxonomy): domain Eukaryota; kingdom Fungi; phylum Ascomycota; class Pichiomycetes; order Serinales; family Debaryomycetaceae; genus Suhomyces; species Suhomyces atakaporum. The sequence continues at coordinate 64,598 of JAKTXH010000008.1, forward strand.
TCTGGAGTCTTTTCAAAAATTAATTGATCCATTCAACAAGTCGGACAAATAGGCAATTGATTCATCACGAGAGCTAAAACTATTAAAGAACTTTTCAGGTTCTTTAGACAGACTGTGGCGACGGTCGATGATTGTAGCATCACTTGAGGCAGACGTGATGGTAGGGGAGTCTGATTTATTTGGAAGGTAGGAGTCCAGAAACGTCTTTGGTGGTGGTAAAGAGTTTCTTTTCCTAGCACCAGCAGCCTTGGCATCGTCAATTAATTGATAAAGACTAGTACTGAAGTCAAACTCGTTGGGAGAATAATATTCATCTTCAGAACTAGTCAAAGTAATATTACTCAGATTAGCCTTAGGACTTGGAATATTAATATTGGAAATTATATCAGGACCTCCTAATTCCAATATATCAAGCTCAGAATCAAAATCAATCGTCTTCTTAAACTCTTCAATCACTTGAGCCGAACTTAACGATTTCATGGATTCATCTTTGATTTCTTTCTTGAAATAATTGGCAGGAACTTCGAATGTCGATGATGATCCATGACGAGCCTTAAACAAGTCATGTAATTCTTTGGGCTCCGCAACTAGCGATCCACTATTATTATCCATGGTCTTTCCAAGATCAAGGGTGCTATGTCTACTAACAATGCTATCAGGACTATCATTGCTGTAATCCAAATCACTATGAAAACTTTGTTCAAATCCCTTAGCTTGATCCTCTGCCTTCATTTTTTGGACTTCTCCATATAATGAAGAATTATCTCTACTGATGGTGGTCCAATTGGTCTCCCCATCAGCATAAAATTCTTCAGGTGGAACATTTCCAATATCCAAATATGAGGGGTGTTTGGATTGACTTTTTCTTCTTTGCTTGTGAAGTGAATCCAATGCTAAAACATTATCCTCTGTAGTTGATCTTGCAACTGAAGTAATTCTATTTTGAATAACGGTACCGAAGCTGTCATTATAGCGAGAAGAACTTCGAGACTTTGATTTCAAATATGAAGATGAATCGGAATTGAATGTAACGTTACGGCTTCTTGATTCAGATCCATCTCTTAACTTGTGAGGTCTGATATCCTGGGGATGCTTCATCAACTCTTGTGAGTTTCTTCTTAATTCCTGACTGCTTCTAATTAATTCTTCCGAAGTTCTCCTCAATTCCTGAGAGTTTCTAATTATCTCTTGCGATGCCCTTCTCAAAACTGGGTCTCCAGCTAAATCGTCAGCCTTTGGAACCTCATACTGGGTATCAATAGAATAGTTGGGAATACTGATCGCTTTGCTTTGAACCCGGTGAAGGCCTGCTTCTTCAATGGTTGATTCATCCGATCTCTTAAGCTCAGGAATTGGTTTATATAAATGAGAGTATTCCGTCTTGTCTCCTCTGGGGATATAAGTATCGGGAATTTTCTTAGGTTCAACAGACTTTACTGGCTTTTGGTGAACGTCATTAGATTTCTTAAACGAATGGAAAAGCTTGTGAATAATTGACTTCTTTTTCTTGATTGGTTTTTCAGGAGTTGTGTGGAGAACTTTTGGTTTTTCTGGTATAACTAAAGGCTTTAATGGCTGTGGATATTTTTGGTGTTGATTTTTAAGATTTTGTTCTCGTTTTCTTTCAATCTGTCTTCTCTCTTCCAATTTTCTTTCCTGTACTTTCGCTTGTTCTAATTCATTTTCTTTTTGTTTCATGTTCAATTTCAACCTTTCTGTATTGTAAGAAGTAAACACATTTAAATAGTATTCCAAATCATTCTTGTAACCCTTTGCTAGAGCATCTGTAATTTCATTATGAGTACTGAAAATGAGATCAAAATTGGTGGATAAAATTTTCTTTAATACCAATTGTAAATCATTAGCCTTGATGATTTCATTAAGCTCAAAACTTCCATCTTTACTGATCCCCACCAATTGTATGCTATCGTCATTAACAAAGGAAGCGTTGATAATCAAATATAATCCTGGATGTGTTTCAAAGTATTTCTGGGGATCATCAATAGTAATATTTAAAAATAATCCAAATGGTGACTTACAAGTTTCAATTTCGTAGCCATCGATATTATGGGCAGTCGAATAAATGGTGAATTCGGGTCCTTGCGGTTTGCATACCAAAGATGTGACTGAAGTTCCTGCTCCACCAGGTGAAGGTGTGGCCCTTGTAGGTGAAGATTTGAACAAATGAAATGCCTGACTTTTATGTAAAACCTTTGCTTTAGTGATCAATTCTATGATTTTCTCACCTGAATCTTGTCCTGGTAAAATCTCATAATTCTTGGTAATGTTTGTGTAGCTAGAACTGGAGTTGAATCCGTATTCTTTAGTACTCAAGAGTCTTAAAAATGAGGTTTCTTGATCCTTGTGCACAGTAGATATCCCTTGATAAGTACTGGCAATAACATGATTGATTTCTACCCAACCACTGACTTCCATAGATGGGAAAATATCCAAACTAGGTAACGGTTTCTCATTGATTAATGAATGCATAAGAATATCCGATACTGAAATCGTTTTCAGAGAATCTTCATCCTTTCGAAGATAATACTTGGTATCGTTAATGGTTAAAATCAACACATAATCGGAAAATATAATAAAGATATCAATATCCCAAATAGTATCTTCAGCAGGTTTAACGTTTTTTAATTCATAAATCCCAACCACTTTTCTGGATAACCAATCGTATTGTAATTCTTCGGGCCATTTGGATGCAAGTTCGGTTAATAATTTGCCCGAAGGAGTAAAGAATCGGTTTTGGGGGTTATACTGAGGTTCTTGTTCAGGTAAACTTCCGCCAAATGCATTGATTACTTCAATGGCAGTATTATAGCATTGAGTTATTATGGAAGATTCTTCATTATTATCATCATACTGGGATTGTATTGTGTTATAAAGTCTTCTTAGAATCAATTTCAATTTGGGCAATTCAAATAATGATCCAGAAACAATGGAATCGATTTCTCGAACCGTGTAATCACCTTTATTCAAATTTCTGTTTTCAAAAATTTTCTTTTGATTTCTTTGATTAAACTTGGTAATATTAGAGGTGAAGTTCTTGAGATTGGCTTCATGACGAATAAATGCTTTGTAAAAGTAGGGTAAGGTCATACCTATAACTTTGAACACCTCTATATAACCATAATATTTGGCTTTATTAAGGGAGTCGTGAAGAATGCAATTAATTCGAGTTATTTCATCAATGGTAGGAGGAAATACTTGATTGATTTTGGAGATGCCTGATTTGGTATTTCCAGATGCAGATTTGTGGGAATTAGACAATACGTGGATTCTCAATGGTATAATGAAATTTTGTAAAAGATTGACAAGTCCCATGGTATAATTTGTTTGAGTAGAAATTAATTCTTCAACAATTGAATCGATTTTTTTGTTTCCTGCCAATAGTGGTGGGGTTGAAGATGCCGTAGATACATTATAATTAATTTCCATGGCTTCAGGAGAATATTCTAACAATGGATCAAATAACTGATCCAATTGGTCTCCCAACAAGTATACCATTCTGTTATTATCTTCGACAATTTTAGGGGTGGTTTGATCAGAAAAGTTGTCATAAACGGTATCCAATAAGATGGTAGAAAGAGAATGAGGTTGGATAAGGCCCAATTGAAGTAATTTATTTCCCAAATCAACTGGAGGTTTATCTGTCACAAGACCCATTTCATTGGCTAAATTACCTGCGTTGGTTTCATCCCATGGAACTGATAATTTAATGGACGAAGAAAGCTTATTATAATTTTTCAAAGTGGATATAGCAATTGATTTGCGGACATTGGACCTTCGATATTCTGGTAAAAGGTTTTCACAACTTGGCCAGAACCGGGAACGAGAATCAAGTATCAAATTATCATATGTAGTCACTCCAAACCGGGTGATACTCTTTGTAGAAATCCGTCCTGATTTATTCTGATAAACCATAATTAGCATATGTTGAAAATAAAGAGGATCGTAACCAGTGAAATATGCTGCCTGGGCAAAGATCTGTTGCCATTCAAGAACAGAAGGATGTTTGTTCCGTTTCTTGGAGTCGACTATTCGAGCTCCATCTGTACTTTTCCAGGTTTCATTTTCAAATTGAGCTCCTAAAGGAGGAATTGTGAGGATAGTTGGAGTGTGATTAGACTGTCTGAAAAAGGCCTCATCGTGCTCAAGAGAGGCAAATCGGTGGTAGATGCTCATCGCCACACTGGACAACTGGAAAGAGTCAACGGGAGGATTCTTGGTGAGGAATTGGAGTGGTGGGATACTTTTGAAACGATGTGGATGAATGTAAACAGTGGGAGTGTATGTAGTTCCCAAATAGGAAGGTAGCTACCGCGACGAGATCTTCGAAGTAAAGAATGGAGGTTTTTGGACGAAATTTGGGTGGAAGGATGCAGCTGTGGTATATAGTGTATATAGATCGGGTATATGTGGACGCCTGCTTTTATTGAACCAGTTTTGCTGGAAATTGCAACTGGTAGATCGGTTTTGTTGTTTTTTTTATGCTAATTTTCTCGCTGAATAAATCTTTATATCTCTATTTTTTATATCTTTTTTTTTTTTTTTTTTTTTTTTTTATTTTTTTTGTTTTTTTTTTTTATACAATGAATCAGGGGAAATACCTTGAAAACCCTTTTGGAAAGCCAATGAGCAAATAGTGACAGAAAAATTGGCTCTTCCAAGATATGTCTTAAATAATTAACAGATTTCTTCACAACGTAATAGGCCAGTTTGGACTTGTAGAAACAACCAGAGATAGTTGCGAATAAATTGTGACAGGCGCAACTACACTGCAACTTCAAAATTCCCAATTGATAAATTCCACCTGACAATTTCAATTGACATTCCAACTTACAATTAACAATAAAATCGAAACTTGCTTTTTGCATTCTACTGATTGGTAATTGTTGGTCGAGCCGACTTAAGCGATTGAACAAAGGATTGTATTCTTGTACCTGCTCATTGATCTACAACTCAATATAGAGGCCATCATAAACCAGCTAAATATGAAATAAGTTCAACCTTTGCCCAAGTAAGTAGTCTGAGATGTGTTTCGCTACAAGTACTATTCATAAAACATATTTATATATTGATATCAGGATCAGTTCATATTAATATTTGTAGTTTGAAAGAGTCACTGAAAGTGGGAATCAAAAAGGGATTGCTCTGAAAGTGAAAAGAATTGAAGTCGAGTGGCAGACCGCCAGTGGTATCGTCTGCAATGCAAAATTGAGTGTCGTTTAGCGAGTCACACCTTTAAATCACTGGCCATCGGTTTATAGGATCTCTCTAGGTGGTGATAATTTGGGATAGGGAATTCCTTCCCATTTGTACCAGGATTCATGGATCAGTATCAACAAGTCAAAGACTGCCGTTTTCTGAAGCCTGAAGAATTCACCCTATGTGAGTAAACAGATAGAGGTGTGCTGATGAAAATTGAATTAAAGGATCAGACTGATTTTTTTGTAGTAATCACAGAGAGTTGCAAAAACATTCATAAAAGTTTTGAAGTCTCCATTAATTTTGAACATTCATGCCATAGTCATGATTAGATTATTTATTGGCACACTTCATAGTATGAACCTCTTCATTTAAATTCTTGAAGTCCAAGTCGCAAAGAATAATTTATCAATTTAATACTCAGATTTGTAGGAAATCTTGGAAGTCATTTTTTACCTCGTGTAGATATACATCTTTTGAAGGGTAGTTGTTCTAATTGAATCTGACTGCAATAATTCATCAGGTAGTTAGCTCATGCCACAAAACCTCATGAGTAATTCAGCCAGGTCGAGTCAACTATTGAGTTGCTTATCCTCAATTCGGTGCTCTTCTTGTAAATGGACATATTCAGCTAAACGTCACTAGTTTTGGGTCTCGGGGAACACCATCTTTGTCTATGCCCTCGCCGTCCATTCGGGATCGAGTCCACTCCAAGCGTGCCTCATCAAAGGTCAATCCTCTGGAGTCCATGATCCTCTTGATGGCCCTAGCTCCTTCCTCCAGCAAGCCCTTCCGGGAGTCGTTACCATGGATGTTCAGCTCAAGGTCAAAGGTGCTGCTGGACAAGCCCCGATCGAAATCGTCCTGGAATCCAAGGCCGAAGTAGCCACCACGTCGACGAGTCCGGTAACGATCATGAGCTTCGGCTATCTTGTGGCGAAAGTGGAATATGAGGACTGCTGCTAGAATAACTGCAACAATGACAATGTGATGGGATTTGATCCTGGAGGTTCCATCAGACGAATAGTAGTAGGACCAGGGGGTGGTGACGGAATCATCGGTAGTTGTTGTGGACGATTGCATTGTATCTCTAGAAATGATCCATGACATTGGGGACATGGTAAGGGCTAACAAAGCGCCAGGTGTGAGGTGGTGGATATTTAAAGGGTTGCCTCAGAGACAATGTAATTGAGTTCAGTATTGGAAAACAATTGAAAGCCGCAAAATGGGGTAGTGAGAGAGCGAATTTGAAATAGGGCATGAAGTGAGGTCAATGGACGAAGTAGTATGGGAACTAGTAGAGAATGCTTCCCTATGATGCCAGTACTTTCTAGTGCTATGATTAATACCTCACCTACAAGTTTAGTGAACAGGAGGAACCTTAAGTCTTTCGGTAATCTTCGTGAGATGAACTCTGCCAATGAGTTGATAGAGAGGAGTGTCTGTGCTTGGGGAAGTTAATGTACCGGTTTCAGAGGCTCCATATAAATTTTGGGATTAAATTGGTGGGAATTATTTGCCGTTTTATATTCCAAAAAATTCACTTTTTTGCAACTTTATAGAATATTTGTAAACCCTCCAGTTGTCACTCTTTTATCAAACCATAAGATCATTCTTTGTGTATTTGCTACAACTTTTTATCACACTAAACATAGTCATTAGTTATTTGTCCTTTCACAGTGTCAGACTTTATGATCACGGACTTATTGCTCCTAAAACCTCACTTTTGACCAACATTGACTAGCTTAAGACCTGAAGCAGAACATGTTTAAAACGAAAATTTGAGGATAAAACTGTTGACCTGAACTGGCCAATGGCTTCTCAATAATTGACTAAATTCAATATGACAATTGAGGAACTCTTAAGCTCAAAATGTTCGTCAAAGTCGTCTCACCACCTGAGTCTATCAAATTACAAAACCATTGGTTTACTCAATGAGTTATCAACCAATTCCAAACTCAAACGAATCACCATAATCTTATCAATTACAAGACTTAGAGATTGGCTTGAGTTGTTAATTATGAACTTATCTCAAAGACATCCAGTCAAATAATGTGCAATAAATCTTTATCACCTGAGTTTGTTTCAACTCTGTTGGACTTTATACAATCTACTGACAAACCAATAACTACATGTACTGATTGCTTTCCTGATCAGGGTTGATCCACTCAAACTCAGAATGATGTAATTACTATGTAAACGACATGATTCATCTAATTCTACAATGGCTTCAAACGTCTAGTGTTCTTTGTGATTGCTATACTGGAATTGCAGTCTATGGTCTTTTTGCGTAGGTGATTTTAATGTTTCTTCCTCCATACAAATAATTGTCGAGGTTCAGAATGGAATTTTCAGCAAGCTCAGCAAGCTCAAATTGTACCACTGCATTTCCAGTGGGTTTACCATTTTCATTATATTGAATTTCGGCCTTAGTGGTTCTTCCGACGGTTTCAAATAATTCGTATAAATCATCATTATTAGTAACATAGGGTAAATTGGCCACAAATACTGTTTCAGATCTTTCACCATCACCGGTTACACCTTCAGTAAATGGACTATTCTTGGGTAAATCAATAGGATTTTCTCTTCTGGATCTATTGGAATCATCACGAGTACGTGTTTGAGTACTACCATTGGTATTGTTGGAACCTCTACCAGGACGAGTGTCAATTTTTCTACCGTCAACTTCATATCCTTGAAACATTTCTACAGCTTTCGCAGCTTCTTCAGGGGTCAGAAATACCACGGTTCCAAATCCTCGAGATTTTCCCCAATCATCCATTCTAACATCAGCTCTTTCAACTTCTCCAGCACCTCTCATGAGATCTTTTAATGCTTGCCAATTGAGTGAAAACGGCAAGTTACCAACAAATATTTCTGTACCTGTTTTACCATTAGCTGGTGGTTTTCTTTCTGTTTCCGATCTTTCCTTCTTACGAATTGGTTCTCTTTGTTTCTTTTCAGGTGGAGGATAGTCTTGCCTCACAAATATTTCTCTACCACGATACTCACGATGGTCAAATTTGGAAATGGCTTCACGCACATCATTTTTACTACCAAATTCTACCGTGGCCATTCCTCTAGATCTTCCCTTATTGGTAACAATATCGGCACGAACTATACTGAATTCACTGCCAAACATGGCTTCAACATCCTTAGAAGTACAGTCAAATGGAATATTCCCAATGAAGATAGAATTATCATAATTTCTTTCTGTTTTGGCCCGGTACACTTCATCTGAAGAAGCTGAATCGGAGATTCGAGAGGTGTAATCTCTTCCTTCTCTTCCACCTCTTCCTTCTCTTCCACCTCTTCCTCGTCCACGTCCACTGTCATAGTCTCTTCTTCCACCTCTGGATGGTCTATCGTATGAGCTCCGGGAGTAACCATAATCTCTTCGGGAATAATCTTTATCTCTTGTCTCTCTGGTAGGTGACCTCGATCTTTCTCTCACAGGAGATCTGGAACGATCCTAACGTTAGCACGATGATTTTTCACTAGTTGATCAAGTCAGTTATTCAAACAGGACCATTCTAGACTTTGGATCTCCAGGTTTTAGAGATTGGTCCGGAATTTTGAATTTCAACGGCTTTTTATCCGATTTTGTTCGTTTTTGTCCCGTTTTGTAGCTGGTGCTTACTGATTGATTCCAGAGCCACTCAGGCCGTGATACATACTCTTGAGTAGTCGTCAATATCCATTTCCTCCATGGTTCTTTGTAGTGGTGATGATGTCGGTGACCAGTGGCGCGCACGACAATGTTAAAGCGAAAAAAAACCAATTTTTTTGGTCATAAAAATGCAGAAAATAGCTTTTATAAGACGAATTTGATGGTTTTCAACTCAAAACTTTCTTGATCTGATAACAAAATAGAACCGTTAAAAGTAGGTAATTTTTTTTTGATTTTTTTCGATGCAAGTTTGTCTAGTTATGGCATTTTTAGCACTTTCGAGGCTAGTGAGAATCTCCCAAAAATTGAGTAGCTTATATTTAAATAGATTACATGATTACTTTGGGGCTTTTACTATAAAAAGGGTACCGTTTATTATCTGTAGTTACTTTACTTCAGCCTGACAGTTATTCTGTCATGAAAACCTAAAAATATGATCGTCCTGTGATTGAAATTATTGAATTCACTGAACAGAGCTACTAGGTTTGAGAACACAACGATATCTTGGGTTTGAAACATCCAGTTTCAATTTTTGACAATTTTTTTCCCATTCATTGTGGTACCTTCGTGTTATCTAATGCCTTGTTTTTTTGTCAAAGAAATTAGACTATAATACAGTAGGTGCTAGCCATTAGGTAGATTCAACTGAGTTGAGCAGACTGAGGTGGATATCCCAAAAACAAGCCACATCTATTCAGTTGGAGATTCCAGCTACTTTTCTGGGAATGGCAACACCAATCTCCGCTCCACCTCTGTCTCCTTATTCACCTCTTCTTCACCATCGAATTTTAACCGAACATTGCCATCTTTTCTGTTCCCCACCACTATTGCAGGGTAGAACGTAGTTGTCTCGGGGTATCTCGCCAATACCTTTGTTCCGTATGGATAACTCGATAAGTCTTTGGACTCCACCAACGGAGGAATGAGTAAGATCTCCTTGTAGTTGGATTTGAACGTTTGACCAGGATTGTTATTTTCATCTGGCTCAGGATCTCTGATTTCGAACTTGTTTCCATCACCTATAACCTTCATAACCTCACACTGAATCCATTCTTCAAAATGTCGATTACGAAGTTTATAGGCCACTTCCGAACCAATAACAATAGGTTCCAGCGGATTGTATTTAGATGTATAGTACAGCCGTCCACTCTTCTTACCACTACTCTTTTTAACCACTTGTCCCGAGCCAGGAGTAGTGGGGGACCCTTTTCCACTGGTGGACCCGAGAGTTTTTTTAGGCACATTATGCTTGACAGGAGTACCACCCGGATGATCCCGTTTCTGGAGATACTCAATCAATGTCTGGAGATTCTCTTGAGACGTGTCTATGAGTCGTTTGGCAGTGCCTATATTGGCCTTATGGTCTCCCACCTCTTCTTTTAGTTTGGCAAGCTCTTCTTCCAGGAGTCCCTGAACAGACACATCCTGGAGGTATTTGGAGTAGAGATTGTCGAAGGTGAGTGACTCGTTGACGTTGCAGATGTCTTGAAGTGAGGTGACGACGATGTCCCAATTGCCTTCGATCTCACCCATTTGTGGTGTTATGAAGCGGCTTTTTTTGGCTGTTTTGGATGCAAGTGTGTCAGATAGTGATGACTGGATGTGTATGGAGGTCGGGCCTTGAGGTCAGCGTGGTTGGGGGGTGTTGTAGGATCTCGTATAAGGTGGTAGTAGAGTGTATATAGCGGCGACCAACAGCGTGCGCGAACCGTGTTTTGGAGTTAATCGTTGGGTTTACCAAGTCTGGTTTTAACGTGGTATGATAGTAATGGGGATATTCAGATGTCTCAAAATAAACGTGTAAAATTACAAAACTTAACAGGTGGAAGTGTTTCTTCTTATGGCTTAATTGTATAGAGATTTAGAAATACTTGTTTTGTGTATGACTCCGATCGATTATATCGGCCAGGCCATGGACTGGAATCACTACTCTTGTTGATCATAAAAACACTGATTGGAAGTCTGCTTTAGGACGGTTTTATGGGTGCGATAATCGAGACCGAGTAACCGTCAAGCGATTTGTGATCAAATGGTTTCTATCTGAAGGTTCTGAACGAGCTTACTCTGACCATTTTGTAGTTACCAATCCTTCGAAGCTAAAACTCGAATTACTTGGTGAAAAACAAGTTTATTGAAGCTTCAATTTCAAGCAAAATACGATCCGAGGCACTTTACTCACCATGAAGCTGTCCATGTTTAAGATGATTAATGGATAATTTCAGATTAGATAGTAATTGAATAAATCGGTACCTGAAAATGCTTGGTGAAAAAATCGGTATTGGATAGTAATTAGCAATAATTCGCTACAGAGAGTAAATATAGTGTCTTGTTCAGTGTCTAAATGAGACTTTGATGTGGATGCTACTGCTGAAACACGTCAAGTCGTCCACTAGTAGTTTAATCATAGTGCTTAATAACACCACGAGAACGTCCAGGTCCCTTGATTGTAATGGTCTTTTTACTGCTTAGCTTGGACGTAACAATGTTAAGGGAGATTGTTGATCCATCACTAAGGTTCGTTCCTGGTATTACTAGTTGTGCAGATTCTTCATGAGCAACTCCTTTGGAACCAATCATTGATCGTTATATTTTAACAGGTGATTCCTTGTTATATGAGCTCCTACTCTTTCAGACTCCTACTCTTTCAGACTAATGGTTTTTGCAACACCCTCGGTTCACGTCCTTCTCACTCAGTGCTACAAAATCACTACTAGACAAACTGAACCATCACCATAATCATCGCTATAAACTCAGTCTAAGTTCAGATCAGTCCAGCCTGAGCTCAAATACACATCACCATATTGTTCAGATCCCTTCACTAGTATACCCCTGATCCACACCAACTGCCTGGACTGAGATTATATTCACAACATCCGGCTTTTGCAACAAAGAAAGAGATCAACGCTTTTGCCAAAGATCATAAGTCACGTTCCACGGAGAATAGGCTTGGAACTACCTCTAGAAAGCTTATAACTAGTTGGGGGACTCTAATAAGGAGTTCTTAAAAGGTTGGCGGAAGAACATTGTCAGAGAGTGTCAATTTCCAGGTGTTGGTCATCTATTCCACACCAATTGGTTCATCTACAGTCCTATTTGGCCAAGATTGATCACAATTCATTGAGGTGATAATCAATTATCGTGAGTCGATAGCCACCGTCAAGAATATCCCTACTAGCACTGGCCGGATAGTCAATCTTCACATTGATTGAACTTCCAGTGATCGGATACGCCTCAACTTCGTTTGAGTTCCAAATCAGTCAGTTGATTTGAGGTAGCCTGGAACCAACCTCGTTGATATATTCATTCTATCTGACTATTTTAACGATCTTATCATTTACTTCCTAGTCTTTTTCAACTTTGACTATTATAATCCATTGAGTCTTTGTCATGTCGTATATCTCCGCCCTAGGGGTAGCACTTCAATCGCTTTCTGCCTTAAAACAGATCCACCACAACAAATCCAAACACTCTGTACGAGGACTTTCATTTGATATGCTTGTACTCTGGTTTCTTGCACATTTTTCTTCTTTGATATCCACAATGGCCTATTACCACCCCACAGTCCAGAACCAGTACCAACGACGTTATCCTGTACATCCTGATATTCCCGTTAGTACCGCCCTTTTCATACTAGACTTGGTGCTTAGCGTGCTCTCATGGGGCCTCCTTTGGCAAGCATTGGTGGCATATACTCGTACCAAAAGTCCGGCCCAGGGTATTAGTGGATTCTGCTTACTACTAGTGGGAATACTAGGGGCATTACTTGTATATACGGTGTGGCAGGTGGGCTCAAAGTCGTCAGTGGTGGCACTTGACGTGGTGGATTGTGTGTGGATGATCGGGAAGGTGTGTGGAACGGTGAGGTTGGTGCCTCAGGCGCTGGTGAACTTCTGTGGTAGGTCGGTGTTGGGGTTGCATGAACACTGGATGGTTTTGGAGTGGGCTGGTGTGGTTTCTGTGTTGATAGGAAGAATGTACGGAGAAATTTGGTGGGCTGTACCTGTGAACGTGGCTCCTTGGGTATGGGGGATCATGGGGATCATGGCGATGTCATTAATAACATGGCAGAAGTACTACGATAATGAGCCTGAAGAGAAAACCCAACATGAGTTGTTGGAGTAAAGCACAGATTGCAACATCTACAAAATTCGCAGCATTGATCAAATCCACATAAATACATTATCAAGGATATTAAAGGAACTATAACATAGAGATCAAAAGCCTACCAGTTCAATAATAACCGGCTTAATCATGAATACTCATGTCACAAGCAATGAAAGAGCATCTATGGCTCTTCCGTACAGTCATTCTAGAGCCAGAACTAGGAGAGAAGCTAAGACGAAAGTTTAAACATTTTTAGGATATTGGAGACTATCAAATCACATAATCACAACATCCCTCTACTACACTAATATCAATTGTTCCACTTTGTTAGCACTGACTGGTCTATATACATTTCTTAAAACCGACCCCCAATTAACTTCAATGCCAATTGAACCCCATAACTGATTTTCCGATCTTCATCAACTTCATAGGTTACATCTACCAGACGAGCAGAGTCATCATCCATGGTGGCCACGGTATCAATGGCTTGAATGGCATTTTCCGAAACGTCCACATGAGGATTGTCCTTTCCATCCGATACTTGTTGTTTCTTTTTAGGTTTTGGTTCAAAGTCACTTAACTGCAATTTTTGAGCATAAGTCATTAAGTTTTTGATTTCATCTTTCATATTTTGTTTCAATGCTTCATCTTTAGTGACGATTATAGCATTACTTTCCAAATCCAAGGAATAAGCTCTTTTTGTATAGTTGGAAGATCCCACCACAGTGATACTGGGTACGTCTTCATCGGGAATAGTAAGCCACATTCCCTTGGCGTGGTACGACCAACCATCGAGGGTATTTACCACCCCTCTTTGCCATTCATACACAGTTATTAAAGATGACTTGCCGATACGATGGACTTCTTCCAAAAACTTTTTGGCAAATAAAAGGTATGCTTCAGGTACGTAGTAAGATACACCAGAAGATTTGTAGAAGGAATTTGCTTTAGGAGAAGCGGTGATGACGGAACCGGAGGATTTTCCATTAATCAAACGATCCTGAATTTCCGGTAACATGTTGAAGTAACCTGCTGTGAACCACCATTTGATAGAAGGGGTATCAAGGTATGAGAGAAGTCTCAAAATGGCAGGCTTTTCGGTGGAATTATCGATTTGTTTTGGGAAAAGTGGAGTGAATTGAGATACCGGGTAAACAAGAGTATCATAATTGTTGGTATCATCAAACTCATCAAATGATGACAATTTATGTTGTTTCAAGAGAGGGTCCAATAAGAAGGAAGAATCACTAATGAAACGATCAATATTCATATGAGGTTCACAAGATTTATTGGAGGTTGGCCAAGTAAGTCTGAAGCCCTGTTTGAGTTGTTTGGAGGGAAGAACTTGATACGAGAGCGAAGAGATGGCATTCTGGATGGAATGATAGTAATCAGTTAACAGCAGACTTTTAAAAAGGTAGTAACGATCTTGTCTATCAGTAAAATAATCATGAGAGAGGTTTGCACCCGTGAGGATAATTTCATTATCGAAACCGTAAAGTTTCATGTGCTGTAACCCATAAGTTTCATTGAAACGTTTTGGGGTAAACCTTTTGGAGAGTCCTGCCAAATTTGGGGTATGATACATCCGAACATCCACCCGATGTTTACCGAATTTGGACACTAACGGAGTCAAAAGCGACGCCGAACACACGTTATCAGGGGCCTCTCTGGTGCCTCGTAATGCATCGATCAAGATGTATACTTTAAGATCATCACTCTTGGTCAAAGCATCGTCAAGGCACTGGATCAACTCTGTTTGGGTTTTCCCAATATAAAGAGAAGAAAGAAAGATTCGAGATTTGGCGCTCGCGATTCGCTTCTTCAACTCGGTATAGAACTGATCAGGCCGGTTAAGAATCTCGATTTGATCTTTGTTCATGGGGAATCGAGGTGCTATGGCGTCTAGTTGTTTGAGGACGACTTGAAGTTTTGGATGGAACGCGTCAAAGCTCAAGGCGGGGTTGGAGGTGGCATAGGACCGGGTGGACACGGCCTCGGAGCTCGAGAACAAGCTAAAGAGAGACCTCATGGCAGACCGACGGAGCATGTGTGGATCAAGGCGATGATTGTGAGGAGATAAAAAATGCGATAAAACAAATGCGATAAAACAAAGGCTATTAAACAAATGCGATAAAAAACAAATACGATTAAACAAATGATGTAACTGAAGGAAAAATGGGTGAAGATAAGATCATGTGATGAGGAAAGAGGATTGGGTGGTGTGTGATGATGAGGAGCACGATCTCGGGAGGTTTGGGAGGTTTAGTAGAGAAAGGTGTTGGCCATTCTTTTGAGTATTCAGGGTCCAAGAGTGAATTCGTGGTTCCATCTGGATGGGATGATGAAGACATCACTTGGTCTGATATGAGTGAAGATAATGGGGAGCTCAGCAGCGGATCACGGAGGCATTATAGTTCCATAAAATAGGCCAGCCAGAAGATAATTCAGTCAGTTAGAGTAACCAGTCAGAAGAATCGGTTAGAGAAGTTGGAGAAATCAGTTGGAGGAATTAGCCAGAAAAAGCAGCTAGAAAAGCAGCTAGAAAAAGCAGCTAGAAAAAGCAGCTAGAAACACCGGTCAAGAAAGGTCTAAGTAATTTAGAGATGCTGTAAAATTAATTCTGTTAACAAAAAAACAGATCAACGTATACGGCTAAAATAGGAAATCTCTGTACCATCCAAAGTAGTCTTAAATAGGTGTACCAACTATTCTTGTCCAAATGCGGTGTCGTGAGCTATGAATATGGTTACTCTTTAACACCTCCAGATATCATAGCCCAACAGGAACCAGGCTCAATGAGTTAAACACGGCCCAAATCATTGTTGAACATTCATTACATCCAACTGGGAATAACGTGATTGATTTCAATTGGTGATCTTGTCCTTCTACGTTGCTCGCCTTGGTGAGTACCTTTCAATCTAATATTGAGCATCAACTCAATTACAAGCTCCAAGAGGGCTGTCAAGGTATAGACCAATTTTGCCTTTTTGATTTGTGGACCTGTGAAATTTGCAGGAAAACCAACTCCACTTGGTGGAGACTTTTGCAACTTGCCGAAGGAACACCTTATATGACACATTAATTCTGTTCCAATGATGAGGGTCTATGGTAAATCAACGTGAAAGAAACTATTATCACAAAAAAAGATTCAGTGTTTGTCAAAGCAAAGTTTGATTTTGTATAATCTTCCATTAATCAAATAATTATTTCTCTTGTATAGTTCTAGTTTAATTTGTTTCACGCATTAGAGCACCAAGTCTGTAAATCAGAAATCCAGCTTCAGAGCGAAAGATCATCAATGACATAGTAATGATTATTGCTGTAAGGATCTTGTTGACTTAAGGATCTTAGCCAGCTGCAGCATTTCTAATAGTAGACGATGCCTATCGCAAAAATTAGTAGTATGAATAGTTCACGGACTACAAGGATGATTCCACAATTAACTTGTAGAACCACCGTTTTATTGATGTGGTTCGTGAACCAAAAGTCTGATGGGTCGAAACGATCGCCAATCTGATCGACCTTAGTGGAAATCTGTCGGACTTTGACGGTCAAGAACGAGCGGTGGTTGCAACTGTATATGGACAAGACCCGTAAGTTGGGAAGCAAAGGACAAAGTCTATCACAAGTTACATGGCGCCCTAGACTAGGTTCTTGGTCAAACCCAGCCACTAAGCGAAACAATCAAGGAATTGCTCAGTGGTATAATATCAGACCCACTCTAGCTGCCATCGATGGACACAATTGGGCGTACTGTTGCAACCTCAAGATTTTGGCATAATGATAGCGGTTGGTACTAAAGCCTAGGAGTCTTTGAGAATTGACCAAGGAGATTTGAAAAGCTTGTGTGGAATTGACATCGAGCTTTGCGGTTAGGGCCATCTCTGCTAACTAAACATTGCCAGGTTCATCCAAACCGTCTTCTGTGGAATCTCAACAACAGAAACCCTCTCCTATATTTCTACGGTTTAAGAAAACTACAACTGTAAAATGACTACGACCATATCTCTAGAGTCTTCCAAAGTCTTGCAGTATGGGTCTTGAGAGGATTAGAGTTTTTCCAGAGATTTTAGTACGGCTGTAAGGGTTTTGCCCTGACTGTGGAAAAGGCGTCTCAAGTAATTGAACAGACAGTGAAACTGGTCTAAACTACTTGAGACTTGTGAGATGGAACGAGAGTAATGGAACTGGAACAATAGGAGACTTTGAGAGTGATGAAGTGAAGCAGAAGAGTGGAGGAATGTGGGGGAAAAATTTTGGAATGGTAATAATTTTCACCACTATTTACCCCATCATTCTCCTCCAATACGAACAGTATACAATTTCAACTCTTGGTGAATTAATATTGCGGGCTTAAGATCGATTATGAGCTCGGAAACGCATTAGATCTTGCGACCATACCAATAGATCTTGTCTGGAGAATTCCGATAGATCAACTTTTGCCAGAGCACCTAATCGGGGTTTAGGAATGCGGGGTTCCACAGTTGGGGTCTCGGTGTTATGATCGTCCATTGTACCAAGGGGTTAGTTGGTTATTGTTGGATATTATTGAAACTTTTCTCAAAAAAATATTCATGTTAATAAAAGCGGAATCTGTTGCTGAAACAGGACGCTCCCGCCCGCCAAATCCCCATTTGGATAATTTCAATATGAATTGATCAAGCGACTTTTGGGACTTATAGAGGGCTATGATTCAGTCGTGGTAGTCTGTCAAATCAGTGTTCAGCCTGCGAAATGAGTGATAAGCCAACGACGTGTTTTCGACGATTTTTCAGTGTTTTTTGACGATGTAGGTCTCATGAACAGGTTCACTTTTTGTGTTTATAGGGGAATCTGAAATCTTTTTAGACAGGAGAATCACCAGAAAATACTCAGCAGTACTTGACTATTTTTTGGTAAAGGCCGAATCCATTATTGTCTATGCAAGATTAGTTTATGTATAATGCACAACTATAGACCCCAGCAAATATAAAATAACTAGAGCAAGCGTAAAAGTACTTTAATTGAACTTGATTATATCACACAACCAATCCAAACTATTTATAGCCAAAAATTAGCTTAGCAATTATAATCAACTGACAGTAACAAATCCGGACAGTGAATAACTCTAAAATAAAATGGGTGTGTAAACCTCCAATGGACACATCTAAAAACTTGGTGATAATCTTTACCATTGGTCTCGTTCAGTTAAGTTTACTATAGGAGGCGTCTGGCCACAAGTAATTATTTCAACCAGTAGAAGACAATTGATCATTGTAATAGTGCCTACGACCATTATTATTATAATAATAAGTTCTACCATTAATTCTGATGATTGTGCATACAGAAATATTGTGCTTCAGTCTGTTTCTACAATTTTTATAGTCGATAAGTTTTCATACAAGGTTAGGACAAAGAAAATAACCACTAAAAGGATTCTATTTATCAAATCGTACGACTGTATTTGAATCTATAACATATCCTGGAATGAGTAATCCATGTTGATACTATGTTATCCATGTTGATACTAAGCTTTCGATATTAATAGTAAGCCATCCATTGATACTATGTTATCTTTATATATGATCATTAATTGGTAGTGATGAGAATTGACTCTTATTATTGACAATTTGGTTATTCTTCAAAAGATCGCTTTTCATTTAAAAACAAATCATTCACCTAAAAAGGAAACATAATTCAGTTAGCACTACTCTTTAATAAATTTATTGTTCATCGCGAACTCCCATACTTAGGTTGAACAATTGGAGTTCCATCCCAATTGATTTCTCTATTTATCTCTCTTTTCATGGATAATTTTCGGTGGATGATTCTTTTTTGGTTGAAAATTGTTTACATGTCGAAACACCCGACCATACTAGCTTGAAAGATCACAGGTTTTGGCCAACTCAAATAGGTCAAGACTTTACAATTTATATAAATCCCAATGCAAGTAGTTCGAAACCCTTGGACCCTACAGTTGGTGTGAAAACTTCAGGCCCACAGCAACCAAGTGGATTTATATTCCAATTCGTTGGCATGACTAAAATTACTATATACAAATGGGATACTTAATCTATACTTTTATACTTCCCACGATGGTATAATAAGAGAAAAGCAATCCTGGGACTCCTTCTTTGAACGTGTTTAGTGAGAAATAACATATGTTCATGACTCTATGAGCGATCTTACCATCATCGATCAACGGGAATTATTAATATTTGGTGGGTCAGCGGATCCGGTTAAAGTGGCTCTTGACAATTTTTCAACTCATAAATCTCCTCTAATATTCAAATTCAATCAATGTCATCTAATTTTTTAAATTGATCAAATCCAGTTTGTTAATTCAATTGAGTTTTAATTCCTTCAGTGTCCTCTTATATCTTTAATTTAATTAACATCATAATGAATTCTTTTACTAATAAGTGTCCTTTAACATCTTAATTTGTTAGATATCCTTTGACTTTTTAATTCAACTAACTGTTTCCCCATATCTTTGATCAACACTT
This sequence comes from Suhomyces atakaporum, assembly GCA_030561405.1. NCBI lineage: Eukaryota > Fungi > Ascomycota > Pichiomycetes > Serinales > Debaryomycetaceae > Suhomyces > Suhomyces atakaporum. The sequence goes on from JAKTXH010000008.1 coordinate 84,077, forward strand.
CTATTTTCTAACACCAGCAGCCTTGACCACCATTACATCACCATCCTCAAGCTGGTACTTCTTACCACACCGATGTTGTTTTCCCGAAGACTTCAAGTTGGCTTCGTTTAATACCGTCTCTTTTTCCAAGTCAGACCACTTGTATATTTGGGCAGAGATAAACGTCTTTTGAAGATCGGTATGAATCACTCCGGCTCCTTCAGGTGCGGTTGTACCTTCTCTGACTGTCCATTGACGAGACTCTTTGGGGCCACAAGTATAAAACGAAATAAGGTGAAGGGCATCTCTCATGTGATCCACAATGTTTGGGATTGCAGAAGGAGTATTGGAGGAGGTTTCACCAGCCTGAATTCTTCTTTCAAGGTCCACACTGACCAAAGCCAATTTATCATTTTTGCTATTGGCATCAATCCACTTTTGGACCTCTGGCAAAAATTCGTTTGTTCCTGCCAAATAGTCCTCTTCATTAACATTAAGCAAATATACTGTAGGTTTGGCAGTCAATAAATTGTAGGGATTGATGACATCGATTTCTTCATCAGTCCATTCATGAGAGATCACCTTTTTCCCTTCGTACAACCGGTCTATCACCTTGTTAAGAGTGGCAATTTCAAAGTCAACCACCGCTCGATTCACATTGGGTTTCCGTAAGTTTCGAGTCAACACTTCAAGCCCTGATTCAACAAATTCCAAATCTTTAAGAATAAGTTCATCATTAACAATTTCGATATCTCTGACTGGATCGACCGAGGTTTCAATATGGATGATTTCGTCATTTCTAAACCCTCGAACCATTTGAAATAATCCATCCACCTGTCTTATATCCGCCAAAAATTTGTTTCCCATTCCTTCACCACTACTGGCATTTCTGGTCAATCCTGCTATATCATAAATGGTGAGGGTGGTGGGGAGTTGCTTGAGGGAGCCAAAGAGCTGGCGGTAGTGGTTGAGTTTGTTCAGTTCCACCACTATCAACGACTTTTCAGCGTCGATGGTAGCGAAAGGGTAGTTGGCGGGATTTCCGAGGTTTGACCGGGTGATGGCTTGGAAAAACGTACTTTTCCCCACGTTGGCCAATCCCACGAGTCCCAGCAGTAGGTTGTTGCTGGGTCTTCCGAAATACTTGGCTCTGGCGACAGAGGTGGAGAAGGTTCGGAGTGACATGACTAGTGAAAAACGTGAAAAATGTGAAAAATCAAATTCGATTTATTTGATGATTTAGTGGACTTTGATTGATCGGCTCTGATAAAGTCAAATTGAGTGAGTTATGAAGAAAAGAGAATGGTATGGACTAACCTGGGAGTTTTAAACTGTTAAAGTTGGCAAAGACCATGGCTCTATTTCTCAGGCTCGTTATCAATTCTCATTACAAAGTGATAGTTATCAAATCACAGGATGAATTGATAGACCATGTTAAAGGTGGTAGGGAGAGAGGAGGCTGGCCCAGAGCGTGATCACGGGTAGAGATAATAGTAGATACTAGAATATCATTGGTATATAAGATCAGTCCAAGTATAATATCAATATTATTTTGAATAACACATGATACCTCTAAATATTTTCCATAATATCACTAGCTTAGTGGATCAGACGATTCCGACAATTATTAATTTAATTCTTGAAAAATATTTGGGGTTCATTCTTTAGGTTTCCAAGAAGTGTTTATCAGTTTCAATTGGTTGATCAAAGAGAAGGAAAAGGCAACATTGGATTGGATTATTCTGGTGAGTTGATTTAACTCTTCATTGATCAAAAGGATCAGTTAAAGCAATTTCATAGAGGGCTTGTTCAGATGGTGTTCAGGTGGGAAGCAGCACGAGTGGCTACCAAAATGATTATCGACTCACGGGTATCCATCGTTCATGAAAGAGCATCAAAGCTTTTGTCATTTGTTCTGATTAATTGTTTCAAAGATCGTCTTAACAACTTGGAACGGGTACTGGTTGATGCTAGATTCATATATGCTTGCCACCTACATTTTCGGTACTCTCCCAAACACAGTTTTGAATGTCTCAATTTCTACGCTTCCATCATTTCTCTAGCAAAAAAAGTCCTCGAACTTCTTTTTTGCAGCCACCACTGGCAATGCATTCCGTGCAATATACCTATTTGGTTGCCAAAGTTTTGTTCATTAAAGATATTATAGACTACATTGGAGAACTACAATTGATGATGTGTTTTCCGTCGATCAGTTGCAAGATACTAACAAAGTAAATCTTCATGAAAAGATAGGCATAAATATCATACATGAGAGTAAGTTGAAATCGCTGCATTATTGAAACTCTTCTTCCATTTAGTAGCCTCGCTGGATATTTATATGTGGTCTCTCGAAGTTAAAGACTTTTCAAGCTTGATATCCAATTACTAAAGGTACGATATTTGATGCGAAACACTATATGAGCATACCCTACTAAAGCCTAACTTTAGGATACGTATATTACATTAATACAATCATTTTCTGATACCTTCATATTACTTGCAAGTGGATATACCTCTTGTAGTTTATAGCAATTGGGTTTGGGCCCTGTGGGCATGGGAATTATTCACGCAACATCATTCTAAATACTTCTTCTGAGTCACTAGAAGAAGGGGGGAGAAGGCGGACCTGTTGAGTGGCTACAGCGCTAAGGTCTCCAAAGATCTTAATTTCTGGTTCAATCTTCACTTCATTTTCTTCCTCGAGATTTTGTTTAACCAGAATCTAAACTGAAAATGGACTATTACCATGAAGTTTGTGTGAGCCTTGAACCAGTCAAACACGAGTTCCGGCTACCACAGGTTACCTTCTTTTGATAGTCCTACAAACAGACAGAACTGAACTATACACCCTTTTCCATTACTCCGTGATAATACCATGCTATGTGTGCACACACCAGATTTGCAGCAATCTAGTTTTCCTAGTAAAGGCCGTAGTTTGCCGAAGTTCCGTAGCAGCAAAGGCACGACTCGACTACGTGCTAATAACGGAGTGGCCAAATATTACTAAAAGGCTCTACGTGCTTGTAAACGGCTGCTAATTTTAGAACCGATTTTGGGGCCGTGGCCGGAACACCTGCGTTCCAGCTGTTCCTCATTTTCTATTAGTGTCAGTACCCACCCCTTAAAAATGAACACTATTTATACTTAGTTAGGAGGTTTTTATCCATTACACTTCAATAGACCAGCCGCCTATCCCGGACAAAGGGATTCAAGGCTTATTAGATGTCCGGAATTTTGGTTTCGGAAGTTTTAGCCGAGCAATTATAGTCCAACTAAAAAGTGAAAGTCCTCTCAAGTGTCAACGAAGATAACGAAAGTTTGGCGTAGTATATCATGATTGGTCATGGTTACGATATCTGACAATTGGTGACAATTTACTACAAATCATTAGGGATTACGACAAATTATACAGAACCATTAGGGATCCCAGAGTTCCGGAGATGCCATAAGTTAGCCATATCCGACCAAAATAAGGTTAAATTCTCAACACCAGGTCGGCGGAATAAGGCAGGTGGGTTAAGGCAAGTGGCATAGGGCTGAGTCGATCCGTTTTGGGAAAAGTAATCAGAAGCCAAGCCCCGTTGAAAGTCAAACTTTGAATGTTCAAAGAATATATCGACAAGAATTAGTCAGTGGTCATCACGTAAAATTAGTAATGAAGTTTAGTTGTTTGGTTAAATAGTTTAGCTGGTATAGCTGGTATAACTGATTTGGCTGATTTAGTTGTTCAGCTGGTTTAGTCGGTTTAATTTAGCCAACCGTCTTAGCTGGTTCATCTGGTTTGGTTTCTGCTGAATCATTGACACCTTATTAGATCTACATTCATAACTACTGTCAATTAAATAGATATTAATTAGTTCTTATTAGTTTATATTATCTTCAAGTCTATTGAGTAATTCAATAATCGATTATAGGGGTCTATAATATCTTCCTATAATACAAATGCATACTTTGATCTTTCTCTAAATCTTTTTCCAAATTTGTAAAACAAGAATGGAACTGGAATTAAAGCTGCAGAAACAAGGCCCACCAATAATGACCCCCAATTAATTCCCATAGCTTCAAACATTTGTCTTGCAAACAAGGGGAAAACAGCTCCAAATGCTGATCTGATAAATGTGTTTCCTGCCAAAGCAGATGCAGCCAAAGCAAGATAACAATCAATGATATAAGTTAAGCATGGCAAAAAGACCAACACTAAACCAAAACCAATGAATGCAGCACCAATGGTTGGAACAATCCAATGGACATGTTGAGCATAATTTCCAGACCATCCGAACCAGAACAATCCCGCAGTGAAGAACAATCCTCCAATCATCATGGGTGGTAATCTTTCCTCAGGAACTGGTTTTCCATTATTGTTATCCATGGCGGTAGCATAACGTCCTTCGAAATACACAATGACAGCAATACCCAACAAAATTCCAACCAACATCGAAAGGTATGGCAATTCAGCCACCCCATTTTGAAAGTGGTATTTTCCAGCAAACACCATAGGAATGGCGGTCAAGAACAAGTAAAGCATACCATAGATAAAAGCATTGTAAAGCGAGACAAAGAACAAGATGGGCTCGGAACACAACATCACAATGGGACGAGACACGTTTTGTTCGGCGATTTCTTTCAAACTTAAAGAGATTTCTTCATGAGGAGCAAAGATCCCCCAGTTTCCTGTTCTTCTTCTCAAGGTTTCAGCTTTGTTGATCAAAATTAAGGGGTGATGAGTTTCTTGAAGGACAAAAGTGTTCAACACGATTGCAAGGGAGCCGATGATTCCGCAAAAGTACGACGTCCATCTCCAACCTAAACCATCATTTTTAGCTGTGAAAGCACCCATGATTGGGGCCAACATGGGACCACCAAACACCACCATGGCAAACACACAAATGGCCTTACCACGCGACTTGGTTGCAAATAAATCAGCCATTACCGCAGGAGCAACCACCAAGGGGGCGGCACCAATAAACCCCCCAAAGAACCGACAGATCATGATGGTTTGGATGTCCTTGGCGGTGGCCACGGCAAACGCAAACACAGTGTATCCAAATGCTGAGAGAATCAAAATTTTCTTTCTTCCGTAAAGTTCAGATAAGGGTCCGAAGATGATGGGACCAGAGGCAAATCCCATCACAAACAACGAGGTTCCAAGGGTGGCGGTAGTTTTACCGATGTGAAAGATCTTTTCCAAATCAGGGGCTGCCTGGGAAAAGATGGCTGAACAGACTGTAAGGCACAAGGCACTATAAGCGGTACAAAGGGTATAAGTGACTTTTTTCCACACTGGGTAGTTGTGGGGGTGGGTGGGGTCATCAGGACCGTCGAAACTCACGGCATAAGGTTCACGGTCTTGTAATGCTGGAGGGTATGGGCGTCCACCTCCCATGGTTGGAAGGGGTTCGTCGGTATCATTTGCTTTTCGAAGAATCAGGTCAGCTCCTGTGACTTTTCTACTTAAAGAACGATAAGCTTCGTAATTTGTTTCATAACGGGTTAATTCATCTTCATTGGGAAGAATTGGTTCGTTATCAGCACCCTTTTCCAAATCTTGACCGGTGAAAGGTTGGGGTCCTCCACTACCATTATAAGATTCGGTGGTGAAATCTTTTTGATTTTGAGGAGTACTATCCGAATGATTAGAAGATAATGACTCGTTGGGTTCAAGACGGTTGGACATGGTTATTTTTCAATTCTAATGGGACAAGGGTGACTATTTATACTTGGGGCTCGGCATATGATAATGAGAAGGGTCTTCTCAATTCGCTTGTCACCTCGGTATTGCCTATTCGGGCAGGCGCACTATTTCATTATCCCGTTGGTTCCGGAATACGATGGTGAGGCTGGTTTTCTGGGTCAACGGATTGAATATTTCACCGGGGGTGATAATCCGGAAGTTGTCAATTTCCAGTATCAATTTCCCGTAGGATCCGTCCTTAACTGAATGACAATACCGGCACGTGCGCCTCGTCGGTTCCTACCCCTTCGTCAATATAAACGGTGGGCTCCTTGAATACAAGCCGGCATCCCCGGAACTTACGGATTGTCCCGTTTTGCTCGGATCTCTGAGTAAGCCTCGTCCTAAACTACTAGCGCTGAACATTTTGTGGTCATGTTGACGGGTGATGGCCGGTTTGGGATTGCAAAGTCCGAGGTCACATGGCCGCACGGCGTATATTAAAAAGTAAGTGAATAATCACTTGCATAGCCGTATGACGTAGTTTAAAGCAATATTCCTATTTGGGGTTGCTCTCAGCAATATTTCGATTGTTCCACTAGTCCCTGTTAATGCCGCATTGAAATTTCAATTATCAATGTGGAGAAGTCGTTACTGATGACCCAATCACCAATTTCGGTCTTGACTTTGCTACTCTCCTATGACTATGGGTAGTCTTGTACGACTATGGTGAAGATTACGTAGTGTGTCTTGAGGGTTATTTTGAACAAAGTGGGGGTTTCAAGGGGTTAGTATCACGTAATTTTATCTACCTAAGGAAGCAAATGTGGTTCTGCCACGCCACTCTGGCCAATCCCCCAATCGATACAATACACTGGCCTGGCAAATTATGAAACGGCTGTATTCGGTCACGTGCCAACCGCCTCGCCAACGATTTCCTAAACGAGTCACTAGCCGAATTTCCCACCACCATACACCTTACAGAGCACAAGGGGCTCTGTTTGCGCTGCTATACTTCACGTTTTGAAGCTAAGTGTGCTCTCATTGAACCAAGCCCGGTGTCACGTGGTGGACTATCCAATTTCCATATTGGTTTAGTTGCCAAGAGAATGTGCTGTTACATGACTTTATCAGTATTATCTTGATTATGGTTGCAATTACAATCAAAGTTATTATTTGAGTGGTTTTCTTATCCTTGACTCGTTTTTGTGTGCTTGAATTTACTGACTCTCACGACTAAGGGAAGAACAAGGCTGACTATTGTAAATGTGAGTGAATAACCTGCTATTGTGATAAGATCAATGATATATGAACCCAAGACCGTCCTCCTGACACCTCTTTGTCGATTTTTGCTACTCAATTCGTCGATGATCCTGTTCGAAATTGTTCAACCACTACTTTAGTCGCATTTTGCAGTTCACGAATGGTACAATTGTTGAAATTGAGAAAATGAGAAAAAATTGTTTGAATTGTCCAGAGGCCTTTATGACCGTAATTATGGTTGATCGAGGTGTGGGTATTTTATTCGTGAACGTACATTCAGTTGTACCTCCTTTAGATCTTAAAATTCGTCGATTTTATGGTAATCTTGGTTGGAAGGATAGAAACTGTTTTCTACTTTGGAACTACTCGCAGAATATAAGCGAATCACTGGTAAATTTCAAGACCAACTACTAAAGATAGTTCAAGAACAGATCCAAATTGATTATATTTTCTTGATTCCATTTGTTAGGACCCTGCCTCACGACCAACTTCTAGAAATTTATTCTCTGAGATTAATTCAACCTCCAGAAGTTGTTGAAGACGAATTTTTGTGCACAGTCCCTGGCTTTCTGATTAACCCAAGATAGGGTAGAAGAATTGGGTGGTTGTTTCTGTAATTATACAAACTGCTCAGTCCAGTGCACCAGGCAATTTTCAACCGACTTTTTGAACTAAATTGTTTAAGAAAATTTGAATTCTGATCTTTAAAATCTCCACCATCAAGCGTTGTTTGTTTCACATTAAAAGTTCACGATTTTGAAATTTCAAAATTTTTGTGAAATTTTATAAATTCGAATATTCAAGTGTCGAAGTATTTATTGGAGAGCAGATACATTGAGCTAGTTTTACTTGGAGCTTCAAACATACACTAATGATACCATTTTCCTATAACTAATGCACTACCACGACCATGACTCCTTGAAGAATTGTATCGATAACATCACTACGTTTCCTCACAATTCATTTGATGATAACCTCAAAATGTGCTAAGGTTAAGAGACTTGGGGAAAGAAATTTTAGTCAAGATGAGAACGACTTTTATGATGGGTTATACGAACTCATTGGCGACGTACTCAATTTTTTTCATATAACTTTGCTAATCATACTTTCAAATCCTGCGTTTTGAGATAAAAAGGTTAATGAAGATATTTGCAACTACGATATTTATCGCAGCCTTTAACATCAGTTAAAGTGTACTCGTTCAGTTGCAAGTGCACACCAATGGATACAATCCCATTATTATGAAGGCTTGCAGCCGCAATCGCAGATGCTGGGGGTTACCTTATTGTACAACTGTTCTTTGAAATTTGAAACAATGTGCTAGATGAACCTTTGGCAGTGATGACTCCAATCTTTCACAATACCTCACACGTATGAGCCTAGCTCTATACCTAATTTTTGTCCATTTCCACAATTGCGTGGTGACCAACGAACCAGCTGAACAAACTTAATACCACCAAGCTCCACAACCCTTCCCTATTGAATTCTCTTCTAGAGGTTGTTGTCACAGTGAATTCAACCAATCCATTTTGAAACATTCAATTCTCACATTTACCAATGCGGGAATCACATTTGGATCAACTTCAAAAATCACATTTTAATCAATTGCAAAAAATGAAAGGTATCTGATACTTCAATTCATTATCGCAAACTAGTCCGCCGTCCCTCTAATAAATCCCAATGATGGTTTTTATCGCCCCACCAAATCATTTCTCTTCATTGGTGCCATGACAGGAGTGGTGGTGTTTTAGTGATTAATAAAAGGGGGGAGGGGTCTAATTCTGGAGATTTATGGAAGACACGAGTTTCCGATTATTGCTATTATAACCTGAAGAACATGGAATTAATCAATGTTTTCGGATTTGTGAAAAGGGTCACCTCGCCTACTTTGTCACAAATATTTCCTGATTTGCGATAATTTTACTTTATTTACTTGACTTTTTCTTGAATTCGGCGAGTTGCCCTAACTCACTTTGTCGCTATTGTTTCAATCTTGACCCCCTGATAATTTGGTTGATGTCACCAACACAATGTTGTTTTGTGTACAGTAAACGGGTGGATAATTTGTTCCGGCCCGGAATTGGGACACACCTACAAATACAAAGGGTACAAGGCAGCGGCGTGCAGCGTAACGGCGTATACACAAGCAGTGATACAGACCCTATGCTTACGGTCATGGTAAGGATTATGAATGTTCCGGTAAAACCACAATGCAATTGAAGCTGAATATTAATTGGAAAATAAAATCATAATACAAACATGTTCAGATCGTTTGAGAAGCTCTGATTGTTAGAGGAGCTCTGATTGTTAGAGGAGCTCTGATAGTTTGTGAGGCTTAGCAAACTTCATCATTAACATCCAAATTACAATAAAAGGAATTTTGAAACCCCCATCTCATGAGATCTCGCGCCATGGAATTTACCTAAAATGCTAAGAGAAAATCATTGACAATCCAGGGCACAAACAGGGTTTATTTCTCCGGGTCATTTCAAAGCTTCTACGTCCTTTTTGCTTTGTAACTGAATCAAAAAGTGTATTGATTTTATCACCGACCACGGTTGTGTTAGCTTACAATTTAAATTATCTGAAAACTTGTTAGGCTCACAGACTATCGCGGTAAGGGTTTTAGGCTCTGTCTTTGGCTTCTGGAAGGCCTGATTTTCCCCTGACCGTTGCCGACGCGAAGAAATATTCAACCGATTTTGATTCGCTGCAAGTCCAACAGACAAGTTTTGAGGTTGTTGCACTTACCAAAAGGAACAGTGAAATCAAAACACGTTGTAGATGAAATTGAAGGTGGATCCCGAGCTTTTTGAGGTATCGCTTGAAATGCTAAATTAAAATTGTGTGTTGTACATGATTATCTGCAGATCGATTTATTTGCTATTCTCTTTGCTGTCCTCTTTGCTGAATCTTGGTCCCAACAATTTGCATCTCAACTTATGGTTGCTGGAAAATACCGTGCATGAAAAATTGGCTCGTTAACTCGACAATGCCGATTTAAAAAATAAAGACCCTTTAAAACCCTTTGTTTAATTCCGGGAATGGGATATACACGTCTGACCTGCATGTGCTCCCCCCCTGCACGATGTACACCGTAACTGTACCTAATGATTATTACTGGTAACATAGAGCAAGCTATGCTTGTTGTTTCGACATATGTTACGTTTAATAATTGTATTTGAAATCGAATGACACCGGTAACCAACTGTCGTGACGATATTGTCGATTGACCAGCGCGGAAATATAGGATGGTGCCCAAAACCATTAGGGTCTATGTGCATGATGGTGTATGTACAATTTGTACCTGTACGTTTATATCATGTGGTGCAGGAATGAGGATGTTTCTTCCACCCATTTTGGGAAATATAGTTTGTTGTTGGCCGAATAGGATATGATCGACGTATTGGGGATGCGGGAAGGATAAGATGATAATACTGAGGTTTGTATATTCGGAAGGAGATGGAACATACTTATCTTTCCACTAAGTACCGGAACTTAGTCACATCGGAGATAGAGGGGCTTTCACGGTTATTTCCGTCGATTTATATGTATATGCTAGAAATTTCAAAGCCCCGTATCAGCACCCGAATTTGAAACCCGCATAACCTGCATAGGCTGCGGGAAAAAAAAAAATTTACTAAAGACGTTAGATAAAAGAATTTGCGCATAATACATATAATCTTAAAAAATATCATATATCGTTGTCAAACCTTAAAAATAAATAATGGATTTCATGGGAATCGTTTACAGTAGCCAAACCTTTATCCCTATTGCCCCATACGTTTACAATGCAAAACACCGACGTTGATTTCTTTTGGGATTTTAAGTTGTGACTGGTCCAATTATTGCTGGTCGGCATTTGATTTTCTGACAACATCCTTACCTATGCACCAACTGCAAATCAAGCTTGATGCCAGCGCAGGGATCAGCTTTAGGGGTTCACTATAGTTCCGCATCATGAACGGACTTAGCATGATGTATATACTTCACATCTACATGTACATCTCCTTGTACATAATCCAACAATTCAATTCATCGGTGCGGGTATAGTCACCCCTTTGGGGCGATAAGGTTTGTCTAACCGAGTGGAACAAATGCATCAGGCTACCTCGTAATCAATGCATATGCACGGTGCGTTCTAGAAAAAAATTGGAATCCCGAAAACCTGTCAAATGAAATGGGATGACTTTAAGGGTTAAGCAAACGGAACTGATGAATAATGCATCCGCAATCGGCTTTAATAACTTTCTTCTACGAAGTAGATGACATGGCAAATGATCATACTGCATTAGTGGTGCAGTATACAGTATTCGAGCCACCTTAAAAGGTTCTATTATCGGGAGAACTTGAGTGGCCTATCGGAAGAATAGAAACATATTACAATGCAGAGAAGTAATCTTGTCCATCAGGAGTTGCCGTGACCCAAAGTATTGCTTCCACACCCTGCCTTTCAATATAAGCTTTTAACCCTATGTACATGTTTCTAGAACACGATGGTGTAATTCTGCAGGAAAGTGTTTGACACTTTAACAACAACTTCCACCCGCCAACGCATCCGAATTTGTCTGTCATGTCTGGAACACCAATGCATGTCATTGCAAAAGTAAGCTTAACCAGTTCGTAAGTGCTCTTAGAGGAGTCTTGATGTTTACGTAGCTGCAATTTAACATCCAGCACTCTTGGAAGTCATGCTATTATGTTAGTTCAAAGTGTTGTGGTATGAATCCAATTCAATCCAACGTCTTGCGATGGCGTTTGTGATTGTGATGATTTATGGGCTTGAAATTCTTCTTCATCGAGAAGGACTCGGTTTCTAGATTAAACTTTGAACCAACTTGGTAGGAGTTGCGCAGCTTACATGTTGGTTACTTACGAGGCTATAAGGTCCTTAATTGCGTCTCTACCTTATAACTATGGTAGGAGCTTCCAGTTCGTCACATGCGGTTGCTAGTCCAAGCGAAAGTTAACTTTAAAGTTTGTAGCACTTGCGGTTAAGATCAACTCATGAAAAGCTTAATTTGGTCTCGTTTTCGAAACTGAAAAATATACTTTCAGACAAAAAGTGACGGCAAAATCATCCAGCAAGACCTGAATAGCCTTAGTTTCAAACGCAGACTCCGGCTTTTAAGTTCTGCGGGTTTTATGCTGCTTTCGAATTCTATCTCGTTTGACTTTGGGATGCCAAGAATCATCGATGGCAACAACAAACGCATTCTCCACACCATGCGAAGATCTGGAAATTGCTTGGAAGGACCATCACTCAAAATCCACAATTACCCCATCCTGGGGTTATTACAGTGATAATTTTGGTACATCTTACTGTCAACTTTAGCCTGGTGGCATAAGATTTGAGTATCCATGAAACGACCAGCTTGGAAAATGTCAAACTTGGTAGTTGGAAATTAGTAGCAGATGGTTATTAAGTTAAAAATCGTACAGTTAAAATTAACAATAAGTCAAAAGGTAAAAAGGTAAAATTCAGAACATGTATGGCCAGATGTGTTACTTTCCACGGAGACTGCCAGTGTTGCTGGCGGTGGCACAGTAAAAGTTTAATGCTTTCCGAAACTGTTTCAGTTGATCTAGACAAACCATACTATACTCTTCTGGGTGAGTTGCTTCTGTAGTTAAAGAGGAAGAATCTAAGTGTCCAGAAGTTATCATAGCAACTGACACGGCTGGTTTTGGCACCGCAATGAATTTAGAGTTGCTTAGTAAGTTCTGTAACTACAGGACTATGTGCTAGGTGAGTGTGTACTCTAACTACTGAACAACAATTTGGCTATGGTATTGCTAATATTCCGGCTACAATTATGCTTTGAATTTTTACCATTTTCTCCCCTTCTCAATGATACTATCTTCTACCATATAGCTCAAAACAAAACTGAAAGCTTCTCTACAAGTTCATTTCTCGCTTGTTTAGTATCAGCTGGATAATAATATTCACTTGGTTCACCAAAGTGTTCAGATTCATACCTGAAAAATCTTCATTTCTGTCTTGTTGGCTTGATGATAGAGCATCGATGATTTGACGAATAAATCGACTAACATGTAAATTCACGTAGTGTCGCTATAACATCTCGAACTGCTCACTGCTCACTACATTATAATTTTCAGCCACTCTGCCCTCATATACCCAGCTATTTGTATCGTTCTCCATGAAGATATATTGGATTAATTGTTAGCAATTTTTTTTGATTTTTTTCTCCAAAGTAACAGCCAATTTTCGTCGATTGGCTGTGCTTAAGTACACTTCACCGCCCTCGTAACGCTGTCCTATAAATGTTGGGATATCCCAACGGGTTAAGAATCAGGTGACATCGTCACGCAAGTTGTCCTTACTTATTCCTCTAAAAACCCATACTGCAGTACTTGGAAGACCCGTACTACAAGAGCTTGAAACTCTGGACCATACTGGGACTCTGCTCTTTGGCATTAGTTTATTTCAACAGTCCAGGCTTCACCTTAATATTTTTAAGGTACACTGCGTTACCAATCAGACCGTCCAAATGTATGATGTACATTAGTGGCGCTTACTACTCATTAAGTGACTTGAAAACTTTATTCTCTTCAAGTGTTTATAGCGTTATGTGCCTTACGTAGTATCACAGAGTAATAACTTGTTTCGTTGGATTCACAGTTAAGATTTCTTGTCGTGCACATACCGCCTTTTCATCCAACTTCATCATGACCCTTATAGACCTTCCCGATGGCGTTCTCCAACGCATCCTTCGATATCTTCCACAGCAATCGCTTATCAATCTTGCACTTACCAATTATCGGTTCTATACCTCATGTATGCAACAACTTTATGCACATATTACCATACAAGCTGCACCTATACTTCGAATCAAGGCTGCAAAAAGAAACATTGACTTCTTAGATCTGTGTCTGACTATTGTATGTGGGTTGAATCATACTGAGCACCGGGTCTACTCTGATGCCATTCAACTTAAACTTGTGGGTGTACGTTTGTCCATTCTAGTTCAATCCCTTAAAATTAATCCCATACTTATTCTGTACATTGAAAGTATAACAATTCCCAAGAGTGGCAATGCACAGTTGGACTATATGTTTCGAACCGATGCCAACATCTTAAAGAACCTTAATTTGTTGTTGCTGCAATTAAAGGGGCATTGCATGCATAGTATATATGTAGGTGATGAACATCTAAGAAAATCTTTAGGTATCAACTCCTTACCCATCCAATTGCAGTCAATAGTGCTTGAAAATGGCCGGGAATTAACAGACTTGCCATCCTCTATCACGGAGGTGATTCTAACCGGAAATGGGAATGGATGTACTGATTTTTCCCGAGTGAATACACTAAAATCACTCATTTTACCCTCCGAAAATGGTTTATTCTGGAGCTTTATCAAGCCCCTCTTGATCCTGGGCCAAAGTCTCGACAACCTCGAGAAATTCCGCTTGGTTTTGGGGCCAGAAATCGACTGGAACCGACGGCTCGTGGCTGCGATTAATTGGTCGAAAATCCGCCAGCTAGAACTCGTGGTGGGGATTCCAGACCCCAGCGACAACGACGACTACCTCATTGACTGTTTAAACACCATTCCAGTGGACCGATTGGGGTCTCTCAAACGGATCTCCATCGTCCAGAAATACGTGTACAACACCCACAAAGCTAACGAGTTTTTTGACATCAACGTGTTTACGTTGCTAGATGGAATAATAAGGCTTCAGAACAGTCACAAGGACTCTGTGTTGCAATATATCTGCATTGTGCACAAGCTCCCGCAATTGGCCAATTTTGCTGACGGATTCGAAGGTAATTATTTACGTCGGTATGAGCTCTACAGCCAGGTGCTTCCTCTGATTATCTCCAAGTCCAGACGTACCATCGAACTAGTGCTTCCGAATTTTTTCCAGACATTGGCATGCTATGAGCAGCCCATGAACACCATGTTATGGAATGGGTGCAAATGCGAGAATTGTGAGAAATACTTAACTTTGTTAGACCAATATTTACTTTACCATAAGTACTTCAACCCGCAGCTCCAGGCATGGAGAGACATCAATACCAGTCTTATCATGCACACCATCGGTCAAGCCCTTTATACACGAATGATGGATGATTCCGACATTGGTCTAACCCACTTGAAGCATGGACAAACACCTCTAAATGATTATTTGTGGGACTTCCATAACAATAGATCCTGCATTCCCTACAGATGTTACGACGTTCAAGTGGTCGATCATGGTGAGTTTGACGAAAGCAAAGATACGTCGGAGGAGTTTTTTGATGCCTCCGAATCATTCACTCCGTGCTCCTACAACCAGGTTATCTATCAAAATATCCCCACTTGCATCTCCCACTACATCGATAATTTCATCTTAAAAACCATCAATTTGATTCGAGGAAACGCCGAAGAAATCGTCATTGGACAGGAACTCAAAGACGGCGGTGACGACTCCATCAAGTTGAAAATCTCCCGTCTTGTCATCAATGGGATTTGCTATAACTTGGACAAAGAATTAAATGGGACCAATTACTTCCAGAACGTTTACGATGAAATTCACTAAGTGAGTTTAAGGTTTATAGAATTTTGGCGGGGTTTCCACGCGGGATTTACCCAAAAGATTTGCCTAGTTACATTACGGTATGACATGGTTATATGAGTTGGCAGTTGCCAAAAAAGTTGCAATTGCGAAGGTTTGAAATTTTATTTTATTGTTGATGCTGAAACGACAACATGATTGAAGAACAATCACTGTTGTCGTTTCATATCAAGGGTAGTCACTTTCGCATGAATTGATGAACCAGATATTCGCCATGAACATTTATTTTTAGGAAATTCCGGTTATTTTTTTTTGACGATATTAGCATGTATGCAAGGATTAACAAATCAAGATAGAACATAATATAAGGACATGTATCATGCACATATAAATAAACCTTTCTTCTTCTTTTTTACACAAAACCCTTCGCAGTGCCTGTCACAGATACATGAATTCTCGCAAAAGAAATCGTCTGGGGATTGGTCAACATGCGGCTCATAACCTCGGAAGAACACCGTATTTGTACCACATCTCGAGAGTGCAGACAACCAAAGGCCCGGGCCAAACCTTATAAGGGTAACAAGTCAGCAACCTTACTAAAGTGGGGATACTGCACGCGATAACCAAACGGAAATTGACCCTACGGTTGTTAATGGTTTAATTCACACATCTACAGGCTACCACTTTTTTTTAAGCAATTTCCACTTATGTCATCATTTATTCTTATTTAGTGGGTCCCTTAAACAATAAAGGGTCTGACCAGACTATTTCTCAGTGTAACATGGGTGAGCAAAAAAAGATCTACCCTCCTTTAAAGTACGATTAATTAATGTTGCAACCGATTTAAGCGACTAGCATGGATTGGCATTCCCATGAAATGTAGGGCCATCTCAATTATATCCGGAATTGTATATGTCTTAATTCTTCGATAGCCGTTAGTAAACCTTAAACCTTAAATTTGATGCATGCTAATTTCTTTTTGAAATCAAGGTCGCTTAACAAATATCGGAAATGGCGGCCATACTACTTGTTTGACGTGCAGAGAGGGGTCCTAGACCGCTGGGGAGTGGCACGCGGGCCGAAACTAAATGTGGGTCAATTTGCGGCAGACGCGCTAGCTGATTGGCCGGATATATGATGATAACGATCTCAGATCGTAACAAAAAGTACGCCGAGATTTCGCCAGCATACGATGGAGCCCAACCATGAAATCTCCCTGGCTGTTAAGTGGGAGCTATTTACGGGTAATCGAATGCTACGTATAAAGGGAGTTTTCAGACCCTTTTGTAGGTTGTCATGTAGATGCATTATGCGACACCAATCATCCAATGCCAAACGGTTTACGTAAGTAAAAAGGTGTAGTCCCTGTACTATTTAACTCACACATTGAAAGGATTGGTGCATAGCGCATTACATTTTACCATCAAGCCAAACAAGTTCAAAGTATACTTGAAGTGTGAAGTTACGAGCCCGGGGATTCAGTCCGCTTCTGATAGAACACACGTGTCGGCAATTCAATTATTTGAGCCGATCCGTTGACGCAGCCATCCACCCTAAAGGGTTGAAACAAGATCCGATCTGCGCGCAAGATCTTCAATGAAGGATTACCAAAATCGCGTAAGCAAGAGTGGCGGTGTGAGTCCAGAACAATACTAGTGGTTATAGGATTCTTTAAAAAGAGATGCTGACATTTTATGTACTATCTTACGCATATGCACGTATTGCTAACGACTGAGATGAAAATTGTCCCTTGGTGTAGCAATTGCCGACGCAAGCCTGTACATAATACAAGTATTTGACCCTAAAAACAAGAACCAACATGAGCACTTTAAACACAGAGAGATTGTGATTCTTTTTTTTTAAGCTAGGCACGATTGATGCCTAATAACCGATGATGTGCCTAAAGGATCTTCACTGCACCGTGTACTAATTTACCAAAGGGAATTACAATAACAAGGCTCAAATGCATAAAAGTGGCCAACAGATTACAAGGCTGGTGCTACTATATTGGTAGTTAAGAATCGCAACAAACAAACATTGTCGGTCGCAAATCATGGCTGTAAGGGTGACGTTTCATGCGCAGGGATTTGAACAATATAGAGGAGGGTTTTCTAGAATGGCTCTGCTCAACGCAGCATTGTGATTAACACCCACCAAACCTCTTGTGTAGGATTGAACTTGGCTTTTGTTGAATTAGAATAAAATTTAGCTTCTAAACCCGGAGATTTTTTTTTAGCATATTTAATTCCGCTGATGATTAGCGGTGGTAACAAATCTGTTATCACTGAAACAACCCCGAACATGCACCGCGGGTACACCAAAGCTTATCATGAATTGAATCGAGGTTCAAGACCTTAACAAGATCAAACCGTAATTTCTTCTTGTAGATTGATGGGGATAGTTAATATTTTAGTATAGACATGGAGTTCCGTGCGGAGACAAAATTATCTGTGTCGGGTACCTGAAATGAGCGGCGACTATAGCAAAAGCAATTGAGCCACTTGAGGCTTATGACCGGGGATATTTTTGGCGGTAGATGTCGTCCTGAGTAGACTTAGGACCAGTGGCTAATGATAAGTGACTGGTGCGGGTAAAGTAGCAAATTAGACCTAGACCATACATCAATTATTCATCGCATTATTCATCGCCAAGGTTAGTTTTAATTTAGCTGATCAATTGTATGTGAAGGTCGCAAGTTTGGTCAAGTTTGTGCTTGAGACATGACATATGGCAACAATAACAAAAATGGTCAATCACTAACTTACAGATTTTCGAATTTTGTTACCTATGAATTGAATATACCCTACTTAAAAATCTATGAGGAGGAATTAAACGTAATTTCGTAATTACAGTGTCACCATTTTGACCCTATTAGACACCGGCCTTAAAACTTAATTTACTCCTCTTATTCCTACCCTTTGTATGAGTCTTATAATGCTGCATACAGTTGTCTTGCCTAGCAAACCTAGCATCACAAGTTGGCCATGGACATACGTGTTTTCTTTCACCTGTATGTACCCGGTTATGTCTGGCCAAATGTCCAGAAGTGGTGAAGGATCGACTGCAGACTTTACATATATGTTTTCTTTTAGCTTCCTTAACATCACCCAGCTCTGGAGATCCTGGCTCAAGTGGTGATGAAGTCGTACTCCTAGTGGCTTGAATAGGTGATGTAGTAACTCCTCGTATCACGTTGGTTTCTTCTTTACCATTCTCTGGCGATACTAATGGTTGAGGACGTATTTGGTGGGGGGGTGGTACATAACCAGCCTGCCCCGGGTATAATTGTGGTGCATATGTATTATATTGATAATGCGAACTATGTCCATATGATGGAGATTGTGCTTGGGTCCCGGGAATACCAGGACTGAGATTAGCCATTCTCATGTGTGGCAATGGTTGTGTGTAATAGTTGTTGGGAGATGATGAAGCTGAAGATGAGGTGGTGGAAGATCCGGTGGTGGTGAAGTCATGAGTCAATGGAATTGATGTTAACAATTCATTGAATGATGGTAATGAAGTGGATCTTGACCGGTCATTAGGGGACGGTCCTGACATGAATAATGGTTGTGAAGTAGGTTTTGTCGGATTTATTGGGCCTTGTGAATAGAACATGATGCTTGATTTGAATTGAAAGGTGACGGGATGGACCTTATATATAAATAGGTGATCAAAATAGTTTTAAACGCAAATGATATTATGTACCAGGAATTTCACAAAACTATCGTCCCGCTTAATACCCTGTCCTGCGTTTTAGTTAAGATTAAGTTCAGGAAAGATAGGTAGACAAAGCAACTCAGTTAGATTTTGAGGCAGGGAACATTGTTTTCCAATATACAAACCATGACATGGATGAGTGCATTTACATCAAAAAATTTCCATTAAATTTTTGAAATTTTGATGCATATGCGTGCATTGCATAAGGGTTGGAAAGTGGTGTGTTCGGGGATCATTCACAGTACTATCAACTAGTAGGTCACACTACAATATAGAAGAGTTGTACCGTTTTTTGTTAACTTCCTTATACTAATGGTGGCAAAAAAACCGGAATTCGGCATTTAGCTCATGATTTAATTTAAGTTTTGTGTTGCGAAGGTGACCAAAAATAAAATTCCAAAAAAATATCGCTGAAGGGAAAAGCAAAAACCTTATTTCCAAAATGTTGAGTTGATCGTAACCAAAAATATTTTATATGAGAAATATGTGCATGATGCGTCACGGCTCTCCAAATTAAGAAAAAGTCAAATCTGATGACCTTACGCACAAGTAAGAAATAACTTCAGAAGAATTCGAAATTGAAGTTGGCATTTTTCCGTTCAAAAGAAGGTTTCTGGCTTCATAATTAGAATAATATTGTAATGTTCATATCAGCAGATCACCTGACCGGGTAATTAGTTCTATTTTTCACAACTTGAAACTTACCTTAATCGGTAAACCAACCTGTCATACCGTTCTCAATAAACTAGGGACCCCATTTCAAGATCGGCATTCCGTAAATGTCTCCCACCACCTGCTACAAATCTCGTGGGGTACATTTACGCAGACACTAATACTTATCCGCTTTAGTGTTAGAAAGCGCGGGTCGATCATGTAGCCGTACATCCCTGAGTGAATAACCGATAATATTCTGAAAGGGTTTAAGGGTCACCTATTCTAAGATACAGCCACTGAGAACCTCCTGTGGTAACATTTCTACGCAAACTAATTTTACTTTTGGCTATCAAGACTCATGTTACATTTCACATCTTGATTTTAGCCGTTTAGTTAGCCACGAATCGTGATTTGGTCGTTTCGGCTATTTTTAAAGTCTGCCGATCACAAAATTGGTGCCACTCGATAGTGGTTGATGTACGCTGCACATGGATGACATCTTGATGTTGGGCCGTGTCAGATTAGCATCGAGCACCCTGATCATTAATTATATATCTGTATCGTGTAGCTGTAGGGTTCATTATTTAGTATCTGGCCCTGGTGTTAGTGCATGTAGATTAAGTATTAATCGCAACAACTGGATTTGGAGATGCTGGATAAAAAAGTATTAGCACAGAATACATATCTCAATTAGACTCCAACGTCGTATGGCCTATTGTATTATGGATCGACGTCCTACTAAAGCAGTCAGCTATTGTCAATGGTTTCTTCCATGGGGATATAGATCGGTGTAGAAGATCGTAATCCCCTCCCCTTTGGAACATCTTGAAACGACTCATATGTACTGTTCAACGTGTATGGGATACATGAATTTAGGTGACCTCAACAATAGGACAGGCAAACCTAACCCTTTGCATTTGCGAACGGCCAACCCCTATGTCACCGCCTTTAGACGAAGCTTAACCGTTAGGAA
Organism: Suhomyces atakaporum; assembly: GCA_030561405.1. Taxonomy (NCBI): domain Eukaryota; kingdom Fungi; phylum Ascomycota; class Pichiomycetes; order Serinales; family Debaryomycetaceae; genus Suhomyces; species Suhomyces atakaporum. Next base: position 104,854 of record JAKTXH010000008.1, read on the forward strand.
ATAATCCCGGATAATCTAAACCCGACCCACTAAAGGTGCAAAAAAATTTTTACCGGGCATTATCAAAGCAACACTATCGCCAACCGCTACATCTAATCAGTCATTGGGGCGTTTCATCGCTGGTCCCGACAAAAATTTCAGGATTTACGAGAGTTGAAATTTCCATCACCCTTCGGAAAATTTTCCTGTCATCTCACTCAGTTTCAATTATCGGATGCCCGTAACTGCCCAAAACAGTTTGAAATTGATCGCAGGATTATCCCCGATCGGCGGTGTTATGTCAAAAATAACGTAACGTTCCCGATTTGTTCTTTTGCAACAACGACATCGTGTAACATGCTCCAGCTGCCAGATGATAATTTTTCCGAGAAAACAATGTACACAGGGTAAAAAAATGTCAAAGAAACCTACGAATCAATGAAACATTTGAAATTCAGAGAGATGAAAAACGTAGAGGGTTGGTGAATTTTAGACGATTGTGCTTGATTTGAATAACGTTTGAATAATGTCTGAAGTCGTAGATGTGTAGGAAACACCCCTACGTTTCCACCAACATCTGTAGCCAAATAGCCATACAAACAATCAGATTCGTAGTTCAAATTGAACCAATATCTATTACACCATAATAATATACCCATAAGGTCCAGAACCCCCTTTTGCTGTTGTTTGCTCTAAAGTTAAACATAAATGAAGAAAAGCACATTTCACAAACTACAACAGAACGTGGTCGATCATGTCAATGAATTGTTTTTGGGAGTGACAAACCTTTTAGGGGTGGACTAACTGATTTACGGTGGATCGAGAATCTTTTGGTTATTTTGCAAATCAATGTTGAGCCCTTGTGACGATCTCTGTAGATGGACCAGATTAAAAGTACGGCTCTGCTGATCCCAACAGTTTGGAAATTAACCAAAATGGGATGTTGGAGAGTTGCCATTACCAGTTCTATCTTGGTGAGGTTACGCTCGAATCTGGGGTTTAACTTAGCAAATTCTAATTTGATACCACCACTAGCATTGGTACCATTGATATAGACTCGAGGATCTCTATTTGCTCACCACAGTACACATTCCCAGAAACAATCACAATCGCTTCTGGAAAATGAGTTGTTCACAGTGACCATTAAATAAACCAACATATGTGATTAATCCAGAGACTAGTAATCACCATAATGGGTGACTACAAATATTTATCCCATCATATCGAAATTTAAGTAGTAGTATAAACTCGATAGTTGCTCAACACTCTTGTCAAACAGCTGTAAATCGTCATATCCATGACAAATATTGTACTCCAACTCTTGCAATAAATTGGAGAAATTACACAAATTTCAATTTTTCACAAAATGACTAAATTTCAAACCAAGGTAAGATCGAAAAAGTCACATTAATATTACACAGCAAAGGCCATCTTACAATTTAAAGCAGCAATCATAGAGATGTTTTCCTGTAATTATCAGACATTATTTCTGGCCATTATTCACAAAATAATTAGTCCAACTAGACACTAAGAGTGCTACTCATTTAGCGATACCCATAACCAAAAAAATTCTCTACGGTCCCACAACCACCAGCTAAGGTAATTCAGTACAAGCGAAATGAGCAAAATGGAGACCGATCACTACCACCTCTACTAAGTAACTCAATCATCTTCTATCTATCCCATTTTGCAATTTTTCACTGGTATATGCTACGGCACGTGCAATCACCTATCACAACCGTATACCCCACGAACCCTCTTGCAACCAGGGTTTATAAGTAAACCTTTCTCATCGCAATCAATCAATTGCATGCGCCCCCACACCGCCCCCACCCGCTCCCCCATGCGCTTCATCAGGTCCATTTCCATAAGTGCCAACTCGTTCAAGCCCCCGTTCGTCCCTCTAGTGTCGGAAAATGGGGTCCCCCAAGCCATTGGAAACACTCCGCTTCTTCGTCTCCCTCAAATCTCGGCAAAGGTGGGCAGAAACATCTACGCCAAGGCCGAGTTCATGAACCCTGGTGGCTCCATCAAAGACAGGGCTGCCTTGTTCATTGTCAATGATGCTGAACGCAAAGGATTAATCCAGCCCGGTGGAACCATCGTTGAAGGTACCGCTGGAAACACCGGGATCGGTTTGGCCCATGTTTGTCGTGCCAAGGGCTACAACTTGGTCATCTACATGCCCAACACCCAAGCGCAGAGTAAGATCGACACTTTGCGGTTGTTGGGAGCAGAAGTGTATCCTGTTCCCGCCGTGGCGTTCACCGACCCTCAAAACTACAACCACCAGGCCAAAAGACACGCTGACAAGCTCGACAACGCGGTCTGGACCAACCAGTTCGATAACATCGCCAACCGTCAGGCCCATATTGAAACCACCGGACCTGAAATCTGGGCCCAGCTCGATGGTAAAGTCGACGCCTTCACTTGTTCAACTGGTACGGGAGGCACATTTGCCGGGGTCACCCGCTACTTGAAGAACATCTCCAACAACAAGGTCAAAGCAGTATTGGCTGATCCTCCAGGCAGTGTGTTGTACTCGTACATCAAGTCGCAGGGAAAGACCATGGAAAGAGGTGGCTCATCATTCACCGAGGGAATTGGTCAGGGTAGAGTCACTGATAATTTACAGCCGGACGTGGAGCTCATAGACGATGCAGTCAAGATTCCCGATGAGGATTCCATTGCCATGTTATACCGTCTTTTGGATGAAGAAGGTCTTTACTTGGGAGGAACCGGTGCCCTCAACGTGGCCGCTGCCGTCAAGGTGGCACAAGAACTTCCTGAAGGCAGTAACGTCGTGACCATCTTGGCTGATTCTGCTCATAAATACAGTGATCGTATTTTCTCCAAATCTTGGTTACAGTCCAAGGGATTGTACGAGGCCATTCCCGACCATTTGAAGAAGTATGCTATTTTGGACTAATACATGCCCTACGCAAACAGAAAAATATCCCAAACCAAAGATGGAAAATTCATTATAGACTCGAAGAATGGATTCTAACATTGGTGACACAATGGAAATCCAACAGGTCAATGGAATACACAAAATGAACAATATCGATACAAATACGAATATCCAATTCTTGTAAATACCAGCCGATCTCCCACTAAATGTCCAATTACGGCATTTTGTCCTGACGGCGACTTTTATTTGTAAATTCTGTAAGGATTTATTTTGTAAGTATTGTAAATTATGATCGTACTGCAAAAATACCACTGCAAAAATACCCGCGATAAAGATTGGAGGTGGTATCGCCAAATATCCAACCAGAAACAGTACAGAGTTGACACCACCCCACCAAACCCCCCACCAGCACCTCAACCACGACGGAAGTCAGCACCCCTGATGATGCTGACACATTTTTCTGAGTATAAATCATTTAAAGTTTTAAGCTATATACTTTTTTTTTTTTTGACTCTAGTCATGTTCGCTAGGTGATGTAATGGTAGGTGCGACAGAATTATCAATTTAACTAAATTTAACGCAGGGACTGTTAAGGCGGAATTTTACCAGGAGGACATCACCACGCAAGATCCAGTTACTCCCGGTGACACACTCAGGGCTCTGACCAAAGAAAAAGGGTGGATTTATCCGGGCGTTTTGGATGGGAAAATCCGCCTTCTTGAACAAAAAAAGTGAGCTTTGACGTATGGTGACTCCCCCACTGTGAACGGTTTTTCAGAGCTTTGCGGTATGGACCGATCCAATTTTTGCCAGTATCATCAAGCTTAGTTAGTGCCAAAATGTTTGTCAGTGTTGCTAAATCATCGCAGGAAGGGTTTGTTCGTGGTGACACCTTTTTAGTGACGGCTCCTTATAAAAGTGATCCCACACTGGAGTAGCCGTGAGCTCAGCCCCCACGCTGGAACCCCCACATCACTGTCACTTTACCCCAACAAAGGACTCGAGAGACCCAGTTCAGAGCTCCTAATTATTCACCCAGAGTGACACAGACATGGCGACTATTTTACTAATGATAATTTTAGCCACTGGCGGAGGTGACTGAACCAACCACTCTCGGGGCCGGTTTCCACACTCTTACCGTAGTCTAATTTTTGAAAAAAGAGTAATCACCTTTGAAGCTCGCTACCGAACCGCCCCCTCTATACTCCGCTTAGCTTCATTTGCATCATCAATTCCACCTGAAACAGCTGGTTTATTCAAAAAGAAAAAGGCTAATCGGTAGTTTATACCCTTCACTTTAACTCTTTTTTTATATATCTTTTCTTTTCACACTGCTCTTTGAATCCTACTCTTTGAATCCTTCTCGTTGAACCCTTCTCTTTAAACCCTCATGGAGCTTGTGTAGGTTATAGTGTAAAGATCGAAGCTACTTTGTTGAATCTGGGGTAATCTGTCAAGTCATCTCTTTGTCGCATTTTGACCCACAGCTTATAGTTGAACATATGCTGAATATGATTTAGCCAGTAAGCATTATATTTATGAATTAGTATCGTTTCTAATCTGCTCTGTCATCTAATCAGATTTTTCATCTAATCGGATTTTTCATCTAATCAGGTTTTTCATCTAATCAGATTTTTCCGATTCAGGTTTTTTCAGCTAATTTCTCAGCTATTCTGTTTTTTCCTCTTTAGACGACCAATGTATAGTGCTGATGACAGAGAACGGCAAATAAGAACACTCAGATGAAAGAGAGGTTTGTAATGATGCATCGGTTCTTTCTGAGAATGCTGGAGTTCTGTGTATTAATTTTTAGTCTAGAATGAATTGAATAGAGAGTGTCCTACTACCGGTTGGGTATTTTTATTTACAGGCATTCTTGTAGTTTCTAACATATCTTCGTTTTCGATTCTTTTGACCTTACTAGAAGAAGGTCTCAAGTAAACAGTTCACCCGGATGGAGGCTGAATTTCAGGTGATGATACTGGTGTAAATCATTACCTTCTTGAGTCCAAAACCCACGGCGCCACTTCTTCACCAGAACCAAAGAAATGAGCAGAAAAACAAAACTATCACACACTGAGAACTAAAATACCCAAGTCTAAAATACCCAAGACTAAATTCCTAAAAATAAAATATGACGGTCTGAAGTATTAGTCCATCTCACTTAAGACCATTCACTTAAGACCATCACACTAAATAACAAAATAAATAATAAAATAAATAACAAAAAAAATAGCTAGACTCCTCTAATGAAAACCGGTACAATAATACTATGCCCTAAATAAAATTCTTAGAATACTGTCCCATTATAACACTACAAAAGACACCACAAAAGACACCTCAATGGTGAGAGCACCAGCACCACCACTGGCCCGAGCCCCATGACTCGACCACCAACTTAGTTAGCGAACATATAGACCCATCTTTCATTGCCGTTCGTCTAAAACACAATCGTACGCTCGATGGTTTTGTTAGTGATACCAGTCATTTCTGTCATCATACTAAGCGACCAATATCGATAACACTAAACGACATAGATCTGGTCGACTACTACAAGACTCCAGTACATACCGAGAAAAGTAACCACATCGTACACCAGAAGGACACTAGATCTACCGAGACAAATGACCACTACCGTGGGCCTAGAAACTGTGGGTCTAGTGACCCTCACACCAGCGCTCGCCCTAGTGTTATCATAACAATAGACAGAAACATGACCTTACAAGCACTTTTAGGCCAGCGCTACACTAAAACCCCACTAATCTTCCCGAAAACAACCCCCACTATACCGATCTCTCTAACTCATTTCGATCTCTCTAACTTATTTCGATCTCTCTAACTTATTTATCTCACTAAATTCAAACTCTCTCCCTAATTTTCCACTTCTTCTCTTTATCAAATCTAGCAGTACTCACTAGTTTGTCGTGTGAGAAAAATTTTCTACAGATCAACCCAACCAATGGAACAACAGATTCATCAGGCGGTGGAAATAGCCCTTAGTGCCTCCAGCACCCAGGAATTGAAACACCAGGCCATCGAGTTTGTAAACCAAATCAAATCCACCGAAGAAGGCTACAAATCGTGTCTCGAAATCTTGGCCAAATCACCGTCTCAACCCATCAATGAAAGTCTTAAATTCTTCATCTATCAAGTCATCGACGAAAACATCGACAAGTTGAACGATCAACAGCTCTTCTCGCTCAACACTCTTCTCTTTAAGATCTTGGGTGAATCGTTGTCTAGCACCGTCACCGATCCACCATATTTACGAAACAAATTTGCCTCTATTTTGGCAAAGGTGTTTTGTTACGTATACCTTTCTACTTATCCAGCGTTCTTGAAGGACTTGTTCAACATCATTGCCACCCCTTCCCAGTTGGCGCTTGATTACTACTTACGGATCGTCATCTCCATCCACTACGAAATTGGTGATAAGTTCATCGCCCGTTCAAAGGAAATCCAAGATAGAAACACCTTGCTCAAAGATGCCATCCGTGAAAAAGACATGACCGAGCTCGTGGCCTCCTGGTTCAAGACTCTTCAAAATCCGGCAAACTCTCCAGAAATCTTGAATAACGCCCTCATCATTGTAGGTCAATACATCAACTGGATGGAAATCGGTTTGTTTGTGTCCAACGATTGTGTCACCACCATTTTGCAGTATTTGGATAAACCCGATCAACGTAATGAAGCATGCTCTACCATCATTGAAATCATCTCCAAAAAAATGAAACCTTCAAACAAATTGGAACTCATCAACTTATTCAACTTAACTTCAATCATAGGCAACATCAACTTGAGAGAAGAAGATGATATCGAATTCTTGGAAAACGTTTCAAAACTTTTAAATCAAATCGGTACTGAATTATTAATCATCTTGGAATCTGATGCCTCATTGGTTATTCCAGTGAACGAACAATTTTTCAAGTTATGGCCTTTGATCTTTCAATTCTTGGGTCACGAATATGACGACGTCTCCCAACAAGTTTTCCCCTTCATTCAACAATATCTTTTGTTGAGCAAAAAAGTAGCCGAATTGAACTCACCCGATTTGATTTCTACCCTTTTAAATAAAATCATTTTGAAGATGAAGTTTGATGATGATACCGATGGTTTAAATGATGAAGAAAATGAACAATTTAATGAAATTAGATCCAAACTTAAAGTATTCCAAGATACAATTGCAAACTTAAACCCTTCGTTATATGTGAAAGTTTTACCTATGATCATTGAAGAATCCTTAAGCTCGATTAATGATGGCAAAATGGATTGGAGAAAGTTGGAATTGGGATTGTTTGAATTGAATAACTACAGTGATAGTTTAAGACAAGGCTTTTTAACAAAACCTCAAATCGCTGAACAAAATAAATTGATTCTGGAATATTTGGTCAACTTAATTAATTCAGATTTCATCGTACAAGTGGACCATCCCAAAATCCAGGTGGATTTCTTTGAGATTATTGTTCGTAATATCAGTTTATTTTTAAAACTGAATAATGAAACCGCCTCAGGAACTCCTAACCCTGTGATCATCAAATTGATTCATATTTTCACTAGTCAAATCGGTTTATTAAATCAAGTGGAAAAAGTAAGATTGAGAAGTTGGTATTTATTCTTCAGATTTATAAAATTAACCAAACCAACTTTGACAGATGAAAGCTTCATTGAATCGATCTTGATTAAGTTACAACCTTTATTAATCATTAAAGCTGAATTACCAGTTAAAGATGAAGATGATAATTTGATCGAGGAAGAAAACTTTTCAAATCAACTTTACCTCTTTGAAACCATTGGTTTACTTATATCTTTGATGCCAAATGATTTGTTGAATCATAAATTGAAACTTATTGACTTGATTTTTCAACCTTTATTTAGCAGTTTAGAAACTTGCATTAAGAATGCAGGCGATCTTCAAAACCATCCATTAATTACCTTACAGGTCCATCATTCTTTGATGGCCATCGGTACATTTGTGAGGGGATTTGAAGATAATGCCTCGCAAATCCATGATGAAATCATCAACAAAATCAATAACGCATCTCAAGTTGTGGTCATTTCACTTGAGAACTTTCCTAAATCTGAAATAATTCGTGATGCTTCCAGATTTTCATTTTCCAGATTTATTCCAGTCTTGAAATCTCGGATCAGTGTTCACTTGACTAAATTAATTACATTAATTTTAGCAGCACCAAATTTGAAAATCAGTGAACTTTGTGATTTCTTGAGTTTCTTAGGACAAATTGTTCACAATTTTAAATCAGATGATAACATTTATCAATTACTTAACAATTTACTTAGTCCATTGTTTAGTAAAATCTTTGAAATGTTAGAATCCAATGATGATGAACTTTATCCTGATTTAAAGAGAGAAAAAGTGTTCTTAAAGAAGGCGATGATGAATTTCTTAAGTTCCATTATTATTAATCATGTAACTAGTCTTTTGGTTACAGAATCCAACAAACAAAAATTTCCTACTATTCTTAGCTCATTATTTGAGTATGCATATGACTTATCTGAAACGTCAGTATCCAAGTTGGCAATTACTCAGTTAATCAACACCGTATCAATTTTTGGTAATGGTGATAAAATCAACGATTCAAATGATAAATATAGTGAATGCTTACCACCAATAGAAGGAATCAATGAATTTTTAATGGATAAAGTGACTCAATTATCATTTGAATTACCTTTTAAATATCAAGAATTTGATTTAAAAGATGCTCAATATAGATTGATTGCTCAAGAGTTATCATTATTAATAAAAACTTACCAACAAGTGGGAGGAGATAATTATTTAAATTATCTTTCTAATTATTTGGTCAATATGGGATTATCCCAAGAATTAATGAATGATTTTGGCTCCAATTTAGTCAAAAATGATAGTCGTGGCTTCAAAAAATACTTTATAGAATTTGTCACTCAGTTAAAGGCTCGTTAAAGCCAGAGGATTCCAACTCAAAATTTCGAGTTTATGAGGATCCTATATTAGTGGTTCCCAACTCGTTCCAAGCATTATAGAGTTTCATATATTGAGCTTTCCTGTATTTATATACTAATATTAGCATTGCATTACCCGGATGTAGATTTGATGAAAACGAATACATCGAAAATTAGTAAAATGAAAATGAATGAAATGGTGACTATGATTTTTTGAATTTGAAACTTCATGACAATATTGAGGCTCACACGACCTTTGGCTTGAATGTTTTAGCAAATTTAAACAAATTAGAGAAGCAGGATTCACGGTTGTTTGAGGATGGACCAGTGAAAGATGTGATAGAGGCGATTATTAATTAAATTCTATACTAGTGATTTAATAGTGAAAGCAGAAGTCCGGTTTTGATAATTTCAGTAGACATGAGAATTCTTTTGGGCAATGATTAGATAAATTTTTTAGTATAAAAATTGATTAGTTCTAGAGCATAAATGAACAGTAGCAGTATCTGATCCTATCTGGCTGACAAGCCGCTAATATCTTCCTCTTATTCACCATAAACTATTCTCTCACCTCATTATGGGAATCTCATATATACCATCATAGTTAAACAGATGCGAAAAATAAAAATTTATCTCATCTCATCATGCCCAAAAACTTAGACGGAGAGGAAGTCACCCTTGATCCCCCAGATCAAGAGGAACTCGTTCTCGAGAAGCTCGTGTTCGGAGATGCCGAAGGATTTGAAACCAATTTGAAAAAAATTGATAACCTCTACGATTATTCCTCAGATGAGGCCGATGGGGACGATAAATTCTTCAATTCGTCAGACGAATCAGATCAGGAACTCGAAGGAGTGCAAGATGAAGACTTATTCTTCATTGATGAAGGTGCAGATGCCATGGAAATAGATGAAGCCTCTGAAACCGAAGCACTGGCTTCAGATTCCGATTCCGATATTGCCTGGAATGATAGTGATGATGAAAATTTCACTATTTCATTAGTCAATTCCGATAAACTCAAGAAATTAAGAAGATCATACAACGATACCGCTGTGAGTGGGAAATCGTATATAACAAGATTAAGATCTCAATTTGAAAAGATATATCCAAGACCTGAGTGGGTAGATAAATTAGAAGAAGAAGGAGATCAATCAGAGCCAGAAGAAGATCCAAGCTCATTAGTGAAGAGCAATGATGTGAATTCCATATTGAATATCCTCAAGACTTCCCAACAGTTCATAGTGCCTACTCAAATGAGATTATTAGCACCCAATAAACTTGGTATCACTAGATTGAAAGACGCCAATCACCAAAGAGTATCCAAATCAGCCATCCAGTCCATCTCCTTCCACAGAAGTCACCCATTGTTGTTGACAGGTGGGTTCGATAAAACTCTCCGTATTTATAACATCGATGGAAAAGTTAATACCTATGTCACCTCTCTTCATTTGAAAGATTCTCCCATCAGTGCATGTCAATTTTCTCCTATCAGTAGTGATAGAATTGGAAACGAAACAAACTATATTTTTGCAGCAGGTAGAAGAAGGTATATGAATAAGTGGGACTTAACTTCTGGAGATGTGGAAAAAATTTCCAGAATGTATGGTCATGAAGATACTCAAAGATCATTCGAATATTTCAAAATATCCCCTCAAGGTAACTACATTGGTATGACCGGATCTAGTGGATGGTGTAATTTATTAAATGGGATAACAGGACAATGGATCAGAGGGTTTAAAATCGAAGGTACTATTGTGGACTTTGAATTTGCCCATGATGAATCCCTCATAATCATTATCAATAGTGCTGGAGAAGTATGGGAATATGATCTTCAATCTGCCAACAAAAACGTCCACCTTAATCAAATAATATCAAGATGGCAAGATGATGGAGGGATTGGAATCACTAAAATTGCATTGGGAGGTGCCAAGGATAGGTGGTTGGCCATTGGTACCAACAACGGTTACGTGAATATTTATGATAGAACCTCTCCTTCCAAAAAGCCTTTCAAAACCGTGGAAAACTTGGTTACTTCCATTTCGTCCCTTAAATTCTGTCCTGATGGCCAGATCTTGTGTATTGCCTCAAGAGCAAAGAGAGATGCTCTTAGATTGGTACACTTGCCTACTGGAAGTGTTTTCTCTAACTGGCCCACCAGTGGGACTCCTTTAGGTAAGGTTACTGCGGTAGCGTTCTCGCCTAATAATGAGATGTTGGCTATTGGTAACGAAGCCGGAAAAGTGACGTTGTGGAGATTAGACCATTACTAGAGAAAGTCAATAAAAGACATTTGAATACTGCTATGTAGATGTATAAGTACTGGTTTTTGAAGAAGTGAGGCCAGAACTAGCTAATATTTGTATTAAGACCTTATGAATTGATTGGATTAATTCGAGTGGATTATATAAAAAGTATCTATGACCCAAAGTTAGTTAACGTTGACCTTTTTTTGCGATTCTTATTAATATATCCAAGACCTCGAGTACTTGTCCAAACCGAATAGTATAGAAACGGTGAGTTTGTAAATGAATAAATATTATTAATTTGAGCCATTAAGAATTCTATAATTGTAAACTTTCTTTTAATATTAGCAGTTTACCCCTAATTGTGTAGTCATTGTGGTGCTGGGTTAGGATTAGTGAAATAAAGAATAAAGAATATAAATTTGTGGGAAATATATAGCATAATTGACTTGACCGGAGATACTCCAAAATACCACCATCCTGAAATGAAAAATATGTAGTTGATAACTGACCAAACGTTGAGAATTGGCTCTTTTGGGGGATATTAGCACGTTTGGGAGTATATTCTATTTTATCATTTGGGAATATGTTCTATTGTATCATTTTGAAATATGTTCTATTGTAAAGCACATTTGAGAATCAGTTGAGACTCAATGAACACCACTAAGACCAAAAAACTCCACGGTTTACGGAGCTTCACAAATGACACAGAAAACTTGCTAAATAATTTTGGGCCTCTACCTGATCCTCTAAGAATTGTTACGAATCAGCTATAAATCTATTCAAAAGGAATCGCTAGTACACCTTTTTTCGTATTAAAAAGAGTTAATTTTACAGCGGATTTTGGACAGATTTGTGATTTTCTCACAAGTGAAAAATTTTCCAAATTTAAGATGGCTCCTCCACTCAAGAACCCCATGAATAACCCATTTCTTGTAATTGTAAATACTTGTAGTAATCAGACCACACAGCGTGCGCGTACCACACCACCCCAACCCCATCTGTATACACGTGATGGAACACTACCATCTTCACCACCACCACTATGGGAAAAATCATCGGAGCCCCGTAAGTACCCAGCAGCTTCCATTTGCACCCAGCACCACTAACATCCAGTAAGGGCCATGACCGTTACCGTGACCCCGTGACCCACCAGATGACCCCCGCTCTTTACCGTGTCAGAGCACCATACTTCTGGCGTAACATGGCCGGGTTGGCCGTCTTCACCGCCATTCCATTGGGTGTGTACGGTTACACGTGGTACATGCTCAGTAAGGACGAGTTTGACGACATTCCTATCCCACCTATTGCCGATGATGAGTTGGCCCGGTTGAGAAAGGAGTACGAAAAGAAGTAGCCGCCAAACAATCACAATGGAGGTGACTCACGTCTGTAAATAGTTGAATATAAGTGTACAATGAGAAATGTAGAGGAGAAGCACCCAAAAGGGTCAGTACGGTTTAACAGGATGATTTTTATGGTGGTGAGAGATTTATCTTGACGATACTAAAGAGATCAACCTTGGAACAATAATGAGATCAAAATGATGAAGCGATCAATACAGCGATGTGACTTTATCACAGTCAGTGAAGTGCAACAAGTGAGAAGTTGCAGAGTTGGTGAGAGTTACAGAGTTGGTGAGAAGTTACAGAGTCAAGCTAAAGACTTTACCCATTAAATTGCAAGCGAGAGCTAAAGAAGAAATTGATGTTAAAGGCTGGACACAGAAGCTTGAACACTTACGATTAGGTGATGAACACACGAGACTCACTATGCTAAATAGAAAATAATGGGCCATCAATAGTCTCGAATGGCTATTACAACGTAGCGTGTCATCACTCTGAGTCCACAACAATCACTTGGACTCGAACCTAAATTCTTACTTTAGAAGAGTAATTTTCTACCTTATACTACCAGATACAATACATCTGGTATGTTCTCTCGTGGTAGTAAAATTCATAGTCCATACCTTAAGTGAGCTATCACTCCGTCATTCCTATCTCCAACATAATAATAGCAGTAATGAACTATCTCATTATATTCATTTGCAAACGTTCCAGCACTAAACGTTAGCAGCCTTTCTGGTTCTCAAAGCATCTACCAACAGAACTTCGTCATAACAATCGTTCGTGTTCACTTGTAAATAAAAGAGTGTTTTATTCCTCCAGTGTTTATATCATCAGAATATGAAGCGTACTTATTATCACCTAAATAATAAATGAAGGATAAACGAAAGTGAAGATAATGAGATAACCCACTAGCTGTGGTATGTCAATAAGTACTGAAAGTGGGACGTAGCTTTGTATTTTGGGCAGAGATTGCGCTGACACATCTGGACAAGTCTAGGTATGGGTATGTTATGGGTGCAAAATAAGAAAAACTGAACAATCTGAGTGGTTGCCAGAATCAAATTTACCTTATCAACACACCGCAGTTTCTACAGTTGAGATCAATCTATGAGAGTAGAAATTTTTTGATATAAACCAACTCCAGCCCCCTTTCCAACTCCCATTTCTGGCCCGTTCACTCTCATTTTTTACTCAAAAATAGACCCTTTTTTTTCCATTTTTACCTCCCAATTCCCACTACTCTTGGGAAGATCATACCAAGCTGCTTTCATTTTCAGAGCAATACCGGTGAAATTTCTCCTGGATCTATATCGATTGGTTACTATAGTATAAATAAAATATTGCTAATTACTACCAAGGGCTATTGGTTGCTACTAATAAATTTAGTACTAAATTGCTTGTTGCTATTAATTCCAATTCGAATTAGTTTCGTAGACTTGGGTACGTGGAAAGTCGTGATACCATTCAAAGCACTTCCAGATGGACCATCTTGGCATAATGTCTCCGATCTTTCTCAAGTTAGTGCCTGTATCACTTCAGAGAATAGAGCTAAAAGGGTCCAAGTGCTTGTAAAAATTTCGGAACGTATTACTTCTTTAAGACTTATCTCCATAATTTGACTAGTAACCTTACTAGTATCATAGATAAGCACACCAGTCCATACTTTGACCAGATGTGCCTCAATATCTTAGTTACGGATTGAACAATTTCGCAGCCACTGGATAGTAATTTTGTAAATCTCTATTCTCAGCTATTCAGAGCTGTTGAGACTAAAGAGGAACCACTTTAGTCAGTGGTACACGAAAAGTCCCGAGAGTTCTGGAAGGAACCTTTTTTAAGCTCACTCTTACTGGATCTTTCTCAACAATTATTGTCATCCAACCAAACTCACTAACTGGGCTAAACAAAAGAATTAATAGCAACAGAAAACCCTAGCTTCAATACTATACTGTTCAGATATTGAAGGGTTTTAAAAGTTGAACTTGAAAAAATGCAGCAGATTTGTTGCTTCCCGTTGAATTCAGATAAAAAAAGGGGGAATTTTTAAAGCTGTTAAAAATAATTAACAGCAAAGTGGTCACCATCTTCAACCTGGTTAAAAGCCGGTTCGGTGTTTGTAGAGACCTCCGAACCCGCAGATGTCGGCATATATGTGGTTATGTACACATAAAAGGCTAAATGCTATAGTTGGAGTCTCGTTGATTTCGAGGCATCGCCTAGCTTCGGGAAAGTTTATTTATATTTTTTAGCACACAGCAGCCACGGCTTCGGAGTTGTCATCCAAGTATGATGAATCCCTCCACCTAGAAGATTGTGGAAGGCGAGGCTTGTCGATGTTTTCGGTTAAGTCCACTGATACAGCACTGATACAGCTTCATTTACGAAACGTTATGGACCATATCTGTGATGCAAAACGTTTGCAATATAACAAGCAAAAACTAAAATCAAATAAATTAAGAAACACACACTTAACCAACTTTTCTACAGCTACGTAGTAAGCAAAACTTTCAACTTCAACCACCGATCTCTGGTACCATGAAGGCCAACCCAAACGTGATACGGAATTAAGTTATCAGTGCTGGTAGAAAGCGAGCCCATGGCTTGACTTTTCCTGATCTGTCGCAATGAAGTTGAAGCGAAACCGTTAACAATCACCATGAAGTATCTCCAAGAGTCTTTGAAAACTGCTTCAGCAAACTATAGAGCCATGAAAGTATCTACCGGTTAACTAACTGAATCTTTACCAGTACAACTAGAAGACCACGAACCATCTACCGGTCGGTTTGGAACCCTCAACCATACTTAACGATTCTCTCATAACCGTCCCTTGAAAGACTAAACTTCGTAAATTCACCTGGCAAATAAAATTTGATTAATATCTTAATGATTTTGTCAGTTTTGGAAATCATCTCCAAGCAATTTTGGACAACCAAAACCACCACCATTAAATTGTGCAACACCATCTCACCTGTCTCACTACTGATTTTGGTGGATTGTAGTGGACTTTTAATCTGGTGGAATTGCATTGGAGTTCTAGTGGAATTGTAATGGAACTGTAATAAAATTATAATGGAGTTGTGGAGTTCTAGTTGGCTTTTAGTGGATTTTTATGGAGTTCTGGTGCAATTTCAACTGAGTCAATGGAGCCATAATCTTGAGACTACCATCGCTTTTTGGTGCGATGTGCTCTAAATTTACAACCCTCCTGTACTTTTTATATGCCTTCCACCCTTCTTCTTTCAAACCAGCTCTCTACCACAGAGACACCATAGTCCCAGTAGCCTAACGGTATGTCACTGTGGAAATCTCCGTTGATCTCTCCCCATGAAAACTCGCTAAACCCCGAATTCGTGGATGATGTGGGCTCCATCATCTTCTCGCTAGTTTCTTTCTTCGGACTCTGTCAACTCCTACAGCTCTATAGAACACGCCCAAAAGGACTTCCAAGAGCCAGCACCAAAGGTGTGGGTGGTATCGTGCTACAGCAATTGCTTCTTGGTTGGCTCGTTTGCAACAACCGCCTGTCCACATCGGTCGTGGTGAATTTTGCTGCCACTCTCGTGGTGTTTTTACCATTGCACCTTTGGTTGAAACAAAAGTCTCCTATCCCATTGGCCTCGTGTATATTATGGTGGCTCTCCAACATCGTGTATTTTGCTGTGGTTGCGGTTCATGGGTTAGTCTCTCATGAAATTGTCCATTGTAAGTATACGCCTTGGTTTTTACTCGCTAATTCTGCTACCATTTTCATTCATCAATGGTACTTGTTCAAGCCGGAAGCTTCAGCCCCCATCCGTGTGGATATCTTGCTGTTCTACTCGGTGTCGTGGTTGACTCCTTACATCGAAAACATTCGCTCTACCCAATCATTGAGTTTCGACGATGTCCCTGTGATGGCTGACATTAACACTAGTGATACTTCCTATCCCATCTTTACAAAAGTGTACCAAAAATATTCCAAGAAATCTAAAATGCCGCTCTTCTGGGCCGTATTGAGAACAACTTCAAAAGATACCCTTATTTCCATGGTTTGTTCTGCTGGAATGACCTTTCTTGATCTTGTTTCTCCGTACCTTTTGAGAAAATTGATATTATTCTTCACCAATTATTCCCAACAAAACTTGCCAATAATTGAGGGATACTTTTTGGCTGCAACTATTTTTGGGGTGGAAATCGTCACTAGAGTGATTCAGACTCAACAACAATTTAGCCACAACCAAAAGTCCAACTTTCTCAAGACTTCGGTGTCATCTTTGATATTCACCAGAGCCATGAATTTATCTCCAGCAAACACTAGAAAATATGATACTGGTAAACTTATTAACTATATTACCTCTGATGTTGAAGAATTGAAAAATTATACTTCTCTTCCTGAAGACCTTCTATTACCACCTATTTCCTTTATAATGGCATTTACACAATTATGGTACTTGATAGGAAACTCAGCCTGGATCGGGCTTGGATTGGCCTTGATATTGGAACCGGTTACGGGTTATTTCTCTGCCCGTTCAGGCCCCATGTATGTTCAGTTGATGACGCTAAAGGATAGCCGAACTCAGCTCATTTCTCAGACTTTGGCCATGATCCGAAGTATCAAGTTTTATGGGTGGGAACACTCCTTTATCGATCGAATTTGTCAGTTTCGAAACAAAGAGGTGGCCCTCATGAAACGAATTGGGATCTTTCAATCTTTGGTACAACTGGTGCAACGCTGTATTCCATTTATTGTGAATGTTGCTGTGTTTGCTTCGTATGTACTCTTAAGCGATAAAGTTTTAACAGCTGATGTGGTGTTTCCCTCGTTACAGTACTTAATGATGGTAACTGGTGATATTGGGATGATGGCTCACCTATATGGCTCTTTGAGTAGGAGTCGGGCCAGTATGAAACGGTTGCAACAATTTTTGTTTGATAGTGAAACATATAAAGAATATCGTGAACTTGACCCTGACAACATTGTGATTAAAGATGGAACATTTTTGAGGGAAAGTCAAACTGATGAAGAAAGCTTCCAGGACTTGGAGCAAGAAATAGGATCAGGGCCAACTGAAGATGATATCGCATTGCGAAATATAAATTTTGCACCCAAACCCGGAACCTTTACTTGTATTATCGGAAAGACAGGGTCTGGGAAAACCACTTTTTTAAGAGCTCTTCTTGGTGAACTTGAACCCGTGGGTCAGTCTAATATTCTGATGGGAGGAAAAATTGCATATTGTAATCAAAATCCCTGGATTTTACACGAAACCATCAGAGAAAATATTCTTTTTGGACAACCTTACAACAAACCACTTTATGATCAGACTATAAAAGTGTGTCAGTTGCTACCAGACCTTGCAGAACTCACCAACTCAGACCAAACATTGGTGGGCGAAAAAGGAATCACATTGAGTGGAGGCCAGAAAGCACGAGTAAGTTTAGCTCGTGCCATCTATTCGCAAGCAGACATCTATATCCTTGATGATATACTCTCGGCCGTGGACCTGTACGTGGGTAAAAATATAGTTGAACAAGTACTTGGCCAAAAAGGAGTCTTAGCAAAGAAAACCAGAATTTTGGCTACCAATTCTCTCGGTGTATTGACACTGGCAGATGCAATATACTCGATGGAAAATAAAACTTTGCTGAACGTCCCATTAGAGCTGGTCAGCGTCTCACAATATGAAATGGTGATGGAGAGTTCGGAGTCTGAATCTCAATCAGTTGATGTGGAAGATGAAGATACGTCAGAAGCTCTTACTGGGAAGATTAACTTTTTACTTATTTATAAATTTTTACAAATTGGTGGGTTCATGTTTTTATTCATTTACCTTTTGATAGAACTACTCACTGCATTGTTGGGAGCTGGTGAAACCTATATCCTAACTAGCTGGACCGCTTCCAATTCCCATGGCTCCAATACTCACACCCGGATATATTTATCAGGGTATATAGCAGTTGGAATACTAGGCCAAATAGTCCAGTTTTTGGCTTACTACGTTGCATGGAATTATTTCCTTACCAAAGGATCATCTTACTATCACCAGAACTTATTGGAAGGTGTTTTAAAGGCACCTATGTCATTTTTTGATGTCACCCCATCAGGAAGAATTCTAAATCGATTCACCTCCGATATAAATCAAATTGATTTTTCACTCCCATGGATTACCATGCAATTTGTTACTGTAACGTTTCTGGGTATAACCTCATTGGCGGTGGTGACCTATAACGTTCCAGCAACAATTTTGGTTTTAATTGTTTGTGGACTTTTCTTGCATTCTTATAGCTCCCAGTTTTTAACTGCTAACAGAGAAGTAGTTAGGCTTGAAGATGCCATGTATACACCAATCATCTCCAATATCCAAGAATTTTTGGACGGGGCAGAAATTATCAATGGGTACAACCAACAGAAAAGGTTTATTCAAAAATATATGGATTCATGTGATCGAGAGGTAGTGGTGGGAATTTTTCTGATTTTTTTGTTTGACTGGTTAATGCTTAGATTTGATTTCTTTTCGGCTTTCATCTCGTTGGTCACCATAATTTTCGCAGTCTCTACATTGAAAACTTCAACCCCATTTCTGCCAGCATTAGTGGGGTTCCTTATGACCTTTTTAGCGGATATAACAGGCCCTTTGCTTACGTTGCTAATGTCATTGTCAGGTCTTGAGTCACAATTGATAGCTTTAGAAAGGGTTGCAGAATATTCCAATTTGGATCCAGAAAAATATTCTGGAAGATCCCCTGATAATTGGCCTGAACGGGGTCAAATAGAATTTATTAATTACTGGGGACGGTATGGACAAAATGATCCTATTCTTAAGGATATATGCATAACTATTAACCCTGGAGAAAAAATCGGAATTGTCGGAAGAACTGGTTCAGGAAAATCGTCTTTGATAAACTCGCTATTTCGAATTATCGAACCGTACAAGGGTACCATTGCAATTGACGGGGAAGACATAAGTCAAATTGGTCTTCGCAAATTACGTAAAAGCATTAACATTATACCCCAAGATTCTCAGTTGGTCCAAGGAACAGTCAGGACCAATTTGGACCCTTTAGAACAGTACTCCGATCAAAAATTATGGAGAATATTGGAGTTGTCCAATCTTAAAACTTACATACAACTGGTAGGAGGATTAACGTTTCAAATCGAACAGTCAGGTGCAAACTTATCTGCTGGTCAGAAACAATTGTTAAGTTTAGCAAGAGCCCTCTTGATAGAAAGCAAAATCTTGGTATTGGATGAAGCAACTGCTTCAGTGGATCCTAAAACAGACCAATTGATCCAGAAAACAATCCGAGAACAATTCAAAAACCAAACCGTACTTACTATCGCTCATAGACTTGATACGATTATGGATAGTGATCGGATCTTGGTGTTGGAAAAAGGCCGTGTGAAAGAGTTTGACAAACCGGAAAATATCGAAGCTTTGAAACAAATCAACGGGAATGAGAATATTATATGAGGGTTCATATCCACGAGAAGACATTTATTACAATTTATCTTACCATAAGACTACCTAAGTATGTTCACCATTGACATTTAGTTTCTTTCTAATACTCTGCAGGGTTTGCTGTTTATAACTGATTCGTACTTGTTATGGCTAGATCAATTAGAGGTTCACAGCTATGGATGAAAACCAGCTCAATCTACGGTATGATTGATCTTGGCTCCTACTGCTGGTGTGAATTTCTTCTGGAGTCACCAAACTGAATCAATCAATATGATTCTCATTCTACAATTATTGGCATTACTATTCCTATTACCTACACAATACTTAGCATTTCCTCCCATTGCACGTTGAATCAATAACATTGCCTAATTTACACTAAGTGGGACACCGTCACTGATCGTGCTTTTTGTACTGGTCCTCCAATTTGTCATATTTAAATTCTTCATCAAACATGGAGATTCCTCGAATAGGATATGGAGCTGGATCTGCTCCGGGAGGTTCAGTGGTGGGGTAGGGAACAAATAATTCATCTTTTCTATGGATGTTTGAAGGTTCCGTGTCCGCTTTATTTAGTAAACCGGCAGATGAGTCGTAATTATGGTTGTAGTTGACTGACCCTTCAGATGACGTGCTATGGCTTCTATCGTATTCTATATGTGGTGCATACTCCTGTATCTCGTAGGAATCTGTTTGAGTTGGAGTCTCGTCGTATTGTCTGATAAGATCCTGGTTATTATGAACTGGATAATTCTCTGGTGCTCTTCTTCGATTTGTTTCCAATTCCGTTGGTGCATTTCTTAATGAACCTTTAGTTTGTGCATGTTGGTGTGTCCTCTCAGGAGCAGTATATGAAGTAACAACTCCTGTGGTTTTATGAGGTGGTGCATATGTCAACGAGCTTTGAGAATCAGATCTCGGTGGGTTTTTGAAGGACTTGTTGTATTCAAATGGATTTTCTTGGCTAACCACAGATGCGTGGGAATCATTTTCATGGATGAATGGATTGTTGAAAGAAGCTGGGTTCTTTCTAGGAATGTTCCTATTACCAGCCACTGAACCAGGGCCTGTAAGCGAGGAAACTGAACCGAGTCTTCCTTCAGTTGGGTCAGAAAATGGATTTTCCTTGGCATGGCCTTGTAAAGTTTCATGAGAGTTATTCCAGTTATTAACAAGTCCGTAGAGTTTGTTGTTATCGTTGTGGAATGTATTGTTCTTAGATAAATTGTGAACGGGAGCAGGTTTCTTGAGATTATGAGGGAATGGACTTATATAATCGAGGTTTTCACTACTCATATTCTTGAAGGTGGTGGTAGAAGAGTTGAGCAATGGGTTCATCTCAATGTCCTTAGTATCCAAAATACCCTTGTCCAATAATTCACGCTTGGATTTGTGATGTTTCAACACCAATAACTTGACAGTTTCATTGACCACCGAGCAGCAGTATTTTTTCAAAGACTTGGGGCCTCCACGGGACCGCAACTTGGCCTTGATAGGAATATAAAGAATTAGTCCGAATAAAAATTTGAGAAAGAAAAAGACAAAAATCACTACCGAAACACACATGAATGATAAAATTACCGAAAGACGGATATTTGTAGTGGCAATATGTTCGATGTTGGCCAAAATGTTATTGTTGTTTACACCACCCATGGCATAATACCGTAAAGTCAAGAAATTAATAACTTGACGAGGAGTATCGGCAATAAGAATTTGAAGAGCCTGGTCCATTTGTTCCAAACTATAGAAGCAGTACCAGTCAAACCTATCCAGAGTCTCAATCAGATGGAAAAGACAGAAGTAGTTGTAGGACCGAACTATGTACAAGTTTTTGGCAATATTGTTGACGTAAGTCAAGGCGATATTTTTGGTCCTGCAAGTGTGGATGGCCCATATCCAATGATAGAAAAGCAAGCAGAATTCAAAGATGATGCAACCAGTGAAGATCCATTTAGCTACCGAATATTCATAAGGTTCATACTCTGATGACGACCAATGATGGAAAACTAAAATACTGAGACACGTATATATGTCTATACCCAACAATACCCATGAGATGATCATTAGGAACCATACGTATAAGTACGCAAACACCGTACCTGCCCTGACATTATGAAACGAGTCGATATCCACAAGATCAAATGTGGAATCATTGAGTTTATATTTTTCGATTTGGCCCTTTGCATCGAAATGGTTCAGATCGATTGCCATGGTGAGCAAAAAGACAGCGACGGGCTTTGGTTTACGATGGACCGACTGGGTGAGGTTGGTAAGGATGTATTTTGGACCTTTTTAGAGGTCTCCAGTTTAGATTGGAGGAGGCGGCAATCGAAGTAAGCTCTATTGAGGCAAAAACGCTGTACTTTTTCCGGAATTTTTGATAGTACTAAATTCTCTATCCGTTTTGTATGGTGAAGTGAATCTCAGGGTATATATAGTAACGTGGGAGTTCAATAGTGAAGGAAGAAGATGTGGGAATCTGATACCAATCTGACACGCGTAGTGTGCAGTAATGGTTTGTATGCAGGTAATCCATTGGACTAACTGGCACTTTTAGATGAATCACAAAACGGCAGGAGTTAAAGTGACAGTTTTGTGTTTGACGGGTAGGAAGTGGATAGTTTTAACTGGACTTATTGTGATGTAAAAATATTTGTTCTTTGGGTACGGTTAAGGTGGAGATCCTTGACTTCAAATGTATAGAATGTATCAAATGTAAAAGAACTTAGCGTAATGTGGACTTGTTCTATTAATTTTGGTACCATTTCGCAGCAGCATTGTGAGAGTTGTGATAGTCGAGTCTGTTTCATATCCGCTACCTCTAACAGTAAGCTTCAGATGATCGATATCGAGCCTTCTTTGATGGAGGACCCTACCAGATATTTAGAAAAGCTCGTCATATCCCGTTCTGTAAATTGGTTCGAATATGAGTTTAAATATTTTGAACGGGTAAATAAAAATGACAGGTTTCTTCAGTATTTGAGAAGTCAATGGTAATGAGTCTCTTAATTTGTTTGGACCCTTTGATTGAGATCTGAATATTGGGAATTTCTTAATAGGGAATTAAGGATCAATTAGGTTATACGCTTGTTGTAGTCATTAGAGCCAAACCTGCTAACAAGCTTGGTAAGACTTGATATGTGTGTGAGCCAAAGCTGTATCCATGCTTCACGTCCTGTGATGCTCTGCTATTCAATTACCTCAATAGAACTGGAGATTATCTCTATCACCCCCAGAATCCAATTCTTTCCGATGGTATCACTTAATAATGGTCCATCCGCTTTCTAGTCAATACCGCTTGCGTTTCTTAGAAGTATCCACACTATTTCTCATTAGATTCAAGTAATTCATTCAGTTAAGCTTCCAGTGACGGTGCTCTGTTCGATGTTGATCACTCTACCCTTCACAAGTCCATTGTAAACACTTTCACACTCTCAAATAACCCATTATTCCACCAGTCTCAAGTACTCTCTCTGCTAGACCAGTTTATTTTGGTCTCCTCCTTGTAAGATTTCCTCTTCTCTCTTATGTTACTATTAAGCAATTCTTAGTACTCTCATTGTAAACACCTTTATCACATTCAATCCTCTTGGTTTCGACGCTATTTGTCATTTTTCACCGTCAAGTTCTTCTCTCCATTTCCAATTCTCAAATCACAACTTGGTGACTGTCTTAACAAATGTACAACCCAACGCCCTTTAGTACCCATGCCTGTAGTTTGACGATTCTTTTCTGTTCATCACCAAATGTAGCACCTGCTATCTCAACAACTGTGGGTAATTTCACTTAATAAATTAGCGAGGTCGTACCTCCCCATGACTATTTATTTGCTTTCGCTCTACAGCGATCCCGTCTTCATATTTCCTTCACTAATCTCACGTTTGTCTTCTTAAACCCTCACCTCTTTTTCCGCCTGGACTCCTTCAATTCCACCGTGAACTACAACTAATCTCGCTTTGAGTCCCCGAACCTCTCCCATACCCATCACTACACCAACCTCATAGCTCACTGGCTCTTTACAATCCTTATTCAAAATTGCCGTTTGGTCTCTCATTTGCAACTCCATTTGCAACACCCATTTCCCCAAATCTCATTTCTCAATTTCTCACACTTTTAGTCTCAGCCAAATTTGTTCAATTTTCATCACTACTTCCCCTTCTACCCACCACCGTTCTACCCCATCCCAGACTCAATCCGATGTCGTTCACACCGGACCAGATCATCACCCAGCTTGATCAGGCCCGTAATCTCGCATTCTCCGATGCTACCACCTACCCTCAAGTCCTCCGTCAGATCCTCAATTTCGTCACCAGTCCAGAACCGGCTATTCAGAAGTGGTGTGTGACGTTCCTTCACGAGTCATTTGTGGGCTCCAAAATAACCACTCTTTCCGATAAAGTGGACCTCGCCATTGACTCATTGGACTCGCTCATCTATTTGTCCAACGTGCCCGACCTAGCCATCTTCAAACAAGTCATCTCTATCTCCAGCGTGTTATATAGGTTGGTGTTCCGCTATGTGGCTGAAAACGACGGCTGTAACGCCATCTGGAGCAAACTTACCGAATTGAAAAACTCCTTGGTCAATAAGTTCCAATCAAACTTTCCTCTTGAACCTTCGGACAACGAAGAACACGATTTATTTAGAAATGTCGATACCAAAATGGAGTTGGTCAAGTTTGTCATGTTGGTGGTGGATTATCAGTCTAAGTCTACCGTGATAGGTGGAGGTCCTTCCACATTCTCATTAAATAATGTCAGCACTAGTCACTCCCTCATCAAATATGCCAACATGGAATACGAAGCGGTCAACCTTTTGGATCTTTTGCTCAAGACATTTTCTATAGATGTCATTGTAGCCCCATTGGTCTCTGCTACCTTGAACCATTTCATCATCATCCTCAAGCGCAAACCCCAATATGTCACTAAAATCCTCAACACTATTGAAAACTACGATACGAACGCAAAGTTACAGTCCAACTACCAGTCGTTAGAAGAGTTCAAGTTGGCTAGAAAGTACGTTGATAGAGTTCTCCGTGTCTTTCTCTCTCATATTCTCAGGTATAATTTGGTACCCACAAACTATCAAAATTCACTCAACAAAAAAGCAAGCATGTTACTGGAACGAGGTATTGATATCCGTAAAAAGAATATTTTTGTGATCCCTGAACCAACCATCCGCAAGCGTAAATTCGACGGATTCCTCAACCCTGCCAAAAAGATCAAAGTTCTCGACTACAAGAACCTTTACTGTTTGAATGACCCTGAGAATCAGCTCAATAACTTCGATTTGACCTCAGTGCCCCAGCATATTTTGAGTCTGATGGTGGTGACAGCTTTGAAGAAAGCCAATGTGTCCAAAATTACCAAAGCTTTGGAAATTATTAGTGAACGTTACACCACCGCAATTCTCTCTGCTCCCAAAGTAGAGCCCAAACCGGAGCCTGAACCTACTACTATCAAAAAAGAAGCTGATGAAGATGATGAAGAAGATGATGGTGAGAATTATAACCCCGAACAGACATATACCCTTCCTCCTCCCACCGACTTATCGTTTCAAGAAAAGAAAGAACACATCAATATCATCATCAAGAATTTCTTCAAATTGGCCAATAACCCCAACGGGATAAGTCCCGAGGAGGAAACAGTAGCTGAAAATAATTCAGTAAGTAAAGAACTTACCAAGATAGCCATTAACTCCTGGAAGAAAGACAGCTGGATCGTATTACTTACACGGTTGGCCACACGAGGAATGAGATCAGTTGTATTCCAGGATGATAACCAGTCGCCTGATGCCAAAGCTAACGACGAAATGAGCGATATGATCCGCACGGCTATTTTTGACCATTTCTTAGAAAACATTCACTCCAGAATTGATCTCATTATTGAATGGTTAAATGAAGAATGGTACAGTGAAAAGGTGTTCAATGAAGAAATCCAAATCAGAAAAAGTAAAGAGCAAAGAGGCATTAAAAAGGAACCATCTGACGAGATCCCTGACGACGTGGTTGAAACGCCTATTTACACCAAATGGGCTGGAAAAGTGTTGGACTCCATGATCCCCTTTTTGGAGCCTAATGATAGAAAAATCTTCATTCGTCTTTTGAGTGATTTGCCATACCTTAACGAAGATTTGGTGGCTAGAATCAAGTCGTTGTGTTTGGATCCTGTGAGGTCTAAAATTGGATTTTTATCGCTCCAGTTTTTGATTATGTACCGCCCACCTGTTAAACAGGTGTGTATTGGAATATTAAAGGAATTGAGCGAAAGTGATCAGGAAGATTTAAAAGAGGAGGCCAAGAAGTTGCTTGCCAAGTATAGCACCTAGGGTAACAGCGATGGTACGAAAGCGTTGTAATAATAGTTGAATTTTGTCAATTGGATAGACGGCTTCTGATTATATCTACAAATCAGAATATGGTGAAATGGATTTTGTTATAAAAATGTTCATAAAAATGTTCAGTAATTATGCACTAGAGAAGAAAAGAACAAAGGGGCAATCAAGACATTGTCTGTATTCTAGAAAGGTCTATAAGAAAGCAAACTTAATCAATTTGGATCTATGACCTAAAAAAGTTGAAGGAGAAGGATATCTTCCTATTAAGGTACCCATTCAATATACTTGTAATTTAAAAGACTAATATTTCCAAAAGTAGAATTTGACAAAGTGAAAGTGAATAGAAAACCGTCGTCTTTCCATAAACCAGGTTGGTGACCAGTGAGTTCCACATTAGCATGGATGCTGACCATTGTCACTAACTTGATAAGTGACTGTCTAGTTAAAATGATTTAAGTATTGTATAGTTATCGTGGGTTCAGCAGAATTTAATTGATCTTTATAAGAGCTTCCACTCAAATTTATGATTTTCAACCTACATCATTAGCACGAAAGGCACTGTTTATAGTGTTATCGATGTGCTGTAGTTTTCATGTAAAGTCTTTACGATATAATTTCACTAGTATTTATCACTAGTAATTTTCACTAGTATTTTTCACTAGTATTTTTCACTAAAAACATATTCTATAGTATTAAATGTAAAGAGTCTGATGCTAACAGCTCTTCAAATAGTTTAATAAAAGTACCGAAATAGCTAACAACCCTTCATTTAGTAGAGATTGGAAGAATCAAATCTCACTATTTAATATCTCTAATATTTTTCTTTATAGGCGTCAGTATAATAAACGGCATTTTAAATCGATCTCTCACACATCTATCTCACTCGTCTTCCAAAGCACATATGGACCCTCTGAGTTTCTGAATCGGGTATTCTCAAATCGATTATAATCGTTTTTGTATAACTAGTTGATTGATTCACACCAAGGCTATTACATTTCAAAAAAGAATTTTCATTATCACTTAAGTGCTGGCAACTTGGTTCATTGTATGGGCTATGATTCTCAAATCTGAATTCTCGAAATACTTGAATTAATTATATATGACTAGTGGAAGTAAACTACAAGAAATATCCATCTCTAGTCCAACTGTAAGAGTTACGCTGAACACTAGAGATATTCTATCGGTGAAGGTTGTCTCCAGCAATGAACCAAAATATCAATCACATTGTTTTCGCAAGTGTCTCTTCATTAGATCCTTCACAAATTCTCACTATTTCTCCCTATGGCAATGCCAGCTTCAGCCTAAATATTCATATTTACCAAAACATTGTTCATAGCCTCTTTCCCTCATAGCCTCTCTTTCCCTCATAGCCTCTCTTTTCGTTCTGTACCTTCTTGTTTCCTCTCACTACTCTCATTCTCTCTTCCACTCTTGCTCTTTCCTCTACCCTTTTTGCTCGGTCTCCCTATCTCGTATTTCTCGCACTATCGTCTGTCCGTATCATCATTCCCCATACCACCACTATCATCTCCTGGACATGACCAATCCCTGGGAAAACGGCTGGGCGTCCGAAGACCATCCCCTTACTCCTTCAACCTTCCTCACCTCTTCACAATTACTCGCACGAGAAGAATCGCCTTCTCCCAATGTTCCCGAAACCTACAAACAAATCCAATCGTTAGGACCTCGTCTAAACTCGCTAGAAGATGTGGAATCCTCGGTTTTTGGCCCAGCAGTCGACTTGGGCTACCTCAAGAACTATCAGCGAACCAAAATCGTCGACATTCTTTATGATCACAACCTTTTGACGCCTTCCTCTCCTACAGTCTTAGTACAAATCTTAGGGTTAATCGCATTGGAAATAGACGCTGCCGGCACCGGTGACTTTGTCACCTTACAATTCCGCCTAGCAAACTTGCCCGAGTTGCCCCAGCCTTTAGTGGACGCCGTGGTTCATGGAAGCGCCGTGGTGAACGATTCGGTGACTGCTGATCCGTTGGCTGATCCATTGGGGGTCCAATTGGCAAACACTTCTCTCAATGAAAATGATGACTGGGCAGCTCACCCTGATTCGAACAATGAGACTTCGAACCCATTGGCTGATCCCTTAACCGATCCATTGACTGATCCATTGGTCGATCCATTAAAATCCCACCAATTGGAGGACGAACCCCAACCGGCGTTCGACTCTGCCATCACCAAGCACGTGGAAGAGATCCGGGACCGTTTCAAACCCTTGGTAAATGCCTCGGATTCAATCAAAATAAAAGAAGTCCCTGAAAAAGAGGGTCTTTTGTTCAAACATATCAACTATTTCATCACTCACGAACGAAAGGGAACCAAAAAGGTGGTTCGTAGATACTCCGATTTCGTATGGTACGTATAAGGTATCCCCATCAAAATTTAGAATTGTTACTAACTTTAGGCTTCTTGAGTTTCTCCTACAAAAATACCCATTTAGAGTCATCCCAGGGTTGCCCCCCAAAAAGTTTTCTGGTACGTATATCCCTTGAACTCCTCAGCAATTACTAATACATATAGTAGGATCTTCCCCAGACTCACAGTTTTTACAGAGACGCCGTCGAGGCTTGCATCGGTTCTTAAACCAATTGATCAAGCACCCGGTGTTGAAAGAAGAACCAGTGGTGATCACATTTTTGACCGTCCCCACAGATATGTCAACCTGGAAAAAACAGGCAAAAATCGATTATTCACTCGAATTTAAAGGCCAAAAAATTCAAACTCATTTCATCAATTCCATCTGGCCTGCCATTGGCAAAGAATTCTTACAAAATTGGGCAAAGGCAGAAGCTACAATAGGGAAACTAATTGAAATTACTACAAAAACCGTATTATTGGTGGAAAGATATGAAAAGAGACAACAACAAATCAGTTACGATAATAACAAACTTGTTGAAATGATCAATGGGTTTAAGGCAGGTAACACCAATCTTTATCCAGTGACTGAGAATAGCATTTTAGGAGAGAATAACAAAGATGATATGGGGTCTATTAACGAATCTTTAGGTTATCTTGGTGAATATTTTAACAAGTCAAGTCAAGTGTTGATCGATGAAAGTTACAGTGTCAATACTGACATTTTAGAAAAATTCAAAAATTATCTCGATTATTTATACTCCTTACAAGAATTATTTGAAAGAACTAAACGATTATCTGCCAATAATATTGAACAAATAGAGGCTCGAATTAAGGACAATGAAGCTAAGTACAACAAGTTGAGCAATGAGGAGGCTGACGTCAAGGGTGCCGATTTGGCTAGATTACGTCAAGTCATCATCAATGATAAACAGGAGATCTTTCAACAATTAAACCGAGACTGGTTGATTAAAAACTGTTGCTTTGAAGAATTCGTGATGTTCCAGGAGACCCAGTACCTTATAAGTGAGTTATGGATTGAGTGGACCAAGGGTAGAGCACGGTTTCAGGAAAAGATCAATGGTCTCCAAGTGAGTTTGAGTGGAGAAATCGAGAATAACATGCCGTTATCACGTTAAATATAGTTGAACGTACCGCATAATAACGATAATTAGAAGCCGACATTTCGGCAAGTTTGAACGATAAATCTGATGTAGTAATGAACCTGATATTTTATGTAACACCGAGATAGCTAGAGGAAATGGTGTCATTGTAAAATGGGTGGCCGTAGTTGAAATGGACAACTAGGCGTATCACAAGCAGCGGAGATCCAGAACACTTTTCACCCATATGAACCAGATTCGAAACTTCTCAAAGGACTCCATTCTAGATTTTTCTAGTTTTTCTCTGAATTCTGTTTGAACATTATATCGTTTGTGCTCATGTCCTCTCATCTCATCTTATCATAACAGAATGAATTATTGCACTCATCTACCTTTATTTCAATCATTTCTTACGATTTGGCCATAACTCCTCTCCTCTATGATCAGTGTCCACTTTTCCAACACTTCATTGTGCTGCATGTCCAAGTTTTCGTCAAAGTACTTTTTGTTCAACACCTTTTCGATGTTCAACTCCTTCTGCGCCCTCGCCATCAATTCGGTATCTCCTGTAGACATCACACGAGCAAGAATCCGTCCCACCTGGATACCCAACTGAGCTCCTTGAGGAAAAGCAGTATCAAAACCGTTCTGTAAATTGGCTTCATTGGCGTGAGTAAGTCCGTCCAAGTAGCCCTGTTTCTCGTGGCTTCTTCTGATATCAGCGTGGCTCGCTTCAAGCACCTCCTCGTCACCCCACACGTCGTCCACATCATCAGCCAACCTCTCCTTACTTTCCACGACTGGCTCTTTACACTCACAAGCCATAATGAAGTATAGTTGCAAAAGATTAGAAGATGAGAATGAGAAAAACCGAGATGTACGACCTGAGACGTGCTATAGAGGTATGGAAAACTGTAGGAAATGATGGTTGTGGACTATTACTGATGCTAGGATTTGTTTCTGGTATTTATTAACTACGTGACCTTGGAGAACTCAATAAACCTGGGCTTGCTCGTGGAAGAGGTTACATGTTCCTAATTGGGTCTGGATGGGAATTATCGATAAGTTTGGTAACACACCTTCAAACCCCGGTACTTTGGTACTTCTCCTCATATCACCATTGGCTCTGATTTATTTTCCAATCCTTGCCTCTATATATATCATTTGGTATATATATCTCATGGTCCTTTTGTTGTGTACCCTTAAAGCCTCAACTTCACGGCTTTACAATCAACTGTAATTATAGCCCTATAAAATTCACAAATTTCGGGTAATTAACCCTAATCAGCCACTTCTACTTCTTCTGGGCTATTAATTATTGAATAGAGTTTGTTCAGCTCTCACGGTGGCTCAGGTCTGACTCCGCTCGTATGACTCAGATCTGAACAGTTCCTATTTTGACTATTTCGAAGGCTCTTGTATCCGTTAATGCCCTGGTAGTTCACAGTCGTTATTCGATTCTACTGCTCAACTTCTCCTGCAAAGCTACGATATTTGCTCGTCTCAATTACTCTAAATACTCGCACCTATCCTTCTTCTTGTTTGCCCAGAAGTAGTAATTATCTATCACACTAATCTCAAACCTTGAGCACCGTACACTAGTCTATACTCGATAAATGCTTGTAGTACCACTTGATACGACCTCGTTGATTCACTCTTATCCCTCAAACCTCTATTTTCACTTTCACTTTTCACTTTTCTCTAACAATTTCACCTCACTATTACCACCTCGTTCTCACTCCGTACCATCTCTCGTTTCATTGTCTCGCTCGCTCATCCTGTTCACCCGCACTATCCCGTCCTCCTTCACCGGCTCTCCCACCTCCCTTCCATCTGGTAACTCTGATCACCCGATCGTGTTGTTATCTCCCATCCGCTCCTCTGTCAAAGCCTCCAGTCCGTGGCAGCCGTACGGTTCCCGCACACAGCAAGAAAATTTAACAGCGGCTAAACTAAACATCCAAACCTTTACACAGCGTTCTTTCCTTTCGATTTCCCCTTCCAATTAATACTTTTCCCTCGGGTGCTGGCAACCTGATGACTGATAATCTCATCACCCAAGTGAGCCAAGAGAGCTACAATCTTCCTGCTCATTATGACGACTCCAAGAGTAACATCGACTACAACTCCAAGATCCACTTAAACATTCGTGGTACTCCATTCACCATCACCCGTGACGAGTTGATGAGCTTGCCCGAAAGTATCTTGTTATGTCTTTTTCCTAACGGGGTGTTCTTAGATGGTGAAGGCCAGGTGATCACCAACTTAACCGAAGACGATATTGTTCACGTCAACTTTGAACCCTCATGTTTCCGCTATATCATGGACGTGTTCGGCGAAGCACAGAAAGATCTCCTAGATTTACCAACATTGTCGCCTCAGGTTTCGGCTTCACTCAGTCCTAGCAGACATTCGCAAGAAAACGTATTGCAAAACAAACCAGCCATCATCGTATTAAGAGAAGATTTAGATTACTACGTGATACCTCCAGTTGCCGGCTTGGATGCAGACCATATCCGTCACCTCAAGTTGGGAGTTGCAGAAACGTTGTTGCAAAACAAGATGATTTTCAGCGGCTTGGGCTACGACCCAAATATCCCCTCTGGAAGCCAGAAGGTGGGGCCTGCTGAGCAACATCTTTTCGACATGTTGTGCTCTTCCGGATTTGACCCCAAGGGTCGTTGGGGTAGCCGCTCGTTGGAACCCTCCAAATGTGTGATTCTGTCGCTCCTGTTGGTACGCCTCAGCAATGCCACCAACACCCCTCCCGAATCGCCTGCATTAGACCCTGTGATGTCCAATGCATCCCTGCAGTCCCGGTCCCGGTCCCGTATAGCGTCGTTGGCCAATAGTGCCTCTCGTGCCGCATCCAGATCATTATCGAAAGCAAGAAAACAAGACAAGAACCACACCAAATTGCTCCTCTTTTGGAGAAAGCCCGCCAGAAAGTGTTGGTGGTCCAATCAAACTGCAGATGTTGAGCTTGATTCCTCTTTCAAGTCTGGTGGAAAATCCATGACCGTTAAGGTTCATATCAGAAGAGTGTGGACTTTGGAGCTTTCAGTGATTGGAGTCCAGTGATCTATTTAACCTGGTGATCCCAACAGGGCATGGTGCAGTACCAATCAACGTATCATCAGAGTGCTTATTATCTGTTGAAATTACGGACTGAGAAAGTATATTTCTAGCTTTAATGATGAGGAAGAATCGGTTACACCCACAAGTAGTGGACTATAACGATGAATGGCCCTCGGCTCCAGCTTATCAATATACATCATTCCAGCAGTAAATTTGTAATATACGGAAGGAGAATACAAAATGAAATATTCAACTTTATCTTCAAAGTCGATATTTGTGGGGTTCGTTGATTCTTGTGAACTGAAGCACAAAGGAGAGGTTAACCTTTTCGAAAACGACAACCATCTAAGGAATTGATGATGTTATTTATTGAACAACTGTTGGTTATTATATATATTGTATTTTGGTCTTCAAACACTGTCACTCAGGATTCACAAGGTTTATAGTACTACTAAATATACAATAAATTCGATATTTTTGTCTACTAATAATTATTCTGATAACACAAGAAGAAAGTTGTACTCTACAATTATATGAATTTTATCCACTTTATCAAAATATTCACAAAATCACACAAACCCATTCCTCCACCCAGAAAGCTCTGACAAGTTACTCAAGAAGCATGGGCTAGCTCCAAGAGGTGAAAAATATTACAAAAAGTTGAATATACATAAATACAAGTCAAGTTTTCAAATCAGCAATATAGCTTCAACTGGAGACTGAAGGTATCACCACGAATGGCAATTGGCTTTCTTCATTGCACAATTAGATCGCCAGTCTATTTCGATGTCTTAGTGTCTATATACTGTGAAATGATCACTAATTGATACATTCTCAAATACTCAATGGTAAAATAAACAGGTTTGATATAATTACGGTTGATAGTCACGAAACAATATCACACATTTACGCAAGTCAATGGGGAGAAACTCTGGGAGTGTTTATATATTATCATACTAATAGAGATAGGAAATATCGCCAATAAGAACAGCCAGCTTTTGTTTCTTTATATTAATAAAGTTTTCCTCAATCGAGGTTTAAAGGTGGGGCAGTGCAATTTCCGTATAGACTGAAGATGGATGACAATAGCATGTTCTTGGATATTATCGTCGGTAACGATGATTCCATCAAACCTAGTCTGAACACCTGAGCACAGATCAAGCTAAATTCTCGTTCACAATCCCTCCAAATCTTTCAATAAGAACACGAACAATTCTTTGAACCACGACCATGGTGAGATCTGAATTATTCTTCTCGTTCCTTTTTGATCAAAATCATTTTTTTCACAGATATCAGGATCATATTGATAAACCCTTCTATCAACTCCTTCCTTCCTTGCTTTACCATAGTGGGTTGTGACAACCTCAGAGAGAACTTTCTCTTTGGGATGACCAGCAAAATATGGAACATGCCTCCTATGATAGGATTGGCAATTGAGAGAGAAAGAAAATCCACTCAGTTAATGTCCAAACCTTCAACTGCTCCTTTTTTGCAGTGACTGTAACTAGAGTCGCTTTAATGACAGAATAATAGCGTCTAAAGTATGTTTTGAAATAGTTGGCAATAACGAGGTGCTCTTTCTCAAGAAACAATCTATTGATCTTACGCAAGACATGACCCTGATCAGATTTATAC
Organism: Suhomyces atakaporum; assembly: GCA_030561405.1. Taxonomy (NCBI): domain Eukaryota; kingdom Fungi; phylum Ascomycota; class Pichiomycetes; order Serinales; family Debaryomycetaceae; genus Suhomyces; species Suhomyces atakaporum. The sequence goes on from JAKTXH010000008.1 coordinate 139,237, forward strand.
TTTTTACCAGTTGATTTAGCCAGCATTCTAGTAAGATTTTATAGCAAACTAATTGTAGACAAACAAGGCTCTTTTCCCGTGAAACAAACCTCCAATTCACCTTGGGCCGCTTTAAAATTTTCAAGTGAAATAAAAGGTTCTACTTGAAAATGAAAGAAGAGATATTCAAAGGCATTCTGCACTTAGTAGTTGTTTCAGCATCATCGGATAAGCATGGGACAGCATCAAAGAACGCCCCAAACGCACTATCAGCCAATTCCGTACCAGTAAGTTACAATATTCCAATATCAGGGGCCGAGAAGCCTTCTGAATCATCTCTTACTGTTGAGGGATTGCTTGGCGATAAAACCTTTTCCTCTTTTCCAACTCTATGAGCCTTCTATCCCCAACCTTCGAATTGGCTTTCAGGAGTCTCTTGATGGTGTCTTCACACTAATTCTTTTGTTCTTTCAGATTTCGCATCCATGGGTCTTGAATTTTTTAGATTTTGCAACCGCACCTTGAGCAGCAGACACGGAACAAACAGTATGAGTCGGAGAAGTGAGCAGAAGTTTCATCAGCACCGTGTTGGTAATCATCAGTCTGACTAGAGCTGATAATCAATTTGGACAGAGTCTCCCTCTGATTAGCTAACAAAGGCTAGCACCCGATAATACTCTGACTCTTAATCTGTTAGCTCCGGTATATAGGCACTGGTATTAACGGTAGTCTCTCAGTTATTTTGGTGGGCCATTTGCTCTCACAAATTTAAACTCATTTCTCACTGAAGTTACGCGTCTTATCCCAACCCTCTTCATGACTTCTCTCCTAAAACATCCTCAGTACGACCAGGAACGCCTTGAACACACTCCGTGGGTCGAGAAGTACCGTCCCAAAAACCTTGACGATGTGGCGTCTCAAGATCACGCTGTAAAGGTGTTGAAAAAGACCATCGAATCAGCAAATTTGCCTCATATGCTCTTTTATGGGCCTCCAGGAACCGGTAAAACGTCCACCATCTTAGCATTGGCCAAGCAGTTGTATGGGCCAACTCTTTACAAGTCACGGGTGTTGGAACTTAACGCTTCTGATGAAAGAGGAATCTCAATCGTGAGACAGAAGATAAAGAATTTTGCTCGTTTGACGGTATCTAATCCGTCCAAAGAAGACTTGGCCAAGTATCCGTGCCCTCCCTACAAAATTATCATCTTGGATGAAGCTGATAGTATGACTAATGATGCTCAATCGGCCTTGAGAAGAACGATGGAAACTTACGCCAGTGTGACGCGGTTCTGCTTGATTTGTAACTATATAACGCGTATTATCGACCCATTGGCTTCCAGAACGTCCAAGTTCCGTTTTCGGTTGTTGGATAATGACAACGCATTGGCCCGTCTTCAGTACGTGGCTGATCAGGAAAATATTCACTTAGCCTCCGACCAGCCCGTTTTAGAAAAAGTGCTACAAATATCTGGTGGTGATTTGAGAAAGGCAATTACATTTTTGCAGTCAGCAACCAAGTTGAATAACTCATTAAATGTGGATATCGACGGAGATACCATCACAGATGCCACCCCCATCACCATTAAGGCAGTAGAAGAAATTGCTGGTGTCATAGGAGAAGAATTGGTCGATGCTGTGGTGGACGCCATCCAGTCAAAAAATCACCAAAATATAGTGCAACAGGTCGATCAGGTTATTCTTTTAGGCTGGAGTGCTCAGCAGTTTGCTGACCAGTTGCACACCAAGTTGATTTTGAACGATTCTATCAACTCCATAACAAAAAACCACATCGCCAGAATCTTATTTGATGCCGATAGACGCTTGAACAATGGTACTGATGAACACATCCAGCTCTTGAACTTATGCTTGCAAATTTCCAAGGTGATTTGAAAATTCAAGAATCATAGGTGTTACCATAAACTCATTTTGTGAAGCTTAATCATTTTGTGAAGCTTAATCATTTTGTGAAGCTTAATGATCAGATGAATTGACATAGAACCACTGTAAACGACCATGGACCACCATCCCAACGATACGAAATCAAAAATACACACGATCGACTAATAGATGCATCTGATATAAGATGGAAGGTATCCATCATAAAAGTGTATTCTGAAACAACTCACATTTTGAGACAGATTTGAATTAAGACTAGACCATTGGTATACCAAGCATTTTACTGTCAGACAATTTACCCAACAAGGGTTTATTGGTGAAAGTATTGGAGTCACTATACTTAAATTTATGACCCACCCATATTCACAGCCATACCATTAGATAGAAATGGTGGTTCAATATTTAAAATTAATGATCCAAACCAATAAATGGCCAGTAGCGAACTTTGTTAACACGTAGAAGGCATTATTTAGTATATGGCTAATAGATAAGAATAGGAAGTATATAGTCACACCGCTAATACCATCATGATCAAGAAAGGTATATTCTAGCAAACAGCATGTTCGTTATCGGATCAACTGAGTGGTCGGTAATACACTCAGTTTCAATTACTCAGAAATATATTAATGCCATCCTACTGGAAAGCAACTGTTCAAAAAGGTAAGGGTGTGAAATTATAATGCTAACTGAATCTTAGCGAAAGCTACTTAAATGTGCTACGAATAATATATCCGATTCAGATACCGAGGAAGGTATCCTTTGTGGATCCTTTGCAAATACAGCCATGATATAATTATAATTAGCATGCTTTGGCTGGGTACAGTATGAACGGTGTTCATTGGATTTGCTGGACTTAACCTTCTAGCTCTGATCATTTAGTGGTAACATAAAACCATTTTATGAGGTGGCCCTTCTCGACAACATAAAACACATCCAATCCAATTGGAAACTTGTCCATCTGGATTTTTTTCACAAATAGATCCAGTAACAGATAAGGGTGATTGCAAAAGTATCAGCTTAATAAGTTTGGAAACTAAAATAAATGCATTGGGATCACACGGTGAGATCTATATGCTAGAGAGAGACTTAGAAATCAAGAACCTCACTGCTCAGAATTAAAGGAATTAATCGGCCGAAAACCTCAAAAATGGGAAACCAGCGCTTTTCTCATCTATTCACACTTCAACATAGCTCCTCATAAACTATCACGAGTATCACGAGTCAATGGTGGACGCAACTTTCTCACTCTATCAAGATTGAATTATCAACTAACGACGATTTGGTTGTTGTTGCTGTTGCTGTTGCTGTTGCTGTTGCTGAAATTGAAGCTGTTGTAACTGCTGTTGTTGAAGATGTTGAAGGTGTGGGGGAAGCTGTTGGTATTGTTGAGGGATGTCTCGTGGTGGCCCTTGAGGTGCGCCGGGGGGTCCTTGTGACAGTCCTGGTGGTCCCTGCACTTGTCCCGGTGGGCCCTGAGGTGCTCCTGGTGGTCCCTGAGCTTGTCCTGGAGGTCCCTGTCTACCTTGTAATTGCTGCTGAATATGGGGAGGCATTCCTGGAGGAAAGCCCATGAACTGAGGAGGCACAAATTGATTACGTTGGCCATTAGCAAATTGGGGAGGAACATGACCAGGTGGTGGGGGAATAAATCCATTTGGGAACATTCCTGGAGGTGGAGGCCCGTTAGGACCTGGGCCTTGAGCTCCAGGAGGAAATTGAAGGTGTGGTGGAGGCATTCCATTTTGGAATTGTTTCATCCAAGGAGGTAATTGTTGGGAGTTAGGAGGCCCGTTTTGACGAAGTTGTGGGTCTTGATGTGGTTGAGGAGGGGCCTGTGGTGCAGGGGATGATTGCTGATTCTGTGGCTTAATTGGTTGAGGTCTTTGCTGTCTGGAAGGAATCTGGCCTGGAGATCCTCTAGATTCAGGAGCCTTTGATGGTTCTGAATCCTTGGGTTTCGCCAAAAGTGCTGCCAACCCATTTTGAGGGGTAGTGGCAGCTGAATTGGAATCGACAGAGTCTCTTTTGTTTAACAACGACATGAAGAATGAGTCATCAGTGGACGATTTGCCAACGGGGAGGGACCCATGCAGTTTCGAGGAATCTTGAGATGAAATGCTGGTACCTTGGCGAGAAATTGGAGGAGGAGGAGGAATTGATTGTTCTCTGGGTACAGGAATGGGAGAGTTTTCAGGAATTGGACCAGCACTGAAGAACCGGGAGAACGCAGGTGGCTCTGCTGGAGGTTCCCTGGGTTGTGGAGCAGGTTCACGGGAGGGAGCATTGAAAAAGGATGAGAATCTGGAGCTTTTATTTGAGACTTCTTGTTGGGTCAATGGTGGCGCATTACCCGAATTTGAGGATGGAGCAGGGTCAGAATGTTTGGGTTTGATGAAAGAGAAGAAGTTATCAACCTCATTTCCAGCGTTTTCAGCATCGTCCTGTGTAGTATCAAGCAAATCATCAACGGGTTCACCGTTTTTGCGTCGTTCTTCTAAGCGCATGTGGGACTTCCATTTTTCGAAATCCTCCACTGTCTGGCCCATGTGAATTCCCAGAGCATCATTAGGACCAACATCAGCAGAGTCCCATTCTGGTTCCACTTCATCACCAGTCTCACCCAACAATTGGGATATCTTATCTGTGGACAACGAATCGAGCTCGGAAGCCTTACTGAATCCCGCAGGCTTACGCTCCCATGTCTCGTTGGAGAACCGTTTGTTATAAGAGGACGTTTTCTTGTGAGGTTTTTCTCTGTGGTACTCATGGACTTTGGCCTTATGTCTCCAAAACCCTTTTTCAGGCAAACGATCAGAGTCTTTGAAGTTTTCCACTAACGGCGAGTGTCTCAAACGAAGTAAGAATTCGATGGAGTAAATACGATCACCAGTTTTGTGAGTCAATTGGACTATAGAAGGGCTGCTTGACAGTGATCGAGGTTCAAGATCAGGAGTGGTTTCTTTGGCAGCTTTGGCCATCGCCAGGTCCAAGAGCTTGGACAACACGTTACTGGCATCAAGATTGGCGGGGACTGGTTGTGCCACCTCGTCTGAACCCAGGTGGGATCCTTGGTTGGACACCTGGACAATGGAGGGGTCGTTGAAGAGATTAGTCATGAAAAAAGCCCGAAAAAAATGGAATTGGGATCAATCGAGGGTGCTGGTTATGATGGAATGGGTGATTAGGCTTTAAAACGGGTAATACTGAAGATTGATAGGGGATCGTTGGGTGAAGTATAGTGGCGGTGGGAAAATTTTCGCCACGTGATGCACCACACCAGTGTTAGTGGAGGTGAGTCACCAAAGGTACAAAAACCAATCAACTGATAGTTTCAACTGATAGTGAAGCTAACAACTGATTTCCAATTATGATTGGTTACAATTATAATTAAGATGCATCGAATCATGCTGAATACAAATATGCATTAGCAGTATGGAAGCAGCATGCGTCAGATGCAGATGTCACAAATACCAACTTGGTGCTCTATTACGGGGCAGGTATAGCAGTTATTACTAGCAAAATTATAGTGAAGAACCTTTCAATTCAATAGTGAGTTGTAATGACATTGTACTAGTAGGAAATCGTCTTTTTTTTGGCAGGTTTTAGCCCATTATACTACTAGTATAATGATAAAAGTAAATCAATGCAGATAACAAATTAATTGTTTGATCATCTAAAAACTGTGCTGGTACCACATCTTTCAAGAAGTTGAAATGAAAATCTTTCTTAAAAATATCAACCTTATCGACGGGTATTACGGTTTTGAAATTCTTATTTTTGATCTAATCTCTATGACATATAGTAGTATAATGATATCATACCAATACTATGATTAACCTGTGGTAGTATCTCCTAAAATCCATACTATAATTATTTAATACACATGCCATACCAGACAAATAATGACTTGATAATCTTAATCGTTGGTACAATTGTCTTATGCTGAACACTTCTTTGTGAGTATATGATGGTATCACAATATCTGGTCATATAAGAACTAACATCACTGAGATTCTTGTTACCTTAATACTATAAGCAGTCGCTATATCCACTTGGGAATTGTACAAAATTATAATCAGAATTCTAACAAGAATAAACTGCTTTTTCCCCTTAATAACATATTTATTCATGCTCAGGTTGATTCCCTAATTTTTGAAGAAAATGTTGAAATTTCAAAAAACCACAAAACTAGTATATTACAATCAGTTATTTATACATTTATTATAATACAACTCTATTAATACAAGAATGCAAGCATTCTAAATGGTCGTGAGCGACGTAATCCAATAAATATCAACTGTCCATTCCTAGAAATGTATCAGCTTCAACACTCATACTTGCAAGTATCTGATGTGAAGTTACCTTGCAAGTCTGATGTCAAGTCTTGTTGCAAGGTTATCCGATATCACTTAAGTCTAAGTCGATCAATGAAAGGTAGTGAAACGAAAAGGTTTATTTGTCCAAGATAGACAACTTCATTTGCGTGGTCTTATCAAACACCTCACTGGTAAAACACCCACTTTCGGTGTCTAACTAATTTTATCAATTCGCTAGGTAGGGTACATTTAACCGCATGATTTCTCGGCACATCACGAACCAGTCTACCTCTCGCAACCCAGTGCCCTCTCGTTGAGCCTCGTCCCATTTGAATAGCTCGTACATGAACCGAAGATTGGGTTGGATGATAATGTTTAAGCGGCGGACACGCACATAAAGGTAAGCATCAGGAAGCGGGAGTCTGAGTCTTCTCATGGTTTCAGCAATTACCACAGTGGCCGAGCGACTGACACCCACACGACAATGTACCAAGATCTTAGTGGCCCCATTGGTGCGTTCATACTCCTCATTAATATATGCGAGCATGGTGTCAAGCGATCGTGTAAGCTCATCAATACCATCGTCCTGTAAGTGATTGACTTTCATCACCGACCGCACCGCACAGTACAGGGGATGCAGACGGTCCAACGGCTTGGGCTCAATACGATAAACTTGGACGTTGCCTTCATCGAGGTTATCTTCCGTCACACGGTGATGGCTGCGAAATTTGCTTCCATGCAACCAGTCCACCAGCTCACCCACCGAAATAACGTGTTGGATGCCCATACTATTAAGGAGTGGGAGACAATTGGCGTGAGCCAAAGATCCGAGGTAAAGGTAGGGAAGAATCCGTGATGGAAGCGAACCTTCCACTTGAGCCACCCAATCAGAATTGGCTGCAAAATCGTCAGGAGTACCCAATAGGAGGTGATTGATATCGGTGTTTGATAATGTCTCAAGCAGCAGCCACAGGATACTGCCCTTGTTGGAAGGATTTGCAGGACTGAAACGGCGGAGCATAGGTGCCAACTTTTTTAAGATGGTCACATCGCTGTTGAAGATGTAAAAGGGTCTTCCATATTTGAGATGTAGCATGAGCATGGCATCTTGCAAACTTACATCCTGAGAGTACATGATGTAGCACAACACCAAGAGTGACAGCTCGGTGTAGCCATCAGAGCAGTATATGAGGGTACTCAAAACATTGGGGTCTGTACTGGTGGAAGCTGAGAAAAGATGGATCAATTTGCAAGTGTTAACAATAGCAAGTAAGTTTTCTTTTTTGCAATCTCCAATGCCTATAGACCCTGATGGAGGGAATTGTAACGCGGTATAAATCTCGTCTTCATGCAGACTATGTGAAGAAAGACTATGTTTGAATAGTAATGCTTCAAGCGTGGCCAACTCAGGAAACGTAGCTCCACCATGACAATTCACAAAAAGCTTCCAATTGGCCTGAGGTGTTGGTAAGTACTGCCAGAGCGACCGCTTGGGATGTTTCAACCGATGAGTTACCATCGAATTGGTAGGGTCACAGTACCAATGGCGACCATCACCACGAAGTTCGTGGGTGCCCCGATTGGTGTTCTCCGCCATCAGCAGCTGATGGTCCCAATGGTTACCCACCCAAACGTTTGGAGTGAGGCAGGTTGCGGCCGACATTCTGGTGGTTTCGATTTTTTCTTTGGCCTGAAAGTCGTTGGCCCAGAGGAGGTCAGTCAGGGAGTGGCGCTGACAGCTCAGTAACAATTTTGGAGCAATTATGACCCCATTAGAATCGGATTGGTCGCTTTCCAAAGACGTTTCGGCACTTTCCGAATCATCAACATTAGGAACACTTTCCGGGGTGCTTTCGGCACTTTCCGAAGAAGTTTCTGGTAGTAATCTCGCCACTTCAGCGTTTGCAACAAATACGTTATAACGACAATGGGAGTGGTGGGTACTTTCATGGCGTTGTGCCAACCAGAGAAGCCGCACACAGCTCTCTAGCCAGGGCGAAGAAGCCCCGTACACCACGAAATCTGAGCACGTAGCGAGCTTGGCTACTTGGATATGGAAGTTACGGAGCGACACTCCTCTATCGGGGTCCAAGTCCAAGAAAATAGGGAGCTGGTTTACACGAAGACAGTCATTTTTGAAGAGCTCCAATGTTTCACTGGGAAGCTCTCCACTGAACGCCTTGTGGCACACCTTCGACAAGATGGTGGCAAGCTCGGCCCGCGAGACGTCAATTGGACGAAGCACCTCGCTGAGTTTCAAGGTGTTTTTGAGCAGTCGCTGGGGCATGTTTTGAGGGTCGAGAAACCCATTGTTACTGGAGAAATTCTGGTTATATGCCAGGGACTTGAACAGGTCCTGGTTAGAGTTGTCTGCATGGATACACATCAAGAATCGGATATGCTGGGGCTTTTCGATATGGAAGGATGATTGTTGATGGGGATGAGAAAGAAGAAGCTGCTGCTGCTGATACAAGAAGAATTGTTTCTGGGCAAAGTTGTCCTTGTGGAGTCCGTGGAGCCAGGGAAACATCGTGCTGGTTGGTGGAAGTGGTGTGTTGAAGTACCATCGAAAGACGCTGCTAAGCTGGGCAAGTGTGAGGGTTTTGACGGTGAAATCCACCACTACAAGCTGAGGGTTCTCAGGCGTAGATGGTAATGAGGCATAGAAATCAGAGGACTCGTCCAATGGTGATACTTGTGAGCTTTTTGGATCGGATTCGGGGTCGGTTTCTGGGTCGAGATGTAACGATTTTTCATGGATATTGAGCTTGGTAGTTTTCAGGCTTATGCCGTCACACACGTCGCACCCCATGGCGTTGTCGTGTGTGTTGAGGTTGTGGAGCCTGGCCCGAAAACGGTCTCTTTCGTAGAGGAGATCGTTCGAAGAGGACGATGTCCTTTTTGATGCGCGAGTGATGTCGGGGGTTTCGAGCCGCAGGTTTCTGCGTTTACTCTTCGCTGCCTTCATAAGAATGGAGTGAATGAGAATGGAGTGGTAAGGGCAACGAACTGATGTCGAAGTGTAAAAGTCTGTTTTGGTGGTGATAGGTCTGCTCTGGTGGTGATGGGTCTGCTCTGGTGGCTGGACAGATTTGGTGATTTATGGATTGAAAAGTCTGAACAGCAGGAATTGGTCTTGCTGTGACAATTAAGTGGAACTGATGCAGTCACAGAACTCTAGATGCAATGCAGTGATAATCTGCTAGAACTGATGCAGTTACAGAGACCTAGGTAGCGGTCACAGTGGAATAGTGTGGTTACACCGGTCAAGTCGTTGACTCGGGGGAAAGTAGTGGCTCGAGGTGGTTGAGCTGTGGCTGGAGTTTGACCTGAAAGGATCCAGCTATATTTGACAACTAGCAGTAGATCGCTGTATTCAGTTTCTGTAATTTCACGATGTGTCTGATAAGATAACAGTTTGGTGCGGCAGACTCCGGACGTTGCACCAAGTCGCGATTAGCAGATCACACGATTCCCAGACAGGCAAGTGAAGTTCCCAGACATTCCATTCTTCACAAGTTGGTACTGGTATATCCGATCGCTGGATTCCGACTAGCTACATCGAACTATTTACATCGAACTACGGTCCAGTCAAATCGAGATCTCTGGATTTATTTCGTCTTGTCTGACACTGATAACCCATGCAGTCTAATCATGTAGGTAAATGCACCAGACGGATAACAAATACCACCAGACAGGTAGCAAGACGCACTAAGATACATTCAGATCCCTAGACATATTCAAAGTATGGAACTTTATACTAACTATGGCTTTCAAAGAACTAGCTGTCCGCCATAATTCATGTCGCAAGACGCCTCACTAGTCCCTGAATAATTCCGACCCTTTCACTATTGTGTAGATTTCAACTTCTGTCCTAGTGACATAGTGTCTGCGATATGTCTGCGATATGCCTGCGATATGTCTGGACCATTGTCTGACACAGCACACAATAGGCACAGACACTAAAGTCGAAGATCGCTACATCGGGCATCCATTCAAGTTGTGACCCTCCAAGGATAATTTACCCATTGCAGCAATTCATCCTCCAATTCGACCAGATGAAAAACCCTCCTTCTTCCCGTTAAGCTAAGAAGGGAATATGCCACTTTTGTGAACAAGAACTCTGACTCAGTTCAAAACGAACAATCCACAACAGAGTTGGATTAATTTACTGTATTTGCATTGATTTGAAAATACAATCCCCTGATTTTAAAAATTGACACAATAAGTTCGTTGATCTAAAACTGTAGTAATAAATTTTTTTTAGCTCCAACATAACACCCTTTCAAAAACAGCTGATCTGATTAAACTACTAAGTGGAAACTTCTGTTTGATACGTTCAAGGCGATTGAAAATTTGTGAAGTACTCCAATGGCTCCAAGTGTGGATCTTTGGAATTTAATCTCAACATCTAAGGACTCAGAATAGACAATTTTATGAGTGCCTCACAAGTATTTATTCATGGACAATTTCATGAGTGGCTCACTTATATTATTCCTATAATCGTATTACTTTTGAGCTAAATAGTTCTGAAGAAAGATGAATGGTAATGTTTCTTTCAATACAATCGAGATCATCATGTTTTGACCCTTTACCTTTATAAACTTATATAAACTTATTACCTTTTCGCCTCTTTCTATAGAAATCCCATGAATCGATTCAAAACAGACTTCAGCACGTAATTCTGATTGAAGAGAACTTAATGGCCCCACCCATCTCATATCTTCTCTTCAAAGATACTCACTTCATTGAACACCTCGGTACTCTCAGTAAGTATGGCACTAATAATCAATAATTAAACTCTCTAGAGCCATTGGTTCTCGCCCTACTCTCGCACCCATTAATCTGATAACCCATTGAGATCTTATCGTAGCACTGATAGCTATAGCACCAATATTTGTGAGCACTATCAACATCAGCACTATCACCTTGAGCAATTCTGGATCGCCAACCCCTCCAGATCACGCTCCCAAGTCACCGCTTGCTTCAATTCAATCACGTCTAATCTTCGTGTTCTGACTTACCCAATCGCACTCCTTTTTAACCTTAGTGGTTGCACCATCCAAACTTCACCATCCAAACTCCATTCTCCTGGCTCCATTCTCCTGGTCCCAATTCCCTCCTTCTTTCATAAATCCATTCTTCACCTCATAGTGCCATGCTCGCCAGACTTGTCTCCTACCTCAACAGCGACAACCTGATCGATAGAGCCACCTTTGGCATTCACGCCAATAAATCCTCTCTTTGGTACAAGCTCCTTACGTGGAGAGTCACAGACCTCGTGCTAATTGCCGTGCTGTATGTGGCCTATCGTATCACCTACAACCTTGTTCCGTTCGAAAGGCAATTTTATGTCAACGATCTTACCATCTCCCACCCGTTTGCCGAACACGAAAGGGTCGATGAATTCCACCTTATGTTGTATGCGGTGTGGATCCCATTGGCAATCACCGCTGGTGTGGGCTTGTTGTTTTCCAAGCCCAAAAACAAGCTTTATGTCACCTACGTGGCTGTGGTGGGACTTGCCCTTTCTACTTTTATAACAAGCATATTGACCGACATTCTCAAAAACTACATCGGTAGACACCGTCCTGATTTTCTTAGCCGGTGTATTCCTAAGCCTGACACCCCTAGGGACGTGTTGGTGTATGCCAAAGACGTGTGTACCACCACCAATCTCAACAGACTTAGGGATGGTTTTAGAACCACTCCTTCTGGCCACTCCTCCCTCAGTTTCGCGGGATTGTTGTATTTATCGTACTTCTTAAGTGGCCAGCTTGTCAGTACCAACATCTACGTGGGTGCCTGGAGAACCGTGCTTAGCGCCTTGCCCACTTTGGGGGCCGCTTTGATTGCATTGAGCCGGACCGAGGACTACAGACATCATTTCGTGGATATTTTGATTGGAAGCGCCATCGGTATTGTCATTGCCTCATGGTCCTACTTCCGTCTTTTCCCCAGCTTGAAGAGTGCAAAGAGTTACGAGCCAATTGCGTTTGAGGAGGACGAAGGGTACACTCCCGTGGAAGAGCAGGTCTAGTCAGAGTGTTGTACGCATGTTAGTCCCCAAAGGAATGTATCGTGATTCAGCGCTCTCAGCTTTTTGCTGTCAGACGTTATGGCATATACGAGGGAGCCTAAGCCTAGAAACTTTACAAGTTTATGAGCCCAACAGCAACCAGCTCCTCCGAAACATAATGTAAGTTTGGAATTAGTTGAAAGAAGCTGTCATACTGAACAAACTATAATGAAGATTAGTGCAAGGAATATGATAAATGAATTACCACAGAAATTTGACAGTCAATTTTCATTGCAAGATTCAAGACCCAAATTGTCGTCAATGAAATTTCACAAAATAATGTGGTTGCTCAGTTTGAATTGGTGATTGTCCCCTAGAAATTCATTCAATTGATCTAACGATATGTGTTTGAAAGAAGTCACTGTACTACCACAAATTACCTTTTGTCCCTCAGAATACGCTTGCAGCCAGACCTACTCTATCGGAAGAATTCAAAAACTATCTTTAAACTTACAAACTACTCGCTCCTACAGTTCATGTACAGCTATCATTTAATTATAAGGAGATCAATCAGTTCCAGATATATGTGAAATATTGATTCAACCTAACATCATACAAAACTTATTAGTCACCAAACGGACCTTCAATCTTTCACAATATTCATACACACGTAGTTTACTTTCTCGTCACCATCTATTACAATATATCCTTTACCAAAGAGGGTAATGGCTTCATTAAGAAATATTTAATTATTACAAGTGGCCCTTTTTTACCATGTATTGTTGGCTCATTATGAATATAAATAACAGTAGTATAGACGTTTGTTGATGCTTCTTCACATTAACGTCGTTCTTCCCCCTATCTCGTTGCTGGCACTTCCATCAGGCATGTTTCCATCTCTACTCGATACAAATTGACTGTATACGTTTTCGAGTTTTCTCTTTTCCGAGACCGAGATCGAGGGTTTTGTTTCTTTCAATGACTCCAAGAAGTTTTCATGGGTCACTTCGACTTTAACATCATCTGACAGGTGCTGGGTCTTTTGTTCACCTTCACTCTTTTCCATGATTTGTTGGATTTGTTGCATGATTTTAACACGATCAGCAGGTCTAAGTGTACCGTTCTTTAATTTTTCATTGTTCACTTGGAAAAATTCAACCGTTTCTTTATCTTCCTTGGTGGGAACTTTGTTGGCCTTTTCTTCTTGAAGCGCTAATCTAACGTGAACAGCTTTTAAGTAGGCATTGTATCCTAATCCTTGCATATCAGCACCACTGAACCCCCCTGTTTTAGCAGCAATTTCTTTCAAATCAACATCTTGTGCCAACTCCATCTTACCAGTGATACTTTCCAAAATATCCAACCTATCCTCATAACTTGGCATATCACAAATAACACTTTTATCCAATCTTCCCGGTCTTAACAATGCTGAATCAATTAAATCGGGTCTACTGGTTGCAGCCAAAACATAAACCCCATCCAACCCTTCAGCACCATCCATTTGCGTCAACATTTGATTGACAACTCTATCGGTGACACCAGTAGAGTCATGACCTCTCTTGGGAGCAATTGAATCGAATTCGTCAAAGAATAAAATACATGGTTTGGCTGCTTGAGCTCTTTCAAACAACTCTCTAACCGATTGTTCAGATGCACCAATATACTTGTTCAAAATTTCGGGACCTTTAATTGAAATAAAATTCAACCCACACTGTCCTGCAACTGCACTAGCCAACAACGTTTTACCACAACCAGGATAACCATATAATAAGATACCAGATCTTAATCTTAAGGGACAGCTTGCAAAAATAGGGGCATATTTCGTGGGCCATTCTAATGTCTCCAACAACACATTCTTGGCATCTTTCAATCCTCCGATATCCGACCAGTTGATTGAAGATTTTTGAAGTTTAACTCCTCTCAAGGCCGAGGGAGTATAACCTTCCAAGGCATTCTCAAGGTTTTTCTTGGTAGCCACTAATTGATCATTCGAAGCGTTATTGAAAAGGGCATCATGATAAACTCTGTCACATAAAGTCTTTAAATCGTTAGGCAAATACCCTTCTGATTCGGATGACATGTCCATAATATCAAATTCAACTTTACATCCCAATTTATTCACCAAATACTCTTCTAATAATTCTGCTCTTGCAGTTTTGGTTGGAGGACTTAAGTGGTGGAAGTTTTCAATGGTATGGGATTGGAACAATAACTTGTTCAATGCTTCTTTACTTGAAGAAGTCATCAAGAGCGACAAATTGCTATTTTGCTGACCTTGAATTTTCTCCAATTGAGATATTAAATATTCAGTCAGCTGAACCGATTTAGAGGAATCTCCATGTTCTTGCTCAGCACTCAATAATTTGTCTAAATTATCTAAAATGAGTAAAGAAGGTTTGTGCCAAGCACAACTTTGAAGCCATTTCAATATGTGGTTTTTGGATAGAGTTGAAAAAGCTTCATTCATAAAGGCTTCACAAGATATGAATTTAGTATGGAATCCATGTTCTTGTTCGATTTTATGTGCCACTAGTTTAGCTAATAAAGTTTTTCCACTACCAGAGGAGCCATGAATCAAAGTACCTGAATTTTTGGAGGACACAAATGATTCGACAATTTCCAGTACCGTTTTATCCAAACCTATACTCTCTTTCAAAGCCTTATCTTCTTCGCGTGATTCTTGTATAAAAGAAGAATTTCTCAATAATTCTTCACCAAGTTCTAACTTGATTTTTTTGGTAGGGTCAGGTTTGATCCATGCAGTAGACTTGTCATTCTTTTTGAATCTCAAGAGACCTCCAAGAGGAAGAATTCCTGGAATAATTGGAATTTTGGTGAAGTTGGTAATTGAAGTTTGGTTCAATAAATCCTTTTCATACAAATAAGTAGTTAATTTTTCAAGTAATTCTGCCTCTTGCTTTTTCACTTCTGCTGAATTTAAATTGAGTCCATTCTTCTTGGTCTGTATAATATATGGATGTACGATGAATGTTGAAGGACGTTTTGAGCTCCATTTTATGGCTGGACTCAATGTGACGATACTTCCTACTTCAGATTCAGCACAAAGAGCAATGGCCAACTTTGTCGAAAGCCCCACTGAATTGAAAGGTGCTTCTGGCGAGTCTACCAAGCGAGCCACCACACGCTTGGATTCTTTTATAGGTGCTACCTTGGAGTCATTGGGTTTTTCGGATGGGTTAGCCTTGGCTCCTGCAGGACTTGGTAATACTGAAACACTTAAATAATCCACTAAAAATTCCGGTGATAATTCGGCAAAATTGACATACACTTCATAGCCCTCATTTTGAGCAGAAGAAATGAGTTTGTGTGGTAAAGGAAGACCTCTTTTCAATATGGTGGGAGAATTTGCATATGATTCGGTCAGACGAGTAGGTTTGGAGGCTGATTTCGAAGCTTCAGGCAGCTTCTTCTTTTCTCTCAATTTGGGCGCAATGGCAATTTCACTATAAGGGGAGATCCGGGCATAAGAATGATCCTTGGATCCGATATCAGTAACCGTCAACTTGGCCGAGGTAGTATTGGTAGGGTATACCACCAACACCTGACCCACAGCCACACAACGGGACTGTGTAAGAAGTTTCTCCTCGATATTTCCCGCATGAAGCTCCACCAACTCCCAATCAGAGCTGGTGACAGGGTCCAAGGTGAACAGCGCCGTCTCGTAGACAGTGAGCTTGAGATTCACGGTGATGGCTTCACCCTCAGTTAATCCCAAGGCCTGAGCAAACACAGGATCAATGTCAAGCTCCTTGGGTCCTGAGGACGGCAATCCATCCCATCCAGCATACACCTTCTTGGTGGCATTAGCAACGATTTCTACCACCACATCTTGAGCATGGATATTGGCACCATGGAGAAGATTGCTGAGTCCAGACGGAAGTTTGGTGAGGTTGGTTCGTGAAGGCACAAACCTGACGGATGCTTTGATGTTTTCCATGTGAATAAAGGTGACTTTTCGGCGATTCGACGATTTTCAGGGCTACTGGTGAGCTTTTGGTCGTAGCAAACAAGGCTGGGTAGAGCTGGAGAACGACAATTGGCGACTTTGGTGTGTGTGTGGTGTCGTCAGGTATAAGACCGGTGAGTTTGGAGGGTGGTAAACTCTCGTGTGGGGCTTGAAATGGAAAAGGAAGTGGAAATCTGGGGTTTTTATAGTGGCCGTTATAATGAGCCGAGGATGCAGGATAGTGGGGACGGCCGAGTTCCGAGGGAGAGCACGTGCAGGAGCGACTTCCGGCCACCTACCTCATCACCTCCAGGCCCTCTTGATTCGGCAAAATTTGGCCTGGAAAATTGACGCAAAGACTGGCAGAGTGGAGAAGGCAGTTTTGGTAATGCGATCATTAAGTTTGGGGGTCTGAGCTCCGTTTGTTGGTGAGAAAACGGTGGGTGAAAAGGGAGTTCCGGGCATACACGTGATCGCCCTCGGAACTCGCCAGTTTACCTATACACTTAAAGAAGAAGATATTTGTGCTAAGGGAAAAGGGGGTTTTCTGACAGTATGAGTCGAGTTGTCAAGGCGTGTAGTGTACTTTCCAAAACCACCCATTTTAAAATCTTTTCTGAACAGGAATAGCCCCAAAAAATTCATAACTAGCGGCCCAAAGAGAACTACTTAATCCCAGCCAGGATTTCAGGTTGTATGATATCGATTTCTATGTACAGCGGGGCAGAGCATTGTAGGAGCTCAGGAAGAGTTGGTGATCACAAAGGAAACGTTCATGGAAATTAAGGGAAACGTTAAATTAAGGGAAATTCGTTGATGAGAAGTGTCCAACGAACGGATCGAAGGAGAATCTCTGGTGGTAGAGGTTCACTGATATTTCAAAACAGCAGGAAACAGTAAAATGGTAGGAAAATAGTAGGAGAATAGTAGGAAAATAGGAGCAAAATAGCAGGAAAACACCACCAAAATAGCAGGAAAGCAGAAGGAAAACACCACCCCACGAAAACACCCGTATACCTCACACTGTTCGGACCAGTGGTGTCAATGTCCCCTATTGTAATGTCGATGTCCCCTTCTGGTGTCAATGTCCCCTGAGGTGTTCACTTCTTGTTAAACTCCTCGAATTTCTTCAACTGCTCGTCGGTTTCACTCTCTTTCTGGTCCCATTTCTTAACGTTCTTCTCCTGGTTCACCTGTCTAGCCTTCTCCATCATCTGGAACTGTCTTCTTCTCAAGGACCGGCACTGTTCCCAGCCCACCACGTTTCCCAAAAAGAATCCACACACCGCCCAGTTGAGCGACCGGTTGGGGTTCTTATGGATCAAGAACGTCACCGTACCCAACACTCCCATGGCCTGGAACCCCGTGATCATGGCTTCCCGAAAACACGGCATTCCCACGAATCGTTCCACGTTGAAATCGGCCCAACTGAATTGTTTGGCTGCATCCACAAGAGTGGCCGTAGGTTCGGGTTTTTGAGAGGGACCATCTTCGAACTTGGGGGGCAAGTCCTCGAGGTACTGAGGCTGCTGGACCTCGGTCACAGTCGACACTTTGGAGGGGGAATCTCCGCCAAACCAACCCATTGCTTGTATGGTGTACTGCAGGCAATTCGTGGATTATATATAGACCCAACGCGCAGTACTAAGACACCAGTTCCAGCTAGCTGAGTGCCCTAAATGACACTTTTGATTAACAAAAGGGGGCCAGTGATTGTGAAAATTATTACCAGATCTTTTTGTGAGATTATCATGGTAAAATCGAATGAAATTGAGCAATTTTTGGCTTTGAATAACTGAAAATAGTCGTACTAGCAAAAAAAGTAGAAGATCTCAAGTTCGCCCAAATAATTCGATTTTAAAACAATTTTAATACAATCTTGCAAACCCAATGCTACCGTAAACCCACTCATCAGAATCTTCATAAAGAATCAGGATCGTACCTTAAAAATTTTTTCTTTGGCTTGTAGATCCATATTTGTCTTTTTATGGGAGAAAATCATTTCACGTAATTCTCACTATAACCTTCGTTTCAAGAATATCAGATTGGTCAGTGTATATATACCGCTTGGCTAACCCAAGAGTTTTAAACTGGAACTCTTCGAATTTTCTTTTAAAATATCCTTCTCAAATATCACCCACATTATACTGATGGTTATTTTCAATCAGTTCAGCCTATTTGGATACTAAAAAATCCAGCAAAAACCTTCAAATGGGTTTCATCAACTAAAATTCTTATCACAATTTCAGGCTGACCACACCAGATTTTTCACATCATCTCTGAGTACTTTTTTCGTATCAACATTTAGTTCTCTTTGCCTGGCGATTTTTCATGCTCACTCATACTCAATCTCAATCTCACTTAGTCAATCTTATTCTCATTGAATACTCACCCACACCATGGCTACCCCTGAGCTCATCCTCGATCCAGCTCTCAAGTACTGGGTCCTTCTTCCCATCTCGTTCGTGATGGTCTTAGTGGGCTTGATTAGGTCCAATGTCACCTACTTGATCAGCCCCAGCCCCAAACTCGAGCCTTACAAGGCCATTCGAGAAAAGTAAGTAACCCGTTTGTTTCTCCATTTATGTCAACCGTTTTACTAACAAGGACAATTCCTTAAGCGTGCCCAGATGTTCAGACTCAACAATGGAGTGCTCAATGTCCGTGAATTTCAAGATAGACAACAGTACTTCATTGACAAGCTCAACACCAACGAATTCTTTGCGAAGGAGGTGGACGAGCAAACAGATCCATTGAGTGCCTTCACAGACCCTGCCAACAACGAAGCAATGATGAACATGGCCAAGGGTAATATCCTAAACTACATCCCTCAAACAGCCATCATGGGCTGGGTCAACTACTTTTTTGCCGGGTTTGTGATCATGAAGTTGCCATTTCCTGTCACCGATGGGTTCAAGGGCATGTTACAGAGTGGAATTGCCACCCCTGCTTTGAACGTGAGGTACGTGTCGTCGATTTCGTGGTACTTTGTCAATTTGTTTGGGTTGAGACCGATTTATTCGCTTTTGATGGGTGACAAGGAGGCCAAGGAGCTTATCAACCAACAAAACCAACAACAGGCAATGCCAAACATTGGGGGCCCTGGTGGTCCCAAGGCAGATAAGGTGTTCACTGCCGAGGCCGAAAGTATCCAGATCTTGAACCATGAGTCGATTTTCGACGGCATCGTGGAACGTGTGCTAGCAGATAACAAGAGTGGATGAACATGAGGTAAGAATAACGAATGGAATCGTGATTTTAAGACTTGATTATGAGAATTCACAAATGAATCACGGAAATAAAGCTGATGTGGGAAGAATCCAAATCGAATAATCCATTGTGGATCACCCAGTCTTTAACATACTCGAAGTGATCATTCAATATATCATAGATGTGATCTTTCAATTTATCATACTCGAAGAGATCTTTCAATTTATCATATTTGTATGCTCTTATCAAGAATAATTTGCCCTACAAGGCTCATCATAATACATCTATCAACCGTGAATTTACGTAAAATACACCTGTAGCATTCTCTGATATCTACAACTAGGTACCCATTGTTATTATTGAACTCATAAGCCCATACTCTGGTCCATATTGCCCAAATAATGCTCAGATTAGTTGTTCGATTAAGTATCTCATGAGATCTTTTGGTATAAATAGTTGGACCACTGTAGACTTTTCACTTCCAACTTAAGCAACCAAAACCACTCTCATGCCTTTGAGTCGTGACAAGAGCCCAGTTGCAATTTGATCTCCTTCAGGTTACCCTTTTCTTTCATTTACTCTTTTCTTTCAACTACTCTTTCCTTTCATAATCTTTTTCCTTTCAATTACTCTTTTCTTTCAATTACCCTTTTCTTTCAATTAGTCTTTCCTTCCAAGAATTCCTTCCAAAAACTCTTTCCTTTCACTACTCTTTTCTTTCAACCCCCACCACATCCCCTGGCTGAAACTTGACCAGCGTAAGTTTCGCTTGGTGAACTATTTACCTCAACCATTACCGTTCATGGTGCACATTACGTGTATGGTTGACTGGATTCCAACTACAAAATGATGGTGACAAAAAGGACTACTACGTTGGCGCTGTCAACATTTGCAATCGTTTTGCAGTTCTTACACTGTTCTCACTGCTGCCAAACCGTCACCATCAAAACAACCCTGAACTGAGTGCTTCGAGCGCTGACAAAGACCATTCACAGTCCGGTTGTGCTATATGAGCTCCTTCGGTTGGTTTCATCATACTACGAGTTCTATTGAGTGGTCTTCCCATTTACAGTACGATGATTAGGAGTCTTTACGATGATTGGGAGTCTCTATGGGTGGCAAAAAATTGCCGCCATTTTCAATTGGTTTGGTATCGTTTGTTGCCACCTACCGCCTCACTCCATCAAACTTCATCCAAACCACACCATCATGGAATCTGTCCATATTCCTCAAATTAATTGAACTTCGTTGGGGAACGGTTTGGCTGCAATCCAGCTGTGGCCACGTGACCTGCCCCCATTTGATATGTCATCGCTCCAATCTATCTCTACAACATCACCATGGCTCCCTCCACCGTTATCTGTATTGGTATGGCCGGTTCCGGCAAAACCACTTTCATGCAAAGACTTAACTCCCATCTCCACTCCAAGAAAACACCACCTTATGTCATCAACTTGGATCCTGCTGTGTTGAAAGTGCCCTTTGGAGCCAACATCGATATCAGAGACTCCGTCAAATACAAGAAGGTCATGGAAGAATACAACTTGGGTCCTAATGGTGCTATTGTGACCTCGCTCAACTTGTTTTCCACCAAGATCGATCAAGTCATCAAGCTTGCTGAAAAGAGATCCGACAAGGTGAAAAATATCATTATCGATACTCCGGGCCAAATCGAATGTTTTATTTGGTCTGCCAGTGGATCTATCATCACCGAAGCATTTGCTTCAACATTCCCAACAGTGATTGCATACATTGTAGATACTCCAAGAAACTCATCTCCTACCACTTTTATCTCCAATATGTTGTATGCATGCTCTATTCTTTACAAGACCAAGCTTCCTATGATTATTGTGTTTAATAAAACCGATGTCAAAAATGCTAACTTTGCCAAGGAGTGGATGACTGATTTTGAAGCTTTCCAATTGGCTTTGAAGCAAGATCAAGATTTGAATGGAGAAGATGGAACTTCGTCTGGTTATATGAGCTCTTTGGTCAACTCAATGTCGTTGATGTTGGAAGAGTTCTATAGTCAGTTGGACGTGGTGGGTGTTAGTGCCTACACCGGTGAAGGATTTGACGAGTTTTTGGATGCTGTGGATAACAAAGTTGATGAATATAATGAATTTTATAAGGCTGAAAGAGAAAGAATTCTTAAGAAGAAGGAAGAAGATGAAAAGAAAAAGCAGGCCGCATCTTTGAATAATTTAATGAAAGATTTGGATATCAAAGGTAAGGGGAAATTACAGGATTCAGAAGTGTTATCTGATTATGAATCTGATGAATACCAAGGGGAAGTTTTGAGAGACGAAGATGAGCCTGAAAGAGAATACACCTTCCCTGAAGATAGAAGTTCCGAAATTAATGAAAGAAATGAACCTGATTTACAAGCAAGATACCAAGCTGCATTTGAATCTACTGCCAAAACAGCCTCAAGTAAAACCGCGGAAAACATCGCTGCTTACATCAAAGGTCTGAATTAATCCCTACACCAATATCATTGTACATATGCTCAATCCTGATTGATCTATAAAGAAATAACTTATTCGGGTTTAAAATCAGCAAACACTTGATCAAGATCATAAGGTTGTGCCCATTCTGATTTGAAGATTAAATGGGGCTTGTGCTTGGCCAAATGTAAAATGGTTTTCCCAAACTCGGAATTACACCATGCAAACCATGGTCTAGTATATTCATAGCCCCCTTTGGAGTTAACTTGAATACTTTCATGCATCAACCCTAAGTCTGCGGTATTTTCCATAATATACGTCAACGATTTTTTGATCTCTTCGTCATCATCTGTAGTTCTTATTCTTACCAATAATGACATTGGCCAAGCATTTTGAATACCTATATGAGGACCTCCTATACCTTCAAAGTAAGTACCTGTTAAGAAGTAAGGATTACCCGATTTACTCAACACCATGTTTCTGGTATTTTGATAGATAGGATCATCTTTAGAAACAAGGCCCATTTCAGGTATTGATAATAACGATGGAATATTAGCATCATCCATAAACAATGAACTTCCATAACCATCCACCTCATAAGCATAAACCTTACCATGAACAGGATGATCCACAATACCATAGGTTTGAATTCCTGATTTGATATCTTCAATTAATTCTTCAGTGACATCTATAAGGATCTGAATATCCATTTTGCGAATAGTTTCTTGATCCAAAACATTTTGTTTAATTTTTTGTAATTCGGTCAAGGCATGAATATTAGCAGGAATGAAAAATTGAAGGATGGTAGCATCATCACTGGGTCTGAAGGCACTTCTAACAAGGCCGGTATTATAATTAACTGGGTTCCCAACTCCACCCAATGGTAAAGTTTCCGAACCAATATTGGTATCCCTTTGAAAAGAATAGTAGAAGGGTAAAGCTTGGCCAGTTTCTTTATCAAAAGAAGGTTTGGACTCCCGCTTGAGCACCACCAATACCTTTTCATAAGCTTCCAACCACGTGGTGGTAACAAACGAGAGGTCACCTCCTGAATGTTGGAAATATTCATTGGATATGGTCAAAAACGAAGCCAATGAGTCCAACTCGTATTTACACTCAAACACGTAACGCCAGTCGGGTCGGGGATAAACCTTATCTATGGCAGAGCTACCCTTTCTGACCTTGGACTGTGGAGGAGGATGGAAAGCATTACAATAAGGAGAAAGAAGAATATAATTAGCTTGGGTCTCAATGGCACCACGAATAAGTTTCTTCAATTTGGAGTCGTATTTGATTAACGGCTGGTACACCGATAATTGTCGAGCCGCATCACGAAGCCATTCGGCATGGATATCTCCTGTGACCACAAACGTCTGAGGTTGGTCACCATCGGTGTGCCATAAAATGGTAGTATCAAGAGTATTTGGCAAGCAATTTTCAATGAGACGGGCAAGGTCCAATGTAAGGGCCTTAGAGGTCAAGTCTTTGATCAAATGTTCCACAGCACTGGACGTAAACGTTCTACACTGAGGGTCGGGTCTCATGAATGGATACTTCAAGTCTCCCTTGGAGATGGGTGAGTGTCTTTCTTGAGAGTACTCCACATAGTCGGGACACACAGGAGTCTTTAGCTTCCCCTTTGGCTTGTTTCTGTTGTAGACCGCCTCTTCGTGATCCATCAAGATCTGTTCCAATACTTTCTGCTCCTTTAGTGCTTGATCCCTGGCATTTTTGGGTTGTTGCACAGGGACTGGAACCTCCTCGATGACATCAACATCTTCCTCGTTTTGTTGCGGTTTTTTCTGGTCAATCGGCTGGTTGTATCTATTTGGCTGTTCTTGGGGACTCAATGGCGGTTGATGCTTCTTGTGTTGGTGGTGGACGGCCTCACTAACATCGGGACGACTCTCGGCCTTGTACCGAAAAAACACCACGTAGATGGCAAAGATCACCGTGACCAGGATCACAAGTCTCTGTAACCGTCTGCTCTGGATCATGGGCTCTTGGTGAGTAGTAACGAGTTGATTGGTGAGTTTTTGTGGAGAAATGTGCCAAGACGGTGTGGATAGACGGCTCCAAATCGTAAACGGTAATTACGCGTAAAACCTCGGGCTAAGCCTGGGTGGTGGGGATTAATCGGTGAAACAATGGTAAAATATCATGTGGAAATGCTTCTACGTTGGTGGTTATTGGATAACGTGATCCGGTCCATATTTACGAAGGGTTCTGTTCAACTTTAAACGTTTGTTGTTTGTCTCGTGTGAATTTCTGGTGACGGGAGCTCTCAAGATTTGTCGCTAAAGTTTGTAAAGTTTAAAGTTTTGTCGCTAAAGTTTGTCGCTAATTTCTCACTAAATTATATGAATTAGCGAGACTGAATAAGAACACCTTTAAACTCAACTTCTCTAATTGACTAAACTCAACTTCTTTAATCGTCAAGTTTACACTATTCTATTTGGGTATCTTGAGACGTTGTGTAATCAACTTGCTCTTTGTTAGTTTACTCTAATTTTTACCATTTAATTCACTCTAATTTTACCATTTTAATTCACCCAAATTTAACCATTTTAATTCCTTAATTTTACACTATTCCATCCGGTCTTTCTCAGTGGCATTTAATTACACCAAATTCCCAATGTGTTGTCTGGTAAAGTTTCATATTCCACCAATAGTGTAGTGAAATCTAAATGGCAGAAAAGTCACAAGTGGCCATGCCTATTTGTGCCCGGATAATGGTGCTCTTGGTACAACACAATCGGAATCTTTTGCCAGGGGTGAAATTCGCAAGCACTCCATCTAAGAGCTTCACTGGATTTTTGTAGTTGTGTCGTTACTCTAAATTTGCACCATTATCAATTTACCGAGGACTTCACTTCCAGTTTTGTCACCCCAGTCGGTATTGTCCTTGAACCCTCTGTTCCACTTCGAGCAGCTAGGAAAGAAGCACGTATTGGATGGAAAGGTCAGTAAACTTGCTGGTGGTGGTAAGTTGGGTGCTTTCTAGAGGTTGGTGGTGATTGCATAGTGATAGGTCTCATAGTACTGTGTAGATTAATCAGAGTTTAATGGACAATGATATGATTCAAAGTCACCATAACTGATCCTCTTTTCATATAGTCTTTATAGCACTGATGATTATAAATTATGATTTGAAAATTCACTGAGATATGACTTTGATTATTCACAAATTTCACATCTTCTCGATTTCCCTCTAAGTTGGATGTGCTCAGACTTTTGATTCTGTTTGTTAACATTCGAGAGACAAATAGTCTACTCCAATAGACGATAAGCCGCCAGATCCAGTACGCTTGACGTGGTCCACTTATACCGTAGATATCCACATTTACCGTCCAGATTCTCGGCTGATTAAGCTTGATCCCTTGGAACCATCAACTATTCTATACGATTGACTAAACCTCGAAAATCTCCAGATAGACAAAACTGATGTATTCAATCCCTCCATTATTCGGGTATAATTTACAACCCACTTAAATCAGTCCCTGGTGATGGTCTCATTGGTAACAATTCTTCCTCTCTCCTTTTCGGATTTGTACAAATGGATCCATTCACCTGCCTCTTCCACCTCGGAAAGCCCATAGGCACCCAACCGGGTCATGAACGAATGGATCGGTGCTTTACTGGCACTGGCAAATTCAAGCAATTGAGTATAGTTAAGTGGTTTGTCAGGGTTAATGGCATTGAAGAAGTAGCGTACTGCACTGTTTTTGAGGGAGATTCGTGCTGCTACTACCTCAAAGTCAGAGCTCTCGATTGTGCTAAGAAGTTGTTGATGGTTTTTCTCCACAACAGGACCCTCAATAGTAAGGATATGATGCAGCCAATACTCCATATCAAACGGAATTGGTTCATCCTGTTCTTGGAAACCTGTGGAAGCCAAATCTTTGAAATATTTCGTGACAATGGAACTTTCTACCTCACCTTCCGATCCCACCACTTTAGGTCTGCCACTGTAAATAACGTCTATGAGTTTAGATTTGGCCATCTGTTGTTCAAGGGCCAATGAAAAAATGTCTATGGTGCTGAGATCAGTAAAATGGTAACTTCGAGTATCGTCTTCCTCACAAATAGAATTACCTAACTCATTAACCCTCTGAGCAAATTGAATTGTACCCACATCTAATTGTGCTAGCGAAGTATCGGAAAACAAGCTCTGCTTCTTACGTAAAATTAGCACTATGGGGGTATTCTGAAGGAGCTTTCGGTACCATTGAAGTGAATTCTGATAGCTGGTGATTAACGGCACTTCCGTCAATGGATCATAGTACGACGCCAACAGGGTGATGATCTTGGCGGTAAAGTCGGTATTTTGCTTTGTTGTTCTATGATTTTCAGAATGAATTGATTCAGGAAAACTACCTGGCGAAACTTCACAATTGGGTAACAATTTCCTGACGATTTCGTCCGTTGAAACCTCGTCAGTTAGCTGTAGCGGTGTCTCGAACACCGGTCGTATGGCTCGGCTCGTCATCATCGGGAAATCCCGTGTATTGTAGGCATTAGACCGAAGTTTATGGCTCTGGAACCGTTCGTATTCTCCCGAAGTTTTTTGTAAGTAGTCGTGGACTTTTTTGTTGGAAAATTGTGCTCGTGACCGGGTGGCTTTGGTGTAGGCACCCAAAAGGGACGTCACATGCGATGGTAGTCGTGAAAGGGTCCTTTGGGACATTATAACAAAGTGACTGGTATACTCATTTTGCAAGCTGCTCACGTGCGCTCATACTTCCTGATTGAGATGAGCCTGATCTTAATGAGAACGTCAACGACAACGAAACGGGCGAATTGAGCAAGAAACGACTACCACCCCAGCTGCTATTCACCTGAAACAAATCAACCGGCTAAAACTTGCTAGTTGGTGAATACCTTTTGAACAAATTCTAGAACCTTCGACGGGGTCACGTGACGCGCTATACACTATGAGCAAGCTCACACCAAGTCAACAATTCACCATGTTTAGAGTCACAGTTCAGGCCGCACGCAGAGCGTCGTCAAGGCTCCCAGTGGTGGCGTCCCGAATCCGCCCCGCTGCTCTTACCAGAGCCGTCTTTTCGCCATACCAATTGCGTAACAACAGCACCAACAACAACACCAACAACACCGCTACCTTCAAGGTAGACAACCCCCAAATGATGATCGCGTTCACCTGTAAGAAATGTGACACCAGATCCTCACACACATTCTCCAAGCAGTCATACTACAAGGGTACGGTGTTGATCCAGTGTCCTGGGTGCAAAAACCGTCATTTGATTGCCGATAATCTCAAGGTGTTTAAGGACAACAAGTTCTCGTTAGAGGAGGTGATGAAGGCCGCTGGTGAGAGTGTAACCACTACACCTGGAGATTTGGCGTTTGAGGATATTCCTGAGAAGTTGAGGGCCACTATTGGACACTATGCCAAGGATGCACCTGAAGAATACCGCAGGAACGAATCCCAAGAGCCTGAAGAGCAAGGTCTTCCAGCAGGTGAAGAAAAGAAGGAAAAGGAGTGATTTGAGGATGATATGGTACCAAGAAAGAAACTAGTAGCAAAAGGGCGCAGAAACGAACAGTTTTCGACGAAATTGAAGCTACCACCCAAGGTAAACTATTATGAAGCAGAGCGGATTGAAACCCGTATCACCCTTTATGAAAGAGCTCGTTCCGATCTCTGCAGATTCAACTAACCTCAATAGAAAGGGATACTTTTCAAATTGAAACAATTAGAATCTCAAGAATATTCGATCAAAAATTGTAATTTACCCCTTCAAATAAGCATCCCCATCAATCCAACATTCAAAACAACATTATACCGTATTGCTGAAGAATGCTCTAATTCACACTGGCCAAGCTTGACCTTTCCAACTTGACACCTTGAAATTCAATTAAAGTAACCCGTTTGAAACAAACCAACGACAACCACACGAACGTCAATCACAAGAGAGATTCTTCTAGTACTCTCTCTCATGTATATAGTGTAAATAGCCCAATGTAAATGGAAAGTATTCTAGTTGTACTTTAGAGCTGCGCACGTCCCGATCTGAAAAGTTAATCTTTATAGCTCTTTACAATGTTGACCAGAACCTTTCGTGCCAACCGTGTTTTGACTAGTGCCATTGCACGTAGATTCAACCACAACGACGCCCTTGCCAGATATCAAGAAAAGCTCCAACAAAAAGCAGCTGCTCTTGGAGTGAAAGATGTGCAAGAGTTAAAGACCAAATTGAAGGACGAGATCGATCAAAAGAAGAAGGAATTCAGTAAGGTGGACCCTCTCAAGGAGTTGGAGGAGTATGAACGCAGACAAGCCGAAGAAAGAAAGAAGGATCTCGACTCCAAGACCATCAAGATAAGAGATCCTATTGCCAAAGATACTCCCAAAACTCCATACAAAACTTTGAACTCTTATTTGGATGTGCAAAAAACCAAGGAGCTTCCAAGAAAGGAGGTTGAGTTTTTGTGGAAAGCCAGATTCCAAAACAAAGAACGTAGTCTTCATGCTGTGGTGGATAGTGTTCAATTTTCCAAGATGTATGCCAATGCCTTCAAGAACCCCAGTTTTATTCTCCCATTACCCAAGAACGAAGAGGGTTACGAAATGCATTTTGTTCAGTGGTCGTTTGTGGGGCCTCATACCACCCATTGTATGCTCACTACGGTTGCTGAGTACAAGCTCCACAAAGAATATGCCAAACCTCACACCTCGTTGATGTTCCATCAAGAATTCGCCGAGTCTAAGGATGTGGTGTTGATGAACGGATCTGTGGAGGTAGAAAGTTCCTTGTCGATGGACGAGGCTCAGTTGTTGGTTTTGAATGTCCAAAGATTTTATGGTGGAATTGGTGATAGTCAAAAGAAATTGGAGTTATTGAGAGCATTCACTTCTGGAGATGAACTGTTCAACATGGACGATTTGATCCAAGAAGCTACCACTTTGGATTAGCCTCATATTTCCCATCCTCCTTGTTCATAGATGGGAAACTATAAACTGTAAATATACTTATAGAAAACGTATTTAAATATAATGTTTAAAATTAATTTTGACTACGTGGGTCCATCTCGATGAAATGTATATGGACCTGTTTATTCAATGTACTCATCGCTGTCTGATCCACTGATTATCTCCACATCCTGAATTTTCAGCTTGACTTTTGCTTTGGATCTCCGAGATGGCCTTGTAGCCTTTTTCGTTGACTCTGGTTCGGAGTCGGAGTCCTTCACATACGCTTCACTTTTTGATGGTTTTTGCTTGGTTGTCGTCTTACGATTTCCCTTTGGTTTAGCTTTGACTGGTTCTGGAGTTTCTTCTGGTTCCAGATGTACTGATCTTTTCGAGGTTTCCTTCTTTACTTGTGCTAAAATATACTTGAATGCATTCTTGGTCTTGGTTTCATCTTCTCCGTGAAATTCTTCGTCATCAATATCAATTTCAAGCATCAACTCATTTTCTTTTCTGACTTCCTTCTTAATAAATTGTTCCAAAATATGTTTGTCTTCATTTTCGATATATTTTTGAACAGCATCATTGATTCCAACTTCTGGTAATAGTGACAATTCCGCCTGTTTGAGAAACTCATTCATCAAATCATTGAGTTGGATTTCAGTAGACTTTTTGTTGGTGTCACCTTTCTTGAATAAATCATTATCGACAAACTTTGTCTTTTTCACGAGATTTTCCTCTCTTGTCTTTTTCTTATAGAATTGAATCACATCATTAATATTAGCAATTTTTCCCACAAACTTGTTGGAAAATCGCTGGGCATTTTCTATTTCGTAACCCCCACTATATTCTACTCTTAATCTGATCAAAGGTAGTGGAATCTTATCCTTGTTTGACAGGGAATCTGAATCTGAAAAGAATTCTTTGTTAGATTCAATAAACTTGGTGTTTGCTTCTTCAATTGCAAGCTCTACTTGTTCTGTTAAATATTCGATTACATCAGATCTAGATGCAGCTCCAGGGAGAAGATGTGTAGACAGCAATTGGATTTCTTTCATGACAAACGGTCTAACAGACTTCAATGGTATAGGTTCGAGAGAATATTCTTTGCCCTTGATATTCAAGAGAAATACAAACTTTTCAGCGAGTTCTCCCTCTGCCAATGAGGTAGCTACCGAAGACCCAGCCTGTAGTACATCAAAACCACATTCTGGGTTATGAGTAGGAAACGGAATACATTCGTGTTCATGACCCCATAAAATAAAATCAAGAAAACTGGGCAAGAAGTTTTCAGGAATGCTGGAAGTGAAAGTATGCTGAGCATGGTTTTGATGAATGCAAAATAAATTAAACCACAGTTGTGTGTGGATGGTAGGTCTTTGGAACTTTACGAGTCCATCTCTGAAAGCGCGATGTAATCTTTCGTCTCTGACATTGGCAAGTCCATACAATGCGAGCTTAGTTAGGCCCTTTTGGAAGAGTAAAGGAGATACGGTGATATTTTCATTATCGTGGACTTTACCAAAATGGTTAACCAAACCGGAGATCGCCAACAAGTCAAGTGGCAGGAGAAACCCGTCCCCTGTAGCATCATCATGATTACCACTTATGGCAAACACGGGCACTGACACGTTTAAATTTGGATCTTCGTAATTGACGGTATCGAACCCATTTGAAAGTCCCAAGCTAGGATCACTCAACATCTCAAGCTCACAAGGACGGTCACCCATGCAATTCAAGCGGAGCGACTTCATGACATGGAAAAGTGACTTCTTGGATGGTTTATTGACGTGGAAGAGGTCTCCACCTTGTACCACCATATCGACATCGCGTTCCTTGGCGATCTTGGTGATTTCATGAAATGTCTTCCAGGCATCATCGCCTCGTATAGGGTCGTTCTCGTGGTAGCCAACATGGTTGTCGGTGGTGAGGAGGATGCTGATGGTGTCAGGACCTGGAGGAATTGGCATCAAGGTTGAGATTGCAAATGAGACGAGAAAAGAATGAAGAGTGAGAGAAGGGAGAGGAAAGGAAAGAAAGAGGGAAGAAAGAGGGAAGAAAGAGGGAAGAAAGAGGGAAGAAAGAAGAAGGGAAAAAGGAGAGAAAGGGAAAACAAATGGAGAAGAAAGATGGTCAAATCATGGATGGATAAGACGATTCGGATGTTGGAAGTCTGTCCAGACTAGAGCTTTTGTGGAGATCACATAGTGAGTATTATCAGAGAGTAGGCGGTGATAACTTTAGTATTTGCATGTAGTGTTTCTACAGTAAGGGCTCAATGGCCATGGGAATGTATTGTCGAGGATGGGTCTTTATATTAGACATTATACCAGAACACTTGCCCTTGATATATCTCAGAACACTTGCTCTTGATATATCTTGTCATACTATCACCATACGGTGCGAATGGCCATTAAGATTGTCTACACCTCTACATCCACCTCTATCACTGTCACCATTGTAGAACTATCTCCGTGAAAAGAGGGTCCACAGTAGGAACAAGTTTAAAATTAAACAACTTCTCTATTCTATACTGGGGAGACTCACGAACACTTCGACCCATAAGTTCACTCTCTATACAAAACTCTCCATACAAAATCATTCATTATCGCTGCGAAAAGCGTTTCAGTTCTTAACTCTAACCCTGCTGGTTGGACTATTCTTTTAATTTCAATGGTCTAATCTTTCGCTAGTCTGATCTTTCGCTAGTCTTATCGATTTTTGGGGGGTCACAATGCTAATAACTAAGAGGTGTTCAGAAATTCGCTACTCTCTAACAGTGCTCCATGAATTCACTACAAGCTGGTAAACTAATAAGTTCTTTATGATACACTAATAATTTTCTTTATGATATTACCATCATTGTCAGAAGGGCTATATTTAATAACTATATAATGTTTACAATATTTTTAATATTAGCACCTGTTATAGGTGTATTTTTTATTGTATTAAATTATTTAATTTCAACACAAAATTCATATATAGAAAAAGATGGACCTTTTGAATGTGGATTTACTTCATACCAACAAACTAGATCGGCATTTAGTGTTGCCTTTATTTTAGTTGCTATTTTATTCTTACCGTTTGATTTAGAAATTTCTTCTATTTTATTCTTACCCTTTGATTTGGAAATTTCTTCTATTTTACCTTATGTTGTTAGTGGTTATTCTAATGGTTTATATGGTTTATCTATTTTAGTTATTTTCTTCCACACTCCTTATATAACCACACCTGTGTCTAATTGTCCCCTCCATGGTTAGCACCTGTCCCTGCTAACCCCACTTGGTCGCTTCTAACAAAACTCTTCAATCTCTTTTCTAATCATCACTACTCTTCCTCATTGTTCTTTATCTCATAACCCGCACCATCAATTCTTTCGATGAGAATCGTTGCAACACTTCGTCCAGAAATTCCCATACATCATATACAAATACCCCAGAAACACCCATACTACAGTACATAATAGACCCGTACTACAGCTGTCTTAAATATACCTCAACATACTGACAATTCCTTTCTAAATCGTGATTTTTGTGTTTGTTAAATCTCATAAATCACCTCTACCAAATCAACCAGTCGGAATCATCACTGTTAATTCATCACATCAACCCCGACTCATTCCGTGCTCCCTAAAAGTGCTCTTCCTATCTTCATACCTACTCTGGTTCACCTACAATCGCTATGGATGATCTCGAGCTACGGCAACAAGACGAACTCAATAGTATAGCGTCTATCTACGGAGATATATTCACTGACATCACACCCCACGGACTAGTATGGAACAAAAAACCATGCCCCCATTTCCAGATCGCTCTTGAAGCGTCCAATAACCCTGAAAGGCCCACCCTTTCGCTAACTCTCGATATCGAATTGACTCAGACTTACCCATTAACTCCTCCCATGGTACGGATCGTGAACCCCAAGAACTTACTAAAGGCTCGTGTGAGCGATTTGGAGACACGGATCAAGGAATTGATTAAAGAGTACCCCGAACAAGAGGTATCGTTCACCATAATTTCCGAGGTCAAGTACTTGCTCGATGAGTATCAACTGGTGACCGAACGAGTGTTGTCACTTGAAGAGGAGCGTGAGCAACGTTTGAAGAAACAGCGGGCTGAATTGGAAAAGAATGAAGCTCGTAAGCAGTTGGAGTTAGAAAAGGCCCAGCAAGAACAGAACAAAGATCTCAATCGCCAGATCCTCGAAATTCAAGATGAGTATAACGACGAGAGTGTTTCTCATGCTGATAACAGCGTCTCATTAATGGTGGAGGATGAGTTAATTCCCACCGATCCCAGCCAGTATTTTGTGTTTGAAAATTCAATAGTGGGGGAACTTCCAGGATCCAGGATGGGATTCAAGTTCAAAGCAGTACTGGGATTCATCAAGTACAATAAGCGGGACTTGCTTTCAAGTGTGGGGCGCCAAAACATTGTCAAGCCATATTTGCCCAAAGAAGTCCAATCCAAAATCGACAAAAAAGGTATAGAGTTGTCGTATCTACTCACAGAGATCGACTTCAACAACGAGTATTATAACTCTGATAGAGGCAAGCGAGAAATCCAGGATTTGGAGACCGAGCTTCAATTAATTCTTAATGTGAACCATGTCAATATCTCCAGATTGTATGGGTTTCAAATTGATAAGACCCCTTCAGGTTGGAAGGTCCGTTTATTAACTGAATTCTCCTCGGCTAGTGACTCCCTTCATGACATACTTCCAACAGCAGAGTTCATCAACTGGGCATTAGCGCGGACTTGGGTGATCCAATTATTACCAGCACTAGAGTACCTTCACAACTCAGGGTTTGTACACAAAACGTTATGTCCTTTGACGGTGTTTGTCCACGAAATTGATTATGAAACCAGTGACAATAATAGTGAAAGCTTGGATAACATAATGTCCACCAAAATTCACAAAATCACCCATCCCAGTTACGGATATCGAATCCTTAATATGATGAATACTCACCCTAATCCACAACCCGACGTTTCTCGCTCTCGAAAGGGTTCCAACCATGAGAGATTTGCCTATGTGCCCAAAGAATGGATTGCTCCTGAATTACAGACAGGTTCTCATCATCAAAAAACAGATATATGGGATCTTGGAGTACTATTTCTTAGGGTCATGTTGAACTATAATATCTTGGTAACCACATACAAAACTCCACAAGCATTTCTCGACACCTTTTCGGTGAATGACTTTGTGGGGGTAGAGCAGTATGCTGCCTTAATTTACGATTTTCTTTCAAAAATGCTTCAGAAGAAAATGGCCAAACGGCCCAGTCCATTGGAGCTTAATGCTGTTAAGTTTCTCAGAGATGGGCCTCTCATAATGAGCCATCAAAATATGAGTGTATTCTCGAAGTATAGTCATCCGGTATTAATAGAGCCAGTTGATTCCCCAACTGAAGCCAAAGGAAAGGTTAATAAAGAAGTACTGACCTGGGAAAATCCTGAAAATGATTTGGTAGATCATTTTCGAAGACACACATTGGCCCCTGTTCAATTTAGTAAAAGAAGATACTCCAATGGTCAGAGACCTTACCTTAACGATACACCATCACTGAAAAATGTGGCCAGGTATGAAAGAGATTTTGAGGAGGTTGGCAAGTTAGGAAAAGGAGGTTTTGGTGAGGTTGTTAAGGCCAGAAACCGTATTGAAGGAACGTTCTATGCCATCAAGAAAATTAAACACAGAGCTGATAAATTAGATTCTTTGCTTAGTGAGGTTTTGTCCCTTGCAAGACTCAACCATCAATTCATTGTGCGGTACTATGGTACTTGGGTTGAAGAACTTGAAGATTCTAATGTCATTGAATCCGATGACCTGGAAAGTGAGAGTGAAGATGGCTTTGAGAGTCCACTTAATGCCCGTTCGTCGTCTTTTTTGCCCAGCCACAACAGCTCGTTTCAAGTAGACTATTTGACCAACTCATTTGATCCTCAGATTGAATTCGACGCTTTATCTGATGACGAATTATCTAGTGATGGCTTCGAATTCAAAGGATCTGATGATCTGGGAACCATTGAGGATGATTCTGATTCTGATGATGATAGTACTAGTATGGAGACAGGAAGCAAAGATGTATCCAAAGATGTACAAAAATTCAAAGAGCATAATCCAAAATCCATACTTTACATTCAAATGGAATTTTGTGAAAACAACACCCTCCTTAATTTAATTGAACAAGGGCTACCAGGTAATTCCAATGAGTATTGGCGACTTTTCAGACAGATATTAGAGGCAGTTTCTTATATTCATGGTGAAGGGTTCATTCATCGAGACTTAAAACCTATGAATATTTTCATCGATAAATCCAACAATGTGAAAGTGGGAGATTTTGGGCTTGCAAAAAATTCACAATTTGCCTCGGCGGTTCTGACCAATAATCAAGTTTCGTCTCTGAATAAAGATTACTCAACCATTGTGGGTACTTTGTTTTATACTGCCAAAGAAGTGGCCACTGGGGATTATGATGAAAAGGTGGATATGTATTCACTTGGAATAATTCTTTTTGAAATGTGTTATCCTTTAAGTACGGGTATGGAGAGAGCTATGACACTCAATAACCTTAGATTACAATCTGTTGAATTCCCAACTAATTTCACTGATTCAAAATATCAAACCGAGAAGAAAATCATTCGATTATTACTTGATCATGACCCTAAAACCCGGCCTGGAGCTTCCGAACTTATTCAAAGTGGTTGGTTGCCCGTAGAGCATCAAGATCAAGTAATCAAAGAAGCTTTGAAATCATTGGCTGATCCGGCTTCTCCTTGGCAACAACAAGTTCGTCAAACTCTCTTCAATCAACCTTATCTGTTGGCCAAGGACTTAATGTTTGACAATTACAGTAAAAATTCTCATATTCATCATTTGGATCACTCCACCAGTGACTATTTAATCTTTAGTAAAATGATTCAAGAACTTTTCACTATTTTTCACAATCATGGAGCCATTGAAGATTTTGCATCAAATATTTTAGCACCCAAAACTCCTTCTCAAACTTCAGAATCAGTTTACGAAGTGTTGGATAAATCAGGATCGGTCTTAAGTTTACCGTATGATTTAATATTACCTACAGCACGATTCTTAAGTCGAAATAATGTGACGATTCCCAAACTTTATCGTCATGAATTTGTGTATCGTCCCAACTTAAGAGGTTCGGGAATTCCTGATAAATACAGTACGGTGAGTTTAGATATAATCACTTCTGATAAGGCAACCAAGACCTCCAACGAAGCAGAATGTTTAAAAATCATTGATGAAATCCTTAATTCATTCCCGTGTTTCAAAACCAAAAACTCTCAAGCCCTCATCATTATCAATCATCACGATATTCTTGACTCTATTATTTCCCATTCTTTTGGAAATATAGGAATAGATGAGAAGAAACGTAGTGAAGTTATTGGGATTGTCTCTCAATTGGGGATCGATAAGTCCACAGATGAAGTCAAACGAATATTAAGAGAGGATATACAAATACCTCATACAGTTACCAAAGATTTGATAGATGGATTTAACCTCACTTCTGAGCCTGAAAAAATTAGACTAAAGTTACAAAAATTATTGGTTGATTCTCCCCATCTTCTCAAGGTAGAGAAATCTTTCATTCAGGTAATGGAAGTCCTTCTGACCCTTAAGAAATTGGGAGTCAAATCCCCAATTTACATGAATCCTTTGAGCAACTATAACTCCAAATATTATGGCCATGGAATCATGTTTCAAATGGTTTTCAAGGTGGACAAGAATCGAAGGTTTTCAAGAATTGCCACGGGTGGTAGATATGATAGTTTGATTTCCTCATTTACCAATAAAGATATCACCAAGTTGAATACACCATATGCGGTTGGATTCTCGTTATCATCAACATTTATCTTTTTGTTGATGAAGAATCTACTTTCCAAAAAGGTTAAAGGAGAAACCAAAACCAGTGACCTTCAAAAATGGAGAGGGAACCGTTGCGATGTTTTGATCAGCAGTACCAACGAAGCTTACTTCACTCAATGTGGATACGAAATCCTTCGTCATTTATGGGCAAACCGGATCAGTTGTGACTTATATAAGTCCAACTCTCAGGATGATATATATCAAAAGGCACACCTTGATGGAGCCAATTGGGTTGTCATCATCAAACAATCAGTTGCACCTTTGGAAAATAAAAAGAAGAAAGTAAGGCAAAATAGAAACTTTAAGCCATTGAGAGTAAGAAATGTGTCTACAGGAAAAGATCTTGATCTTGAGTACGATGAGCTTTTGAAATATTTGAAAGATGAAATTGAAGAACGTAATGAAGAGCAATATGATCTTGCCACCGGATCCGAAGATGGAAGTAATTCTGTGGGTAATGATGATCTTCGTAATGAGAGCAAAATATCATCCAGTGTACAAGATTTGAGTCCCTTGTTTTCAATAGATATTGATCAAAAAGTGGTTGTGGTTCCCAATGATGCTCCGCGTGGTAGAAAGAATAATAAAAGAGAGAAATGGGAACTTGAAAATGATTCAAAAGTGGCATCAGCAGAATTGATGAGAAATCTTTCAACTTGCACAGTTTTAACGGTTGATGCTCGAGATGAAGTTCTTGATATGATAGCCATCACATCCATCAACCAACCCGAAGAATGGTTGCGAAAAGTGATTTTCAGTGCAAACAATATTCCCAAGAGTTTCGCCATGAACATTTATAATTCACTTATCAAAGAGGCTTCGAAGGGTCAAAAATGGGTGATCTTACACTCTCCCAAAACCCAAAAGACCACAATGGTAGATCTCCAAAGATGAGGAGTTCAATATTAATCAATGAAGGTTAATAATTAATATACAAGATTACAATAATTATGCAATTAAATAAAGATACAACTTAATAAACTTTATAAAATGGTAAGGGTTGATTGACACTGTTAATTATACGAGTTGATTGATATTAGTACTCGTTTTGGATGAACCAGAAGACGTCTTAAACATGAGAAAAGAATACCTTCACTTGGGGTATATATTTGCTTTATCAGTCTTCATTTATCCCTTGATACATTCTATTATCTACCTCTGCTTCATTATAGTCTATAAATAAAGATAAATGCGATTGAGAATTGAATCATGAAGACTGGAAAAATGATCTAGGAATCTTTAGATAAATATTGGGCTTTCCAATCCCAATATTCTTGTAGTCTCAATTCACCATATTTGGAATAATCAAAGTCGATGTTGGAAATTTCGTGTTGAATCAGGGCCCATATACCCCAGTAAAATCCGGGCAATCCGTAGAAAGTGGAAACTTCTTCAATCAATTTGTTAACTTCTTCGGTTGATGCGTTTTCATCGTTCAAATATCCTCGAAGCCATTTCGCCAATACTGGTGAATTGGGTTTAGGGATTCGGGAACGATCACACTGGAATCCTTGCCATTCAGCTAAGTGATTGGCTATATCAAAGGCTCGAGGAGCTGGAAGCATATACTCGTAATCAATGAACTTTATGGGGTTTTCATTCAATGGGGTCAATTTGGTCAATGGTTTCGTAAGGTCATATTCTTCAGGTACAATTACATTTCCTGACAATAAATCACAATGAGCAGAAACGGTGGGAGAATTAGAATTTTCCAATTCTGATCTTAGCCATTCAAATTCCTGACTAATAATTTCTTTTAAATTGGATTCGGTGACTTGTGCATCCAAATGATTATTAAATGAGGAAATTAATTTGTCATTGACTGGTACAATATTAATCCAATCTTCAATTAATTCCCATATATTTGAAATGGACTTTTTCTTTGGTTTCTTGATCTTATTACCATTTTCTGTTGAACTAGAAGGTACAACTCCATTGATCTTTGCTTTAGACTTTAGTTTTTTGGAAAAACTACGCAATATGCCAACACCTTCTTCAATGACCTTAGGATCTACTCGACTATGCCAATTTCCCAAAAGTTGTGCGATCAAGGGGTACAAGTTTTCATTGCTCAACTCTTCGGGATCCAAAGATCTTCCGGGTAAAAACCCGTAAACCAAGCCATTCTTGAATCTAGAATGAATGGGGGGAGCCAAATCAAGGGAGTTGAGAATCAAGTGCAGGATGAACTCCCGGTGTCTATCAATGATAAGATTGGTGCCGTGGCCATACACACGGATCAACACCCGGTCGTCGTTGTAAGAGCACGAAAGAAGCATGTTGGTGATACCTCCCGTAAGCTTTTTGAATGTGATATGTTGAGGTTCATTCCATGATGGAAACACCTTACTAAGGAGTCCACGTAACTGAACGAAATCGTGATTTAAATTCTCATGAAGATCCACTATAAGTTTGGGTAAGTATACTGCATGAGTGGAGTAGTTATTTATGATGGAAGTTAAGCGGGAATTATCGGAATCATCCGAGGCTTGCTTAGGTGATGAATTGGGAGCCGAGTCGTTCTCCACATCTGACAACGAAGGATTGTTTAAACTATACAACAAATTTTTATTCTTCAAGTATAGCTTATCAGGAGTAAAATCTGCATAATCATTGGTGGAGTCCGATAACCAGTTTTCTGAGAACGTGTTGAACGAGTTGACGGGTATACAGTGGACACTATTGTTGGAAATGAAGCAGTATGCTGATGAATTTTCTGACATGGCAGACAACGGAGGGGGGCGGATGATGGGCCTTTTATAGGGCGAGTCTGGGGTGGTTTGAGGGGGGTGAATGGATGAAGTATGCTAAGTATGGAACGAATTAGAGAAAACCCCTTCTATATGGATGTTATTATCAGTTGGCACGCGGAGTGTATGACAGTGTTGGTATCTAGAGTATCGTGTGAACAATCAGTTGAGGTGGCCGCGTCGTGTGTGTACCGTGGGCTTTGCTGTCACATGAAAGTGGCCCATAATTTGCAACAAGGATCCATTGACCAGGACTGGATAAAATGTTGGCTATCGGTAGGTGGGGACGGATTTAAAAAAGTTTACAATTTTTACGTTAAATTTAAAACTTTTGGCCCATTTTACTCTCCCTACAATAGTTTAGTATTAGCGAGGGGTGACCAGTTCAAGAATGGTTACAACTGATTATCATGATAAGTATTGCTAGAAATTAGGCTAGCAATGTATTGGAGATAAGAGTGAAATTTGTTTAAGATTAGGATTTATCTATTGGAGAATGATTGTGACTATGATTAATTTAGTTTGAATGTTTAAAGGGGTCGCACTGCCACAACCACTATCACTTAACTCTGTAAATCCATTCTTGTAAAGCAAAATTAGGTGCTTTGGAGATGGTGAAAAAGGTGAATATACAAACAAATGGACTACTGGCCCATCTAAACCTAAACTCATATCGAAGAAATTGGTCCAAATTTGTCCTAAGCCTTTTTTTGGTACCGGTTTTCGATAGTGATTAGTGTCATGGCCTCAATCTTTCAAATTGAATATTTCTCTGTTCTTCTTAGTATAGTCAGTTTTTTGATAGGTTTTCCGGCAGTACACGTTCTAGAATTCCATTTACAGGTAGCGAATGGTCCTCTCTAATCATTACACTCCTAATCCATATTATTCAATTGAGTAATATCTGTTAATTTGAGCAAACTACGCTACCTAGTGCTCAATGTAGGCTGCTTCAGTGCAGGTGGTTCGACCAATATTCTCAAACTAATTTGTGTTGAACTCTCTGACAAGAGAGGCTAACAAGTCACAACTCCATTCAAACAGAACTTTAGTTTTTACCCAGCAAAACTGTGTTGTATGTGCTTTAGTTTCTCACTCATTTGGATCAATTTGAGCTTGAACATAAATTAAAATTGAACAAACGAAGGATAGGAAAATTAAAATGGTTCGGCTACTCTATTTGCCGGAGATCATGTCACTCCTAACACGTTAAACCAAACGTCTAGGTCAAATTTTCAGCACCATAAATAATTTTTGTATATTCTCAACTCATTCTGTTAAGAAATTCTGAACCATCTGGCACCGTTCATGAGCCTGCGCTTCTTGAATATCTTCATACTGCTTTAACGTCCTGTTTACCCCATCGTCTAGCTTCATTGGCCAACCACAGTTCTAGATCCGTCTTGCTTATACGCAGTCCTGGCCATTGGGGATGACTCAGCAGCAATAGCAGCTATATAGTTAATCCGTTGCTACGATAAGACCATATCAATCATCATGGGTTATCCTTCTCCATTGAAAGTGGTTAGCAGAAAGTTGACCAATGACATCGTCATTGCCTCCAGTGCCTTCTCCAGGTTCGACAAATTGAACTTCGGAGGCAGAATGGCTCTCTTCAATTATCTGGGCCAAATTATCGTGTGGTCAGCTTTGCCTTATGGTCCTGAAGTTGAGAAGAGCTTGCAATTATTGACAGGTAAGACTTCTGAATACAACATCACCCACTTGATCATTCCTGATAAGGAACATACTTTGGCTGCAAAGTCTTTCAAAGATGTGTACCCTCAGCTTAAGGTGCTCGCTATGGAAGGAGTGGAAGTGCCTGGCTTAGTTATTGATTATTACTTCAAGGATGCCATTGGAAACAGAACCATTGACCTGGCTCTTTTGAGAGATGCTGTGGGCATCACTGATCCTTTGGTTTTGGATACTTTTGAGTTTGTCTACTTACCACATCATGGAAATAAGGAATTGGTGGTATTTGATAAAAAATCAAAGATCCTCTTTGAGGCCGATTTACTCTTCAATCTTGGTACTTCCGAACCTTTGGAACAATATTCACCTGGTACTGGATACCCCCAAGGCTATAATCCTCATGCCGGTTGGTCTTTCGCTACCAGATACATGCAACCATATAGTAAAGTCGGTAACTTCTTGACCAATAAAATCACCACCCCCAAGAGTAAGCCAGGCTTGGAGGCTATTTATAAATGGGACTTTTCCAAGATTGTGATGTGCCACGGTAATGTGATTGAAACAGATGCAAAGAAAGCATTTGCAAATGTCTTCCACCTTTAATTCTATGATATTGACTTCTTTATTTATGAAATTCTAATTTAATATATGAAATCATTTCCATGGGTTTCTCCACTATCAAATACGTCGTCAGAAAGTAGTATCCACTTCCAATTGTCAAAAATATAACCATTGGGGTTACAGGAGCAAAAAAAGACAGCTCGCACTCAGGTTCGAACTAAGGACCAACAGATTTGCAATCTGCTGCGCTACCACTGCGCCATACGAGCTGCTGTTGAAGAAACAAGGACGACTTTTCATACCAATGCTGCCATTTTGAAAGCCCATTTTGAAAATATTCGTCATTTTGAGGGCTTTTACATGTTCCAAAATGTTTTCACATTTAACTTGTACCTATTTGAACATTTTGAGGCTTTTTCGCATCTTTACCAACGATTTATCCACCTTTGAAAATTGAATTATTTTCATACCCAAACACTTCCCTCTACTCAAAATCAAAGCCAAATTGAACGTTGTTTGCCCCCTCGTATTCAATGGTATAGAAATCTGCAAGAACACAAAAAGATAGTGCCCCCTTACGTGATTTAAGTAAATTCCCCTTGCCGAAAGCAGTGAGCATAACCCACTGTGTTTTCTCGTTTTATAACAGGCTTAAAATTCGTGGATGAGTGTTATAATAAGTTTTCAGTAAGCTGAAATGTGTATTTACCTAAGCCGTAGACGCTGATGCTAAAAAAGTAGGGATCCCAAAGGTGAGAAGAAAGGTATAGCTGTTGTCACTGCTTTTAGATTTGCTAAGTACCAATAAATTGTTTATAGACGGTCCTTATGAGTAGTTCAAGAAAACATTATCTGAATCGTTTATTAAGAAGCTTGAGCGAAACTTTTTATAAGACAAGTCCACAACCAGATATTCACTAATCAGTGAATTGTATTACTTAGATCGTTAGCTATACGACAGTGAGTTTCACTGATAAAAATATACGCATCTATTTGAGTGTACCTTTTTCAGAACCCTATATTCCCTTTGACTCAATGGGAATGATAATTGATTTCATCAGATTAGCTTTTAAAATCAGTATGTTCTAAGTGACATAGGACTTTGCAAACTGGTAGTCACCTTGATATATTTGCAGTAAGATACCAAGAGTATACCGCAAGGAAGGAGTACACAGAAAAGTAATGTTTCTAGTTTACATTGTGTTCCAAGCTGTTCCAAGCTTATGAACCTTCTTAGTTGATCTCACCACTAGCAATGTGAAAACAGATTCAATTCTTCTTGGAAGCCATTTGTTTATTAGAATTCCTTTGAAAGAAATGTACGGTGGCCGCAAGAAGGCTTCTCCTGGGTAGTTAATTAAAACAACTATTAATGACCCTAATACTACAGCCGGAAAGGTGAATTTTAGTTGCAAAATCGCGAAAAATTCACAAATCAACATCATTTCAATTAGAGCAGTGCTGCTTTAAACGGAATAGTGTCACTTCGAAGAGGATAAGCCTATGATGATCTCAAAGAACTGTATCATAGTGAATTTTCTAATTTTCGGATCTGGTTTTTGGATCTAATGATGTAAATTATCACGCAAACGGTCATACAAGACAACTTACTTGCAAAAGCCCGAGATTGGATTTTTGAGAGGGATTAGGCATGAATGTCAATGTCATAAGCAGGCAGATCAAGCAGCTTAAATTAGCAATCTTCACAGAAAGAGAAATTCTTCGAGGTGTTTTTTGCTGCAACCTCACAGGCTGACCAGAGGCTCACCACGTAGTTATCAAAAATATGAAAAGAATTCACAATGCAACGAATGGATGAAGAGGGTTTGTTCTTTCCTTCAAGTGCATCTAAATGACCATCTCTGTATTCGTTTATTGTGTCACCAACCATTACTCACTTTATTCCATCTTGATCCTCAGAGTGTAGTCGCGGTGGAATCTTTATCTCGCACTCAAAACCAAATCGTTCTTGTTAGTTGTGGTCAATGTACGGAGATCTCGCCAACAAGCTCATTCTCGACGCCAAAAGAACGTCCAGTCTCTCGGCGCTTCCCCTCTACCAATCGGAGTTGGTCCGAGATATCATCAAAGAAATCCAGGACCTTAATAAAGACGCGGAGTATCTCGAAGAACAACCACATGAACGCGACGACCAGGTCAAAATCAACCAATGTCAGCTCTTCGTGACCCACTTGTCGATGAGAAGGAACAAGCGGTGCTTATTGGCGTATGAACGGCTTCGTGCTGAAAAAATTGCCGAATTTTCCTGGCTTAACATCGATCCTGGCGAAGGTCCTTCCAATATAAGTGACAACCCCATCTACTCCAACTACACTACACAACTCTCATTAGACAACTTGAATCATGCTGAGGAAGAGTACCTCAAGGGATACCAAGAATTGACGCTTGAATACAAGTCTGCATTTGGCGATATCGATTTGTCGGGTGACTTGGAGCCTCCTACCAACATCTTTATTGATGTGCGAGTGTTGAAGGATGGAGGAGAAGTCCAGACAGAATACGGGCTGTTCAACTTGATTAAAGACTCGCAGTTCTACGTGCGGAAGTCGGATGTGGAGCGTTTGATCCAACAAGGTTATTTGGAGGAATTATAATGATGTAATGTGATGGGGAGGTCCCATCTGGAATTGTCAACGCGTGTATGAAATGTATACTAGAATTGTTACTACTGTTTAATTAATAGAGACCGATATACTAGAGTAAATATTGTGCTACCATAAAAATAGCTACCAACTGAATTTGATATCAATGGCTTTACTTATTCGGGTAATTCACTTTTGAGCTATAAAGTCGTAGTCAATTGATCTCGTCTAGTGATCATTAAAGTGTAACATTTTATATTCTTTTAGTTCAACAAAATCCTACATCACTTGTTTCGTGGGGTCCCCTTAATATAGGAAATTGTCGAATGTAATTTTCTAATTTAACAGGTCTCCACACAGTCAAATTTTTTGATAACAGATTCATGAAAACGTAGTTGCCGTAACAAAAGGTGTGGGATTTAGTTTCATCGATTTTACGGTCGAGCAAACCGATCTCATGCGCTATCTGAACGACACCTTCATCACCAGTTGAAGAGTTCGACTTAGTGGTTGATCTGATGAGATCGGCCCATGTATAAAT
Source organism: Suhomyces atakaporum (assembly GCA_030561405.1). Classification (NCBI taxonomy): domain Eukaryota; kingdom Fungi; phylum Ascomycota; class Pichiomycetes; order Serinales; family Debaryomycetaceae; genus Suhomyces; species Suhomyces atakaporum. Next base: position 184,051 of record JAKTXH010000008.1, read on the forward strand.
TCTCTATCGTGATCTCAGAGTTGATGATTTGTGGTAAAACTTTCAGTTGTCCAGGATTCTCATTCTTTGAGGAGCATCATACTATTCATCTCTTTAGATCAAATTCATCGTTTAAATTCCATTAAATCTTAATTGTTCATTTACTCATTCTCCAGTATACTCACCTGGTTCACATTCTCATCCGAGCTCTCACTGGATTGGAGCAATGTCTCCATCCGCTCCAACTGCTCTTCCATCTTTCTCTCTCCCAACTTCGTATTCTTTTGGTCCACACTGATGGGCAAAATCATCACATTATCCTTATTCTTATCATAAACGCCGATGTTTTCGTCCATGAGACGAACCTCCTTTCTCAAGTCAATCGCCACTTTACTTAAAGTGCCATATATGCTTTTTGTTTGTTTGGAAAACACATCTTTGACGTCTTTGGCATTTGTTCTGGATTCAGAATAGGTCTCGAAAAGCTGGGAAATATCATCTAGGAGGGTGACGATTTTGCTGTCGATACTGTGCAATGAGTCGAGACGTTCCTGGACGAAAGTGTCTGGTTTGTCTGTCATGGTAGGTGAAGGATGTGTTTGATAATCTGTGAGAGAGTATTGGTGTGCTTGATATTTCAGTGAGAGAATCGCGACAAATTACCACGAGAAGAAGTAGCGGTTGTGCCTATGGAACGAGCTGGTATCATAAAGAAAGCATGTATATGGTAGAGACGACCGCAATACTAAATTAGAGACTAAAGACTGGTGTGATTGTCTGTAATTATATCGTGATTCGAATTGAAGATCAGTGACGATAATTACAGATTTATGATGGTACTTAATATAAGGATGGACCTTTAAATTTTGCGACAATTTCTGGCACATTTCAACTTATAGTAAATACTTCTAGTGGTGATTAATGAACTCACAATCGATAGCAACCAACAATTGATACACACCATTGTTCGCCTTCTTTATTATCATCCAATCCGAGACAATTAACCTACCATAAACCCCCACGGCTTTCTTGAATCTGATCATCTCCAATGCCAATTGATCTAGGCCTAGCAAGAGTATCACGTCTTTTGACTCATCTCAATAACCCCCACCTCGCCTACAAAGCCATCCACGTCGCTGGCACCAACGGCAAGGGCTCCACTGTGTCGTATCTCTCGTCAATTCTCACCAAGTCCAACATTAGGAATGGCCGATTCACTTCACCTCATATCCTTCACTATAATGACTGTGTGAGCATTAACAACGAGACTTATCCACTCGCCAAATTCCGTGAAGTCAGCCAGTTTGTCTACGAGAAAAATCGACTTCTTGAGCTTGGATGTACTGAATTTGAGCTCCTTACTGTAACGGCATTCAAGATTTTTGAGCTTGAACAAGTTGAGATGGCAGTGATAGAAGTAGGGTTGGGAGGACGATTGGATGCCACAAATGTGTTGGAAGGTGTCAGAAATGGCAAGGGTGTGATAGCTACAGGAATCACCAAGATCGGCATAGACCACGAAGGGTTTTTAGGTGACACTTTGAGCAAAATCGCTGCTGAAAAAGCAGGAATCCTCAAGCTAGGAGTACCATGTGTGGTGGATAGAACCAACCAGAGGGAAGCCTTGGATGTGGTGGTTGAAACTGCTAAGAACTTGAGATGTCCTTTATACGAGGTGGACGGGCTATCAGAATCTGTACCTGAATCTACAGATCTACCTTACAAAGAAGTAAAATCATTGTTGGAGCAGTCTCCGCTTCAGGGGGATTATCAGAAACAAAATCTTGGAATCGCTCTCAAAATTGTGGAATTAATGAAAGATTCCAGAATTACCAGAGACAACATTTTACAAGGGATTAAAAATACTACATGGAGAGGAAGGCTCCAGCTGCTAGAAGTGCAGGGAGTGCCCATTATACTTGATGGTGCCCATAACGAAAGTGCAGCAATTGAGTTAGGAAAGTATCTCCATCAGTTTAAGGACGGGTTCATTTTTATAACAGCTGTAACGAAGGGCAAGGATGTGTCCAATTTATTGAAGCATATTGTGTCCAGTGAAGACAAAATTATCTGTACTACGTTCACAGCCCCCGAAAACATGTCTTGGGTCAGCAATTACCCCGTCAAAGAGTTAGAGGAATTTTGTCAGACATACACTAAGGATACAGAAACTATTGAGGGAGTAAAGCATGCCTTGGAACGTGTGGCAAAGTTACAGAGGGATGGAGATAGGAGAAAGGTGGTTGTTTTTGGAAGTTTATACCTTTGTGGAGACGTATTGCGGTTAAGCGAGGAGGGTGTACCACCAAAGACTTCTACCTAAATAAGGAGTTGATAGAAGTGGTTATGAACAAATAAAAAATGTGTCAATTGTATCTCAGGCTACTGGTAATAGAGATGAAGCATTATAATGAAATAGTATAAATTTTCAATTGGATTCTAATTGAGAGGAAACGAGGCTCTCCTATTTTATACGTAATATACGTATATATATATTTATGAGTACTTAGTGATGGTCATTACTGTAGTTGAAGCAAAAGAATTAGTTGAAAAAGTAGACTAGGCTGAAAAAAAAAAATTAGTTGAAGAAAAGAATTAGACTCAGCAGTTACGCAACTCAAGCAGAGTTTATTAATAAACCCAAAGTGAATACTTCCTAGGAAATTTCCTTTTTCATTCTCCATCTATTCGATCTATGACTGCACAGATCTATAAAGAACCATGTTATAGTCTTCGCGACGCGTCATACCTATATATTCAAGCATAGAAGTGAACTCTACCATCAAGCAATTATAATTGGAAGCTACTACTGAAAAGTAGATCTGATAGCTGCAACTGAAAACTGCAACTCAAACCGCAACTGCAAAGAACAATACGATATTTCACTGAATTTAGAATCCTTTCCAAATGGCCCTTAGCGAGTTTGAAAAGCAGCGTCAGGCCAATATCCAGAGAAACAAAGACCTTCTCAAACAACTCGAACTTGACACACTTTCAAGTTCCATCAAGAGTGAAATTCCCAAAAAAGATACCCAAAAAAGAAGGAAAACCGAACCCAAGCCCAAACCCAAAGAGGTTGAACCTAGCAGAAGATCTCGAAGAATTGCTGGGATTAAAACCGAGACTGAGGACCCACAAGAGTATGCCAGAATCCAGCAAGAATTAGAAGAGAAAGAAAGAAAGAAAAAGGAGTTGGAGGAATTGAAGCGGACCAGGTTGTTTGGAGACTTCAAGCTTATTGATTTGATTACTGACAAAAAACTGGGCCATCTCAAGTTTGAAGACAAGGTGATAAAAGTTGAGAGAGACATTAAGCAGGAAGATGGGGATAAGGTAGACAATATTAAGCAGGAAGATGAAGGAGATACCATCAAGCAGGAAGAGGTGGAGATAGAGGATGACAATAGAGTGCTTCAATTGTTTAAAACATTGGGCAATAAATTCTCCGCAGGTGATTTCTATGAAGAGATTAGAGATACTATTGATTACAATGATAAAGTTCTTGAAACAAAAAGAAAAGAGTTTGACAACCTTAAGATACATCAAAGATTTGACCCTTTAGATATTAAAATAAGTCATTACAGAATCACTTCCATCAATTTCCATCCCTCAAAAACTGATAGGCTAGTTATGGCTGGTGATACCAATGGAAATGTGGGGATTTGGGCGGTGGATTCTAAGGATGAAGAGCCAACCATCACCATATTGAAACCACATGGTAAATCTATCTCCAAAATCTTAACTCCTGCCAATTCTCCATCTAAAATTTATACTAGTTCCTATGATGGTTCTGTACGACAATTGGATTTGAATAAACTGAATTCCACTGAGTTGGCCTACTTGAATGATCCATGGGAATCTTCTGATTTTGCATTGGGGGTTTCTGATATTAATTTGTGTCAAGAGGAAAATATACTTTATATGACCACCTTACTGGGTAATTTTTATCAGCACGATCTAAGACAAAAATTCAAACCTCCTACCTCCAAAACTCTTTTAAGATTACATGATAAAAAAATTGGGTCTTTCAGTATTAATCCCAACTTATCTCACCAAATATCTACTGCTTCCTTAGATAGAACATTGAGGATTTGGGATTTAAGGAAGGTGGGTTCGTGTCAATGGTCTGATTTCGAAGACCAGACCTCCCCTCATGTCTATGGCAGTTATTCCTCTAGGCTTTCTGTTTCTTGTGTTGATTGGAATAGTGAAAATAGATTGGTGTGTAATGGATATGATGACAATATAGCCCTTTTTGACTACAGTGGTTCAAACAAGCTTTCACCAATTACCGAATGGGCGTCGGATTACCAACCACCCTCTAAAGATAAAGAACCAGTACCGGAAAACTTGACCCCTTTCACTAAAATCAGACACAACTGTCAAACAGGTAGATGGGTGTCAATTCTTAAATCCAAATGGCAAACCAAGCCCGAAGATGGGGTCCAAAAATTCGCCATTGCCAACATGAATCGAGGCATTGACATTTACGATCAAAAGGGACAAATCATAGCCCACTTATCCGACTCTGTGGGAGCGGTGCCGGCTGTAGCCACCTTACACCCCACCCAAAATTGGGTGGTAGGAGGAAGTGCCAGTGGAAAGGTGTATTTATTTGAATAGAGTTGATAACAAGGTCAATTGGAGTGTGTGGATTCTGAACATATCAACAGCCATGGTGAGGAGTACTACAATGAATATATTGAACTTGTGGCTGCTTGGCTGCAAAATCAAGTGAGTGAAGAAAAAGTCAAACAGGTTATAATGGTTGATGAAAATACCTGAAAGAATGAAGATACCGAATAGAACGGTTTCTTTGGGGATTTCCTTTTTATAACAAGACTTATGAGAGATGAACATAGACAATTATAAGTCAAGTTGAACAGTGTGTATGTCTTACATAGCAAATGTATAACAATGTTTAACTTGACAATTCAGAAATGAAGTCAAGTGATTAAAATGCACAATCAAACACTACACTTTCTAATATACACGTATTATTTTCTTCTAATTAATGACTTAAGCAGAAGAGGTCATAACTTGCCAGACTCTGATAACGTTATCAGTGTAACCAGCGAACAAGTTTTGACCGTCAGCAGACCAAGCCAAAGAGATGGCTTCTGGGTCCTTGGCCTTGGCACCGATGGCGAATTCTGGCTTCAATTCATCCAACAAAGATCTTTCTTGCAACTTGAAGATCTTGATACCGGTGGTGGTAGCAGCAGCTAACCAGTATCTGTTTGGAGAGAAAGCTAAAGCGTGAACTTCAGTAGAAGCGTTCAAGGTGTACAAAGTCTTGTTTGAGTTCAAGTCCCACAAGATGATAACACCGTCCTTACCAGCAGAAGCACACAAAGATCCATCTGGAGACAAGGTGATACAAGAGATGTAACCGGTGTGACCGATGAAGTCAGCGTTGACGTTGTAGTCAATCAAGTCCCAGGACTAAAAGTTAGTAAATATTCCAAAATTTTCGGGTTTAAATCAGAGATCTTGGTGATAAAGTTATGTCTCATTCGAAGCTCATGGCTCCGTCTGAAGTAGCAAATATGGTAAACATCATCTAAACCCTTTTTGTTAATGAAAATAAAAGTATACATACCTTGACGGTCTTGTCCCAAGAAGCAGACAAAACAGTGGCAGAAGTGTCAGATGGAGAGATTCTGACGGCAGAAACCCAATCACCGTGACCGGTCAAAGTGGCCATACATTCACCAATGGTGTTCCAGACCTTGACGGTCTTATCACGAGAAGCAGAAACGATTTGTCTCAAGTTCTTGGCAATAGAAACAGACAAAACGTCACCGGTGTGACCAACGAATCTTTGGGTACATTCACCAGATTCCAAGTCCCACAATCTCAAGGTCTTATCCCAAGAAGCAGACAAAGCGTAAGCACCGTCAGCAGAGATAGTAACATCTTGAACAATGTGGTTGTGGCCTCTGAAGGACTTCTTGGCGACACCGTATTGGGAGTCTTCACCACCAGTCAATTTCCAGGTGATCAAGGTCTTGTCTCTGGAACCGGACAAGAGCAAGTCTGGGTGAGCTGGGGTGGTGGCCAAGGAAGTGACCCAACCGTTGTGACCTTCTAAGGTACCTCTTAAAACTAAAACTTCGTCAGACATTGTAGTGTAGTTGTAGAGAAAGAATAAAAAATTTTCAGTTATAACATAGACTAAATTTTCAGTCACGTGTGCGGCTCAGATCACCACTACCGCCAAAAAAAATCCCAGTCTGAAATTAACTACGTAGCCGGTCTCGGAATTACACATTTGGAGGTGACTGTTTTTGCCGAGCTATGTGCAGGTGGTCAATCCATCTATTGATAAACTATGACTGCAAAAATAGCAGTAATTAGTGGAGGAACTGCGACAAATGAGCTCGTATCATTGTTTCTGGCCATAGGGCCTCATGTGGCATACGTACTTCCCATCTCCGACAATGGAGGTTCGACTTCGGAGTTGATTAGAGTCATTGGTGGTCCTGCCATTGGAGATATTCGATCTAGATTAACCCGTTTGATCCCAGAGAATCAGGAACCATTGCGCAAATTGCTCAGCTTCCGGCTCCTGTCAGACCCTAAACAAGCCAAGACTCAATGGACTGAAATAGTTGATGGGCAGCATGAATTATGGAAACCCATTCCCAGCTCCACACGAGAGATCATTCGAGCATTCTTCATACATGTACACGTGGAGCTTTTGAAGAGGTCCAAGCTCCAAGCCACCAATTCCAAGAAACAATTTCGATATGAGTTAGCAAATGTGGGGAACCTCTTCTTGACGGGAGTGAGACTCTTTATAGGATCGTTGGATTCGGCAATTGAACTCTTTACAAAGATAACCGGTATAGATCCTGATATAGAAGTGTTGCCTTGTATTAACACCAATTTCACCTATCACATTAGCGCCATATTACAAAATGGATTGATTATTACGGGACAATCTCAAATCTCACACCCTTCTGAAAACGATCCTAGGGTAGATATATATCCTCCACCAATTAGCAAGACCAGACCGTCAACCCCAGAAAATGTCTCAATGACTCACTATTTCGGAACTCCTTCTCTTGATGGCTTAACTTTGGGTACCCCTTATAACCAGGTGGCTGCAAATGCTCGTCGTGAAAGTTCCTATAGTTCACGCTTCGACTCCGAAGAAGAGGAAGAAGAAGAAGAGGAATCTGGCAACATTCCACAGTACACCCATCCAGAGTTGAAAAAATCCCAACTTCACTTCAGTAAGTCTGATAATATTGAGCCTCTTCTTTCCCCCATCAAGAGGATTTTCTACGTTTCTCCCTATGGTCAAGAGATATGTCCTACTGCTCATAGTAAGGTTATTTCTACAGTAGCCAATGCCGATGCGATTATCTATTCAATTGGTTCGTTGATGACTAGTATTGTACCTGTTGTGATATTAAAGGGAATTGGTAAAGCCATTGCTAACGATATTATTCAGGGAGTACCCCGTAAAAAGATCCTTCTTCTTAATGGAAATCCAGATAGAGAAACTTTTGGAATGTCTGCAGTAGACTATGTGAGGGTGATTGTTGAGCTGGCGGTATATTCCATTGATAGAACCAAAGTCATGCCGGACGTGAATATTACTATCGATGTGAAGGATGTGGATTGGAGTAAATACATTAATCACTTGATATACATGGACAATCCTCAAATTCAGGTGGATAAGGAGATGTTAAAATCCAAAGGGATTCAATCTGTGATGGTTAAAAAAGTTCCCGATGCAGAGTATTATGATTTGGAAGATTTGAAGCAAAAATTAAAGAATATAGTAGGTCAAAACTAATCATACCACACCTTAATCAATTCTTCAGATACCGCAGACGGCGTCAATACACCCAAGTCAGTAATCAATGCAGTAATGTAGTCATGAGGAGTGAAATCGATCAACTGAGTTTTAAGTAAATCGTGATCTTCGATATCGTTGTTACTCTTTTCCACCAATTGAATGATTTCTGTAGGTAAATCGTTAGGTGCCAAAGGGAACAATCTGACGAATTTATGAGATTCTGTGACCACGTAGAAAGGCTTGTTATTGGCCTTGGCCAAACATCCGATTTGGTATGAACCAATATGATTGATGATTCCTCCACTTTCGGCAACACCTTCAGCACCCACCAAGATCTTGTCGACGTTATGGATGACGTAACCCACGGCATTATCCACAATGACCTCCACAGGAATATCAGCTTCTCTCAATAATTTGGCCATATGGTATCCTTTACCCGTAGGTCTAGATTCAGTAACCTTGACTCTGAACCGAATCAATTTTTCCTTTCTGGCTTTCAACAACAATTGGTATACCACTCTGGAGAATGAGTGTACCAAGATGGTATCGTCATCCTTTATAAAAGGAATTCCAAATTCGGCCAGCTTATTTCTGGAATCTTTGGCTCTCTCCACAAATAACTCACCATTACCCACCAAATTTTTCTTACATGACTCCCAATCAGAGTACAAGTTGGTGTTTCTCAACACGAATCTCATGAACAAGTCACACCCGGCCGAAAGGGAAATGGCATTCGAAATCGACGACTTTAAAGTGTCGATATTGGACTTGACCAATTTGATGAGCTCGGACGAAGTGGAAGGCTGTTTGATCCGGAGCATGGTCACAAGCGACTCGATGGCCGCTATTGGCATGGTCATATCCTTGTCATCTTCCAAGAAGCGGAGATAGGTGGTTTTGATATCGAAAGATTCTTCAGTCATGGTTGGAGAAATGTATATAATTTTTTTAAGATATAGCGTGCTCACGCGGAAAGAAGAGGATCATTAAACATAAATGGAGAGGCGTATTGTGAACAAAATTGTTAAGGTGATCGATAAGGAATAAACAAATGTGGCATTGGAAAGGTTCCTTTGTTCAGATTTTCTTATAAAGAAAACCGTTTCATGATTTGATATTAAGATAAAAATTATTTAGTGTGATTAAATAGTTTACAGTGTACCAAACAATTAACAAGGGTACTAAAACAATTAGCAAACAAACTAAATGTGTTCCAATCAAAATCACTTTGGTGCTGCAAAATCCTCTACAATAAACGACTGACTTCAAATGTCCAACTGTTGTGTGCTTGTATCATCATATCCAATTGTACTGTCTCTTCGCACGACTAATTTTTCACAGATGGCAGAATCAACCATAATGGTCAAACAAGAAAAGAGCCTGTTGTTCGTTGACGAGGAGGACGATCGTGTTTCCGAAACCGAGGAGGCTACCTTTGACCAAGAGACCCCTGATGATCCCATCATAGAGTCTATTCCACTCGTGATGAGTACGGTTCCAAACAGATCCACCCAGTCATTACATGTGTTACAATATCCAGGAAGGCCGAAAACTCGTCCTTTGGAGCAGCACGAGTATAAGGCAGCTGTCAAGGAAGAGTCCAACTACTTAGAAGTCAGATTACCTTTGGATACCACCAAGTTTTTCAATGCCAATAAGGTGGAACAATGGGGAGAAACCATCGCGGAACAAGCGTTAAGTGGTGTGTTGGACCATACTGATGGAGGATACTATGTTGGCCAGTTGGTCAGAGATGGCAACACCAAAAAGATCGTGCTAGTTCCAGTCGATAGTACCACTCAGTTGAGACCTTCCTTTAAGTATATTGACGATCTTGATCTGATGGCTCAAAGTCAAAGAAGAGCTGAGGCATCGGAGGCTAACAAGAACACCAACTTCCAGATTTTGCAAAGTTCAGCGAAGTCCAGTTCCCAAATCACCAATGCTGAAGGGTTTGGGAATGCGTTGGGTGAATCATTGAAACACATTAAGAAGTTCGACGAGGAGGAATGGTCTCATTTGAGGTGGAAGACAGTTGAAGACGAGTTATCACAAAATGCAAAGACCCAGTTGAATCAAGGAGGAGATGGAGTGGAGCTTACCACCAGCACCGTATTTTCAGAATATTTGGACGAGTTGACCAAAGCCTAAACAGAGAGATGGAGAGAGATCGAAAAATCATACTAATGAAGGGGTGAAGACATCTGCAACAACTTGAAGGGGTGGAAAGAGAATCTAAGCATGGACACTCCTCACACAACTACTCCTACGCATAAATACTTCTACGCATAGATATATAGTCATGAACTATACGACGAAATGAATATCATAACTGTAGCAAAATGAACTATAACCAAATTAGTTGTGTAGATGGTATCCCTAAGTAACTAACAATTCTTCAACTAGACCATTAGTATAATTTGGCAAGATTGTCACTTTTTGTCAGTGTTCATTTTCACAGTTCAGCCTCATCTCTTTTCAGCTTTTAGCTCATCGCACAAATTAATTTATATCACTACTACCATGGAAGACGATGGCATGTTAATGAACTTCGCTGTTCCCGTAGCAGGAACAGAGAGAAAGCAAGATAAAGTCACCGGAGGAAAGTGGAGAGATCGTCGAAAGTTGCAACTTTCCAGACAAGGTAGAACTCCAAATCCGGCCACCAGTGTGAATACATCCACAATTGAAAATTCCCGATTATCCAGAGACCCTAAAGAAACCAGTCACAGCCTGGCTCCCAAGAGAGGAGCGGCACCTTCTCATGGCCCATCATCCAAAAAGATCAAATTCGCAGAGGCTAAAGGAGAATTTGGAGGAAATGGTTCATCTTATGTTTCATCATTATTCACATCCAACGCCCCAAACTCGTTACAAGTATCCTCTGAAAATACCACTACTCACCAGCCTTCCAATGCACCATTGGATACCTCCAGATTCGATGGTTTGGGGCTCAATACCAAATTATCCAATCATCTTACTGATACTTTAAGATTCAAGCATCCTACTAAAGTTCAAGGTACTGTGATCCCCACCATGCTTCGCTCCCAAACCGACTTGTTTGTGAAGGCTCAGACGGGTTCGGGAAAAACATTATCGTTTTTACTTCCCATATTCCACAAGTTAATGGAGGAAAGAATTAGTAGAGATTCTGGTTTATTCGCAGTAATTATGACCCCTACCAGAGAGCTTGCAAACCAAATTTATGGTGTCATGGAAACATTAACTAGATGCTGTCATAATATTGTCCCAGGAATTGTTATTGGAGGAGAAAAGAAAAAATCAGAAAAGGCCAGACTTCGTAAAGGTGTCAATATTTTGGTGGCTACTCCTGGTAGATTAGCAGATCATATTGAAAACACTGAGTCATTGAATATTGGTCAGTTAAGGTGGGTGATTCTTGATGAAGGTGACAAATTGATAGAATTGGGATTCGAAGAAACCATTACCAAAATCACGGATAAAATTACTGAGAAATCTGAAATTTGGAAAACTCAGGATCAATACAAAGGTTTACCAAAGGAAAGAGTTAATGTGCTATGTTCTGCTACCATGCAAGAGGGAGTTGAAAAATTAGGAAGTATAATATTGAAAGATCCAAAAATGGTGGAAGACAAAGAACAAGTTGGTACCACATCCTTCGAAACCTCTGGTTCTGATAAAAATATGACTGCTCCAGATCAATTGATTCAGTCTGTGGTAGTTGTTCCCCCCAAATTGAGATTGGTAACTTTATGTGGACAATTGAAGAGATTAAATGAAGGTAAAACAATTGTGTTTTTCTCATGTTCTGATTCGGTCAATTTCCATTTCCAAGTGTTTACCAGAAATGGTAGAAAATTCAAGAAAGTGAAAAACGAAGACGGCAAAATCGAATCTCAACAAACTGACCTTGAAGAAGATGACGATGATAATGAAGAAATTGGGGTTATGACTGCACCTACTTTGAGTGCAAACTCCACTGTGTATAAGCTTCATGGTTCTATGACTCAACTGGCCCGTACCAGTACTTTACAATCATTTATTAAGGATACTTCTGAACATTCTATATTATTCTGTACTGATGTGGCCTCTCGTGGATTAGATTTACCAAACATCTCCAACGTCATTGAATACGACCCTCCATTCACCATCGATGATCATTTACACAGAATTGGTAGATCAGCTAGAGTGGGTAACAAAGGTAACGCCACATTATTTTTACTTCCTGGTAATGAAGAAAGTTATGTGGATGGAAAATTAAAGGTTGTTCATCCAAAGAAGGGAAGTTTAAGAATCATTGGATATGAAGACATTTTGAAAGATGGATTCGCTGAGGTTCTGGAACAAGAAGCTCCTGCTAAAAAGAAAGATGATCCTAAAAGAAGAGAAGGAAAATGGGATATACATGCCACCACTTGGCATCTTGATGTTGAAAGATGGTTATTAGAAGATTCCACCATGCACGACAAAGCCGTCCAAGCATTCACATCTCATATTAGAGCTTATGCCACCCATTTATCTTCTGAAAGAAATTTTTTCAATGTGAAATTATTGCATCTTGGGCATTTGGCTAAAAGTTTTGGGTTAAGAGAGACTCCAAAGAAATTAGGTAAATCTATTGGTGTTACACAAGGTGAGAGTAAAAAATCTAAGAAGGAAGATCCAAGAAAAAAGATGTTGAGAATGGCTAAGATGGCCGTCAATTCTAATGTCAGTGAGTTTAATTATTAGCATTAATGATAGTTATGTATATTAAAAGAGCATCGAAATTTTAGTACCATGTAATAACTTTAGTCAGCTTGAACGTATTCTTGGTGGGCTTTTCTATATCCATCCACTTTCCACAAACCGTGGTTTTCTCCTAATAAGTAGCCAATATTCTTTTTCTGGTAGTAATTTCCTGTTAACCGAATATTTTCAATTATATCATCCAAAAGAATGGCTTTTCCAATGGCAATTCCATCACCCAACCCTGGATGTTTGATATTCACGATATGCAAGTGGAAATGGTAGTAGGATGGATGGTAATGGGCGAAGATTCGAAGTTGATCGGGCTCGATTTGATACTTTTCACTTGTTAATTTTCTAAGCTGTTTTTGAAGTGATACCAACCATTCCACATGTGATTCGTTTAAGTCTCTAATCGATGAGATATCCTTTCGGTTCACAATACAACACAAGTACAAGGTATCCAAATTGAGGGTATCCCATTTCATATCTGGTAAAAGTACAAACCCTTTCTCCAAGTCTTGATCGTGATGAACAAACGTCTCTGATTCTTTACCTTCATAAAGAATATTGTAGACCCACTTGATTCTGTCTCCCTTCATAGATTCAATATAAGGAATGGCATATTTCTGATACATATCAGGAGTTTCCACCACATAATGATGAGGTTGAGCTCCGTACTTTCTAATATGAGTCTCGGTGGCAGGGTAAATGAGGTTCAATTTTGCTCCTGGTACTTCTTGAACGTCTTGTCTAAGAGTTGAGTTGGACCAGTAGTAGATGTCGTTGTGGTTGATCTCTAAAGCCAGTTCAATGGCGCTGGCTATATCAAAAGTCTCATCTGGGGTAAGAAAGTGGGACTTTTCAATGGTAATGATTGCCTGGTCGTTGGCTATTTTTCCAAGAACGACAATCGACTTTGTCTGGGGATCACTCTTGAGAACCTTTTCGAACTGGAACGTGTTGATAAGCTCCGTTATAGACATTGAAGATGGGTTAATAGGTATGACGATCTCACGTGTGAGCCTGTTTCAATTAGGAAAATCACAACCGACCATTTTAAGTATTAAGCACAAATACTGTGTAAGCAATTGTGAAGAAAAAGACATTTGGATATCTCCATTTGGCTCTAATTTAAACAAAATTGTGGTATATAAATTTCACCATTTGAAATACGGGAACGGTCTGAATATATACTGAACCTTTGAGACTCCATACACTTTTATCCTATATCACAATCATTTGGAGTTCGACAAACACCGCTGATGAGCGGTTTTAAAAAACTGCTTATCATGAGTTTCTCTTTTTAACAGATATTAATTGTAAGCAGTTAACTGAATTAGCAATCTCTTCATTAATTACAAAAATAATTTCAGAAATATCAATTTTTGAAAAATTCTGAAAAATATCGAATCTTACTAAAAGACTGATACATCGAAAGATAATTTCTACTATGAACAGTAATCTATTAAAGTTTTGTATTTACATTATTCTTCGTCTTCACCATTGAGATCAAAACACACCCAACTGGGCCAGGCTATCTCTTCTCTCAAGATTCCTCTCAACTGATCTATCAAAAACTTCTCGACCTTTCCGACATTTCTTAGCACGTTATTTTCCACCTCTCCTATTTCTGACTCTATCCTGACCTTTTTGATGATATCAATCCGTTCTCTATGGTTGGGTCCACTGGAATAGTCCACGAAATTGCCTCCATAATTAGGGGTGTGGTCTACATTTGTGCCTGAAGTTGTAGCAGCGCTGAAATAGTCGGAGTTGTAGTCGTTGATGTCACAGAGAAAGGACAAAAACACGGATTTCTTTAAGTACGCTACGGTAGCAATGGAGTGAATATTTAACTCGGTGATGTGGAGTTTGATAGGAAGGGTGATGAATTGGGGAGAAGGATAGTTCACCAACAAATTGACCGAGAGTTCGATATGCATATTACCTGAATACTTGATCTCGACTATCAATTGTAGGTCGTCCGAGTTTCTGGATTTAGATTTGGCTTTGCTAGTAATCTTTGGTTCTGGAGTGGTAGGGTTGATTAATTGGTTACGCAAAGTGTTAATACGCAAGGACGATTGGTTCAACAAGTCTTTGGGGGTCTCAGAGCCGTTGGCGTTACTGTTGGGGCGCAAACCAATGATATGATTCATATTATAATTTTGAAGGTAATTGAGAGTGTTGTTTCCCAACATCAACGAGATGGAATCCAGCGAGGTTCTGAGACGTTCAAGAGCTGGAGGTGCTGATGTAGAGGCCGGTACGGGGTCCTCTACCTCGTTCAACTTGATGGAGTTCATCCCGGTGTTGATGGACGCCACGTCGTTATTCTGATCTTCTTCTTCCTCGTCATACTCATACGATTCGTCCTCTCTAATGGACCGTCTGGCTTCCTCTTCCTCCTCTTCCTCTTCATGTATGGGGGCTCGGACTGAATCTTTCTTCTCTTCTTCATCCTCATAAAATGCATCAAAGGGGTCACCAATGTGTCTGATGGTCACTTCTGGAGGCTGATCTCCGAGACTGAAATCTGTGACCGAAAGATTGCTGATGTAAGACGGAAGCAGGATGCTTCGGAACTGGTCATCAAGGAATTCCTTGATGGATTCGTTGATGGAGTTGTCCTCGGTGAGTTTCTGCCAGTCGATATCAAAAGACATGACGAAAGTGCGTTAATTTGGGGCAGTGGGAGGGTCGGTGAGAGGGATAAGGGTCTTGGGGGTAGTGTGATTGAATTTGAAGTGAATGTGGTACTATTCTGGTGGATTGAATATTTAGTATGGGGTTATTCTGTGCAGTCTGGTATAGCTAAAAATTCCAGAATTCATCAGCCAGGTAAAGGCTAGGTCTAGGGATTGAATGAGTAAAAAAAGCGGGAAAACGCTGAGCACACAGCGGTCCATTGTTCAGGGTTTTCGTAGGATTATTCGATGCTTTCTTTAGACAGTGATGGTGGCTTGTAATTTAAGTATATGTGCTAGTAACTAATGAATGATGAGTATAAATTTAGAGAACATTTGTCAATAGTTTGATCCTTTTTCGAGTAATCTTCCAAGCCACGTCTCATTATCTCTCACAGTAATATCCTCATTAACTCTCATACTAAGTCTCTCACAGTAAGTCTCACTGTCTCACAGTAAAGTCTCACTTTAACATCCTCATCGATTCACTAATTGTCGCTATTCTTAATGAATATTTCCCAGTTTCATTCTATCGTTTTCTTTGATATATCATTTAGCTCTGGCAGCACTCTATTTGCCCTAGTTCTATTATTACTATCAAGTGACACTCTCCAGTTCATCCTTAGCTCTCATACTCCGGCCAAATCCGAATACTCATCGGTCCGGAACCGGAGAAAATGCGAATTTCTTTTCGAAATCTGGGGTAAGAAGTGAAAAATTAGACCCACTTTATCCATCGAGACATACCTCTTATAGTTGGTCAAACAGTTTTCTTCTCGTCCCACCCACGAAAAGCCCCCGCTGGTTATCTTTATAAGGTCGTTCCGTCTTATCCTGTTGAACACATCTCGTTCCATACCTTCAAAAGTGAAACTCACACCGAAGTCATAACTTTTAGTCACTACATGGTTTGATCTAATTAAAATCACTAAGCTACCCCGATGATTGCACCCAACCTTATTCAGATAGTCGTGGTTGGAACCGGCCTTATTGGACCCAGACATGCTCAGCATGTCAAAGAAAACCCCCAGTGCCAGTTGTTTGCAGTGATAGATCCAGCACCAGCCTCGGTAGAGGTTGCTAGAAATCTACAAACCCAGCACTTTAGTTCGATATCACAAATGATTGAGCACTGTGATGACAACGATTTGGAATATCCCCATGGAGCTATTGTATGTACTCCGAATCATACTCATGTCAAAGTTAGTGCCGAGTTGGCATCTTTTGGTATCCATTTATTGGTGGAGAAACCTCTCAGTTTAACTGCTGGTGAAGCAGTAGCTCTCAAAGAGTATACCACTAAAAATAATGTCAAACTCTTAATAGGACACCATAGACGGTTTAATCCGTTTATTTTGGAAGCAAAGAAAAATTTAGCACGAATCGGTCAGGTGGTAGCCATCCAAGGATCGTGGACTTTGCGTAAACCAGATGAGTATTTTCAAATATCACCATGGAGAACTTCGATGAAAACTGGAGGTGGAGTGCTTCTAATTAATCTCATCCATGACCTCGATATTCTTCAGTACTTGCTTGGACCAATAGAGAAAATCTATGCTGAATTATTAAAGAAACAAAGATTAGAATATGAAGATGTTGACGAAGGAGCAGCCTTGACCATAAAATTCAAGAGCGGTGTGGTTGGAACCTTTATTTGTTCTGATAACGTAACTTCACCCTTTAATTTTGAATGTGGAACAGGTGAAAACCCCACCATTCCTTGTCACCACGATTTGGAAGGGTTTTACCGAGTGTTTGGATCCAAAGGAACTTTATCAGTACCTGATTTAAATTTATACCATCAGCCCAATAATGGATCTTGGATTGACCCCATAATTAAAGAGTCTATTGGAGATATAGACAGTTTACGTGAAATCAAGCCATTTGATTTGCAATTGAATCATTTTCTAGACGTAATAAGAGGTAGGGTTGAACCTTTCTGTACTGCTGACGATGGAATATCAGCATTATTGTGTATTAATGCGGTCATGGAATCAGTCAAGCTGGGAAGTGCGGTGTACTTGGATGATATCAAACAGATTAAGCCAGACCTCAATGCTTTGGGCTTGAGTAAATAGAAGCTTGAATAATGAATAGGATGAATAGAATAAAATAATGAAGTAATAGAGTAGACCAAGAATTAATGAATAAGAAAAGAAGGTAAGTGATATTACAGCAGAAAGTTTAGTAAATACAGTAAATATACAGTAAAGAAAAAGTAAATATACAGTAAAGAAAAAGTAAATATACAGTAACGAACAAGCAAATTTTACAGTGACAAGTAAATTTCACGGTAAAGCACAGGTAAATATTACAGTGAAGAATAAGTAAATATCACAATAAAGAATAATTAAGTATTACAATTATATTTAAGTAAAAAAAGTCAGTAGAAAGTTCAGTAAATAAAATATTACAGTAAAATTACAGTAGAATGTTCAGTAAATAACAAGCAAATTTTACAGTGACAAGTAAATTCTACAGTGAAGAACAAGTAAATATTACAGTAAAGGGTGAGTAAATATTACAGTAAAGGGTGAGCAAATATTACAGTAGAATTTTCGGTAAATAACAAGCGAATTTTACAGTAAAAACTTCAATACAATGTTCGGTATCACAGATAGTTCAGTAATAGCTTGAAAACACTACAGAGTGATATTTCGTACTAAAGATCCCAAAATTGAAATGTTGCTAAATTTGAGTCATTTCCAAATTGACAGCTCAAAACTGAACGACGAGGCAAAGACACGTAAACAACAGTCAAGCCATAACTTGGTGATACTGAGAAAACTTCACCTCTAACTTTGCCTAGTCTCTCTAACATTAGAGCCAGATACGCGCGTCACGTGACCGATCACCGACCAGTAAAATTTCAACCATTACATTCATCACTCTCCACCACAACAATGTCCAAATACGTCTTGCCAACCACGTTAAGAGAATTAAGATTCCACTTGTCCCAGACCGGAGAGGCCTCGGTGCCTGTCAGAAAATTTTTGACAAACAACTACCAGAACTTGAAGACACAAACCAACCACAAGTTGCCTATTTTGATCAGAGAGAGCTACGGGATTCCTCCTAGCTTGACTGCCAGATTTGAAAAGGGCAGAGAGGTCAAGACCAAGTTGGAGGGCTTGGACGAACAGGGCATCGAACAAGCTTTGAAGGATTTGTTGAAGAACTAGGGTGTCCTCTGGGGCTATATAATTGCATAGTAATACATTGGATAGAAAAGACGAGATGTAGAATGGATGGGAGGAGGTGAAGCGGTACGATATGATCAGAAAAGTAGGTCAAGAAAAGAAGAGGTTTAACAAAGATATAAAAGATATACAAGATATAAAAGATATAAATGATATAAAAGATATACAAAGATATACAAAGATATACCAAGATATACCAAGATATACAAAGATATACAAAGATATACAAAGATATAAAAGATATACAAAGATATACTCTCTCTGTATTGACCTGAAGGATATTTTCATTGGATTGAGCTGAAAGATATTTCTGTAATTGATGTGAAAGATATCTCTTTAATGGACCTGATAGATATCTCTGTAATTGATCTCTAATTAACTATTCTGATTCTCGTTTATAATTCTCTAGTTTAGCTACTGATTCAACCATAGAATTCACTAACCTTGAACTCCTAATATTATATAATTACGTTTTACGTTTTAATCTGTTTGTCTATTTGGGGTGGTAATTTTATCTATGTGGTTAAATCTGGTAGATTCCCCAGCCTAAAGACCCATCTTCAGTATTATATAATTCCTTGACTCCCTCTTCCCCAGCAGAACCACTTCCAATGACCAATGGCAAAAAATGTTCTAGCGTGGGATGCGCTTGGTAGAGGAGTTTTCCATGGTCTCTCTTTATGGTCTCAAATCCCTCTAATAAGTCGTCCTTAGCAATAGTTTCTCTGATGAGCTGGTTGAATTTTTTGGAATACGATGCACTAAGAGGATTACCCATATCTCTTAAATTGTGCACCGACATTCCTGAAAATATCACTAGCCCTCTCAAATATTTCTGGCTGGCTTCATCCCATACTTGGTGGGTACGGAACTTGTTGATGGCCTGGCCCAACTTATAGGCAGATTTGAAATCGGTATCGTCGTAAGGTAAAGACACTTGGATCAATGGGGTATCAGGTAAATCCAATTCCCCCAGCGACTCCTTGCCATTCACGGTATTGTAATCGGTGAACGCCACTTTAAATGGAACCCACACTCCGTGATCAATGCCTCTGCGCGTCAACCCTGAATCGAACCCCTGGTCTTGGAGATGGAGTGCGATCAGTTCGGCAATCAGTCTCAGATTCTTGGTGTGAAACTGTTCCTGATACATGTGTTTGGGGAACCCGTAGAAGTCGTAGATCAAGGGATTTTCGTGGCCGTCCGGAACCGTGGCGATCTCAATCAAGTTTCTCGATCTTGCCTGCCAGTGTGCCGACAACACGATGATGTAATCGGGGTTGGTGCTCTTGATGTGGCGACCCAACTTGGCGATATAATCGTAAGCACCTCTGTTTTCAGCTCTTTGGCCATACATGAAGGAGGGACCACCATGGCTGATGAAGTAATTGGGGAACGGATTGGTGTTGGCAATGAACTTGGGCTTGGACATGGGTTTGGACAAGTGGTAGTAATGGTAGAGGAGGATGAGAATCACCACCGTGAAGAGCCTCTTAATATATGGCATGGTTTGTCAGCCTGAGTAATGTGGGTGCGAAATGACAAATGGGAGCTCCAATGGGATGCCAGGAGTGAATTGTGTGAAGGCTGACAAAGGCTGAAGAATATCTACGTAAATGTTGATAGGAATATCTACGTAAATGCTGACGGGAGAAGTCCAGTTATGGTTGGTTGTGGATAAAGAGAGACAGTTATAACTGAGAATTGATTTTTATTAGTGGTGACAAATGGATACGATGTGAGATGGGGGCTCGTAACCGGTTTTGATGTGTGGTGCGATAAATTTTACTGGGAGTATCAGAGCCGGGCTGTATTTAAATGTACTCATTTAGTATGTGCCAACGGTGTCTTTGACTACGATTAGCGAGCATCACTAAAGGTGTTTTTGTTGCGAAAAGATCTAACCACAAACCATCTGAGACAATTCCCACGTGAGTCCAACGGTTTGGTTGACATTTGCTAGTCCGAAACGGTAAATTGGGACGTATCACCGAGATCTTTCATCTTGTTCTAGAGCCGAAACTTGCTATATCTCGTTAAAGTTGCCATAAATGTCTGGCAGGTGACCTCACCAACGAGAGTAAAATCACAGGAAAGAACGGCAGGAAAAAGAGCACAAATAAAGATTTGATAGGGCCGTAAAATGGGTCAAAATTGCAGTGAAATGACAGCGAAAAAGTACAGTCCAACAGCCGAAAATTTACGGGTGAAAGCACCAAATCACTTACTGAGCATCAAAGTAAGTGGAACAAAATCGTCTCTCAGTAATGTTCTCTTCTCACAAAAATCTCACTACAATAAGATTGGCCCTCCCATCACTACAACTAAGACAGAAATAAATTTCCATACACAAATATTTGACCCTCCCACCCTTCTTATTTGACCCTCCACCCTTATTTGACCCTCCACCCTTCCTTATTTGTTCTCGTAAAAGCCTCTACACATAACGTTTGTTCCGTCGTCACCGGCCCCTCCAACCTTATATGCCACGAACACGCGTGACCAAATGAAACAGCACAATCACTACCCTGAATTCAGTTTCGGTAAGCGTCGTGTACTCCCCTGTTTGTCATGACCTTGCTGGTGTCTATTGTAAAATTCCGGGGTGCTAGGTCGCACTATTGTTGCTATTCAGCCCCATCCGGCCATCCCATAATTTCATCGCGAGGCTTGTATATATACTCAGGTGTTCCTGAAATTGCGGCAACAACATGGTAGGCTTCTTTTCTCGTGGGGTATGTATGACACGGTAGATTAGTGGGCTGGTGACTATACGCTAGAGGAATAGTGCTGACGTGAAGGGGCTGGCGAAAGCCGAGAAGCTGGCGAAAGCTGGCGAGGCCCAGGTCAATGTCTTTCATGTGAATGTCTCAGACAGGGATGGAAGGAAGGAAAAGAGGGAAGGAAACGAGGGAAGGAAAGGAAGAGGGAAAGGAAAAGAGGGAAGGAAAGGCAGGGGAGGAAAACAAATCAACGTGATGATGATTCAATCAGCAAGTGAGGAAGAGGATTCAATTGATCTACTCGTTGTTGTCATTGCTTGGTCAACATGGCTTGATCTTAACCAAGAGGGTCCTGCTATCCCTTATTTATCTGTCAATGGCAGGCTATTCACCTCAATCATATACAACTCAAGCAATCCAATCCAATAAAAGAGTAGTCTACAAACACCATCTGGACCCAATCAATCCCTCCGGCTAAAGATCCAGAAATAGCCGGGACTGACACCTTGTACATAGAGGCCAATTCAGACAACTTCAATACACTCTTTCCCATCGTCACCACCGACTTATAGATCGTTACTAACTTTCAGAGAAAGCAGGAATATCACGGCTTCAACAAATACCAAGATGAAATCCGCCAGTACACACCAACCCACAACAGAACCCAATCGCTCAACAACGGAGCTGCCGGCGCTGCTGCTGCCGCTCTAAGAATGCACAGCGGAGGAACCGGGTCTCAGCCAACCCCTGCTCAGAGACAATCGTATCATCCCCAGCAATATCAGCAACAACAACCACAACGCACCAGAAGAACAAACTCCCTTAGCTCCACCAATCGCTCCAATTCCTTGAGAAGTTATACCTACAACCCCAAGCCCTCGTATCAGACGGGCCCAGTCCATGCACAGGCCCCATTGCCCGAGTCCAGAACTAGCAGTTTTGTGGGAAGACCTCCTTCGAGAACAAATAGTCTTTTGGCACGCTCTGCTCCCGTGGCCTCCCAGGGATCCAGAACAAACAGTCTTTTAAGAAACTCCTATTCGGCTGTACCGGAAGATGAGACTTATGATGAGGTAGAAGAGGTGGTCACTACAAAAACCACCAAGGTCGTGGATTCACTGGGAAGAATTCAGTCCATCAAAACCACCACCATCAGAAGATTGCCCGACGGTTCCAACGTCATTGAAACAACTACGAAGAATATCTCTAGACCTGGCTCAAGAACAGCCTCTAGAACAAACTCCTTGACTTCAGCTAACTTGCGCGCAGGCTCGTTATTGTCGACTGAAAACCCCATCAATTTGACCAAAATCGAGGAGGATTTACATGATTTCGACTACAATTATGAGGAGGATCATATGCAACCACTGGTCAAGCTTAACGTGGCAAGACAACATGATACGAGTGAAAATGCTGCGATTTTAGCAGACCAAGTTTCTGTAGAGCCCGTCAAACCGTTAAGATCCATCTTGAAGAATAGCCAACCTAAATTCTCCAATTCAGAAGACCCGGAATTTGCAGATGCGGTGGAAGAACCCACTTCCCATGCACACCCTTACAAGGCTATTCACAACGATGCTTTACAGGCTCCGAAATTCAAGGTTCCAAACAGTCCCCCCTCCAACTTACCCAGAAGTCCTAAGGTCAGACATAGCCCCAACAAAGAAGATGTTTTGTCTAGCGCATCATCGTCGATCAAATTCGACCAAAGAGTGGAAACGATCCCCATCTATAATAATAAGACTACTCTCGGAAAGGCTTTTAACCCTACCCCTAAGAAAGAACCAAAGAAGACTCCTACTGATGCTGATTTTTATGCTGCTGCTATGAAAGTTGCTTATAAAAAAGTGTATGGTGATGACCAACCTGCCAATTCTCCACTTTCCAACAAAGCACCTTCAAGTCCAGAAAGCCAAGTAGTGACATCTCCTCAATATCAACCCCCAGCTTCGTTTGGAAGAACTTACTCGTTATCATCAAACGCATCTGTTGAACCTCCTCAGTCAAAGAACTACCGCCAAGACAAAACGTTGGAAGAGATTGGTGGTGTTGAATCCGACTTCCAATATGGCAACCACCATAAGGAATTTGTCAAACATTCTTTAAGAGAACCATTGCCAAAGTCATCCACCAGAAAGGAAAGATCCAAAGATGAGAAAAAATTGTTGAAAGAGGCTCAACTTGAGAAAGAACTTGCGGACAAAAAGGCCAAGAAAGAGGCACAAGCAGAGAGAGAACTTGCACAAAAGAGAGCTAAGAAGGAGGCCAAAGAGCAACAAAAACTTCTTAAGAAGGAAAAGAAGAAGGCGCCTGAATCTAAGAATTTCTTGGGTTTATTTGGAAAGAGAAAATCGTTTTCCGATAACAAGGAAAATCTTGAAGCCAGCTTTGCTCCTTTGAATGAAGAACAGAATGGTTCCCGTTCAACTGAGAGTGCCAACAAGCCTCCTGTTAGAGAATTGAGACCTGATCTTGTTTTGTCCGAGAATGATGATGTTCCTATTCATAGCACACCTGCTCACCATCATCAGGATATTAAGGAAACTGAAAGATTATTGGAAAGCAAGGCCCCAACCTCCAAACTTAATACTGACAAATCCCAAGTCGAATATTCTGACCCTCAGAATGATTATACGGTGGTATCTATTCCTAGAGATCAAGAAGATGAAATTCCTCAGAGGTCTCCATCCAGAAAGGAGAATCACTCAAATCATATCCACAATCAAATTGACACTTCTACGGTTCCAGGACACATTACTACATCAAGTTACCAGACTGAAGAACGTTCGGCTACCCCTGTCAATGATGTGCAAGATCGGTTTCTTACTCCAGTGGAAGAGAAATTCGCCACCCCCGCTCAAGACCAGTTCACGTCTCCATCCCAAGAACGGTATGCTAGCCCTGCTCATGAGTTGTATGGTGCCCAATATTCTTCCAGGACTGGCCCATTGGAAGGTAAAGCAAGCCCAATTGAAAGAGCAAGGGATATTGATATTGCCAATACTACCACCAGCTCACCTTATTTATCTGCTTCATCAAACAAAGATCCAGCCAGCCCTTACGAGTATGAAAATGCATTTGATCATTTGGAACCTTTGGACAACCGTATTCCTGTTCCAAGATTAAGTGATCTTACCCCACAAGATCTGGGGTTCGAAACCGATACTACTGATCGTGAGCTTGGTGCCGGAAAGAGTGCAATTGAACGTGCTATCTTGGGAGAAGATGGGTCTCCATTCGGAAGGGATAAGAAAGCTGTTCTTAGTGCACCAAACCCCGAGTTTGTGAATTCCCCCAAACCTGTCACTACTCCACCTGCGAAGGATTTGCAACAAGACTACAAGGTTGCTGCAGCTTTTGTCGAAGGCGAAGGATACAACCCATCTCAGAGTGAGCTTGATATCCCCCAAAGAAAGGACATACCCGATTTGAATGAGGTAGTTCATGAAGGACGTTCGAACGAGTTGGATTCTCACCAAATCCCTGAAAGGGCTCCTATTTCATTAGACAATGAGAAACCCCCTCAATTTGTTGGTACTCCAATCGAACCAAAGGATACATTAGAGAGCTCGGAGATTCTTAAAGGGTTTGAATCCAACAATGGGTCAAGCGTATATGATTCCAAGGTTTCGGGACTTGCTGATCCATCGGCGTCAACTATTGGCAGAAACAGATCGAGTTCGCAAACCTATAAGAATGCTAGAGATAGATCGTTTTCAAAGTCTGATAATTATGATAGAAACGAATATTTGGAAGAGGAAGAACATGGAGGAATTCGCTCTTATGAACAACCCAAGCGTGAGACTTACGTAACATCTAGTGATCCACAATCTCATGGTGTTGCACCAGTTTCAAACCATACTAATGCAGCCCCTGGCGGTGCACCAGGTGTCGGTCCAGGTACATCAGAATCTCCCACCGACGACAAATCGACGGTTCCTACTCTCGCCAGCCAAAGGTCCGATCAACCAACCAACTCCACAGTCGCTACCGACCATCAAGGTCAAATTAATCAAGATTCTACCCATACATATGAAGAAGAGATAGTTTCAGTTCCTAAAGAACCTGTCAAGACCAAAAAACCCAATAAGATTAAGGAAAGGTTTTTCAAGTATTTTATCAATTCTTACGATAAATAGTGTTTAGTTCTGCTCTGGAAGTACAAGTGTAATTAATTAATATATAATGAGAGGAAAGGTTGTAGGAATGAATGAGAAATCATCTGGATCGAAAGAACTGAATGGTGAGCTTTGTAGACAAATCTATAAGATTTTCTTCAAGAGTACTATTGGAGATTTGAACATTTCTTTGATAGACACTTAATTTACGAATATGGGGTAAGCTGGATTTGAATAGTTGACGAGCTTTCTTTAACTCTACCCAGGATTCTAGTTCTGTTGAGTTGGTATTGCAGAAAAATCGGCTTTCTTTGGGAAAATAATTTACACTTGAAACCACAGTGGGTGCTGTTGAAATAGTGTCTATTGGAGAAGGAGAAAATGGGAGTTCCAAGGGACTGGAATTGGGTGAAAACGGATCGAATGTGGCTGATATTGTGCTTGGAAGACGACACTGGGGAGACAGTTCCATTGGGGTAAAACTGGTTTGAGAGGCTGTGGTTGATCTGGGAGGTTGTGGAGGTGGACTAATTTCAGAGTGTTGAAGTTTGGGTTTTTTGCAAACTGGGAGGTTTACATTTTTTGGTTTTGGTTTAGAAGACTGTGATCCTGCTGGATTTGAAGAAACACTTCTCTTTTTCCGTCTAGCTCTGGTTTTTGATTTTGCCATTTTGCAGCCGTTTACAAAACCAGAGAATTTTATGAGATTACCAGGCAAAAGAAGGGAAAAAGAGAGGAAGAAGTGAGAAGGTGAGGAGGTGAGAACAAGTGAGCTTGTACGGTTTAGAGTGGTGGTGGAGGTAGAAAAAGATCGTATGGGGCTCCTGGGGCTTATGGAGGAAATAACTTAAATTTCAACTATAACTCAAATCAGAAAACAACCAGATCAAGAAAACTACTCAGTATACCAAACTGAGGGGGGATGAGACTTATAAGATTGGTCCAATTGATAATTCAATTATAAATATATAAATACGGCTTCTACAAGTAAAGAATAAACTAATTAATAAGGGTCCAAGTGAAGTTGGTGAATTAATAATTACAGAGGTGAATCGTAGGTGCACCATATAGTATAAAGCAGAGTTTGAGACTAAGGTTAATTGGTGTCAAATTGAGAACTCTAAAGTATAAATTGAAGATATCATCAATTTTATATGACCTGAGCACCTGCCTTTCTTTCATTCACTTTCACCTCTCAAACTTTTCTGGTTTTACATCTAATTCCAACGTGGTCAACTGCTACATCAATTTCCCAAGTTTGACATTTTCAGACTACTCCTTATTAATACACCAGAACACGATAACGAAACTATCTCAATATACCAAAATATAAATTATCAGGTTACTCTTTACTTTCGTAGTGTAACTACAAGCAATTAGTATGGGTGCTATTTTTCTTACTCTTATCGGGCTCCCAGGCTCCTGTATAATGGTATTATACACGTCGTAATAGCCTCTTTAAAATAGTCATTTCAGCTACTGGTGGTGTCCCATGACTCACTTCTATAATACAACATCCCATTCCCCGTAAAACAATATCCATTCAGTCCAAATCAACTAAACAATCCACAACTCAATCCACAAGTGACAAATAAGTTAAACTACAAGTCAAACTACACTCACCATCAAGTCACCTCCAACTCAATCTTCAGGTCTTCTGTTCAGACCGACCATTTGCTACAATTTACACACTACTAATAGAAGCTTTAGTGCCTGTTAGCTTCCCTCTTATTGCACGGTAATGGCATCAGTTTCCTCAGATCAAATACTGCCGGACCATAACGACGTTTCCGTCGCCTTCACCAACCTCTGTCTTGCCTGTCGTACGGGAGACTACGAGACTGCAGATACCCTTCTTTCTACCGCCAACCTTGACATCAACCAGGTGGATGAATGGGACTACTCGCCGTTGATCTTGGCTTCGTTATGTGGACATTTGAAGGTGGTGGAGCTACTTTTGAGTAGAGGCGCTGTGTGTGACAGAGACACCTATCAGGGTGCCCGGTGCATCTATGGAGCTCTCAATGCCACCATCAAAAACTTGTTGATCAGTTATAATATGACAAAGGCAGTGGATGTCCTGCAACCATTTGCTAGTCATTTGGCAATGTTATTGAATGTCAACTGTACGGACTCCAAAGACTTTTCCTTCCATTTTCCCCATGTCAATGGAGTCTTGAATGCTGACTTAAAGTGTTTTCGCTTGAACAGATTCTTGTTGGCAGCTAGAAGTCCCTATTTTAAGAAGAAATTTGATGGTGCTTGGAAGTACAAGAATTTTGTTGATATGCCTTCGACTTCCGATCCAGTGGCATTCAAAATCGTGGTGGACTATATCTACCTCAGAACAGATTCATTACCTATTGACCAACCCCAGATTCAGGACCAATTGGCAAGATATGCTTCCAAATTGAAGCTTTACGACTTGAGTGATACCATAGAAAAAATTAAAGAAGTACCCAACAAAAAAGAAAGAGCAAGAATCTTAAACATGGCTTCCTTGCAATTTGTGGAAAAGGCTAGAAAGGATTTGGATACATTCCTTGAAGATCATATTTTTGTTAACCTGGTGTCTTCTGATTTAAACTTGACAGAAGAAATAGATCTGGAAGATATAAAAGTCTCGGATTATGTCAGTGATTTCCAAAAAGCACAGTTGCTTGAATGTTCCAGTATTCCCGATATCATTCTTTCGTGCGTAGACTTTGAATCTGAGCTGGTGGTATCGTTTCCCGTGAACAAGTCTATTCTCTCTCGCTCAGAGTATTTCGATACCATGTTCAAGTCAGAAATCTTTATAAGCACTCAGGAAGATTTACCCATATATAACGATTTTCTGAATACTGGAAACATCAACATCATAAACCGGCCATCATTGACCCCTGCTCATATCGCGGTTTCTCAGTTTGCCACTAGTATTACCAGCTCACTGGTTGCTCGCATGGTTTTATCGTACTTATACCATGACAATATTCAGACTGTACCACTAGAAAATACCATTGAACTATTGATTGTGGCAGATGAGCTCCTATTGACGAGACTCAAGACCATAAGTGTGGTGAAAATCACCTCGACCTTCAGAGAGTGTTCCCTCGAGCAGTTCCTATCCTTGCAAGAAAAGACCGGGTACACGGCGTACGAGCTCCTCCGAATTTCGTGGCAGTTTAGAAGTGATAAGCTTGAACAGCATATCACCAAAATGATGGCCCATAATTTAGCACATATATTCAGCAATGGTGATGAGAGAGTTCAGCTATTGGGATTGATTAGTGAGAGTGCAGCCAGAATTGCAGAAAGACAAGATACTGATACCATTGAGTTGGTGGATGATATTCGGTACTATCTCGGCAAGAAGTACTCGGTGACTGATGAGTTCAAGGACTTTGATCCAGTTGGTGATCAACTCAAAGAATCGGGCGAATATGTAGAGCCAGAAGATATTAAGGTCATGAAGGTGGCCATAGCTCAATATGATCTGGATGTTGAGATGATTGATTCTTTGTTGGAGCAGTTGAATTTGGAAGCATAGATAAGAACATGAAGTTGGGTAGATGAGTGTTGGAGCAACGAGTATCAACTAATAGGAAGAAATGGGCTGGGATATAAAGGAAAGCTGGATTTTCAAAGGAGTAAACTGATTGAAGCATCATTTATCAAAGTTGAACCAGGTGTTTTTGTTTGAGATGAACCCGCCAGAAATAAGCATGGATGGCTTCAAAAGTACTAGACATATTAGAACCATATATAAGTAATAGATAAACTAAAAGAAACATAAGGAGGTGTAGTATAAGGAGTAACCGTAGAAATTAATTCAGTAATAATTAAAAGACTGGTGTTGAAATATGGTGGAGATGGTGGAATTTACCACAGTAACATGACAGGCTACTAGATCAACATTGTATAGCATAAGTAGATCAACTTTGTAAAAGTCAACTAAATCACCACTGTATAATTAATCAATTTTGTTAGGTTTCCGCTAAATTATACAAATTAAACTGAGTCGTTAGTGTAATAGGATCGTTATTTTTCTGAACATGGCACTCTGTTACGTCAATCTTACTATTAGGGGTATGAGTTTGCTGGCAATTCACGGAAAATCTTTACCTTGTGAAGTGATTTTTCTCACCCGATTTGGGTATAAAGTACCTGTATAGTCATCTTTATTCTGATAGAAATTGACTGGTCAAGGTCAGCAAGAAAAAGGTGAAGATCCGTAACTACTAATAAAAACTTGGATATCCAATACTATCAAGGAAAAGGTTTATTAAATCCCCAACCTTCGATATCGATATATAAAATTATTGCAGTGAATATTACCGCACTCAGTTCATCTCTCTTGTTTAATGATAGTCACATTACGTTTAAATATTGGAACTCGTTATAGTCCTAAAATACCCGTAGTCACTCGTATTCTTCTTCTAAAGCTCTTTAATCAACCAGCACTAGCCAGTCACCCCCAAATCGAACCTCCTTGTCTAACAAATGGATGCAATATATTCTTGGTAGGGCCTTCTCTTTATACACACCATCGCACTATTTAATATTTTCAGCTCATCTCAAAAATTATCACCATGAATAATCCAGACGGGAATGCCTCGCTAGACCTCATAGGTCTTGAGGAGAAGCTCGCCAAGATCCGGTCGCAAGTATCGTCCAAGTTGGACAACCAAAAACAACTTGCCATCATTTTGTCTGCCGTTGAAGAAAACATCGATGAGCAGCACAATGAAAAATCTCCCGTCACTTACTTTGTTTCATTCTTATCATTATTACAACAAGCAGTGAAGGAAGATGAGATTGCCGATTTGGGGTTGGCCACCACCGCTGCCTACTTTCTTGATATTTTTGTTCCGTTCACTCCAGGAGGTTTACTTAAGGCCAAATTCGGTGAGATTTTGACCAAATTAGCCCCATGTTTGACTTCAAAAGCCGATGCTCCTTTGGTCAGATCTACCATCGGAATTTTGGAGAGCTTGTTGTTGGTCCAAGAACATCAACAATGGTCTTCGACCTCCAATATCCTGCCTAAAAGAGCCTTGATTGGATTGTTGGAATTATCTTTTGATGTTAGACCAAAGGTTAGAAAGAGAGCCCAAGAAGCAGTCAAGCAAATTTTATCCAATCCTCCAGCTTCTCCTTTGCCTCACCACATCGCATCACCATTGGTGGCTGAAATCTCTTTGAATAAGTTGAAATCATTGTTGGAAGAATCAAAGGCTACCAAGAAATCTGCTCAAAAGGAAATCAATAGTCAGCTTATTCATTGTCTTCAATTGGTTACGGTGATCACTTCTACAAACTCTTTGCCCACAAACCAAATCGAATTGTTGTGCGATGTACTTCTTGAAATCTCCAAGGCTTCAGATCAGTACCTTATTTCGTCGACTTTCCAAGCTTTTGAAGGGTTGTTCAAATCCATGACAAATGTAATTGATATCGACCGTTTCAATCGTGTTTTGGATATCATTTTCGATTTGAAACCTTCCCTCAATGATACCTATTTAACTGCCACCTGGTTAGCTATTGTTGCTAAGGGTTTAGAAAGCTTTGCAGCATTATCTCCTGAATCTTGTTTCAAAAAATTACCAGTAATCATTCCTATTGTTGCTGGGTTTTTGGGGTCTGAATCTAAAGATATTATCATTTCTTCAAGTCAATGTTTGATTGCCATTATTAGTCAAACTATTCCTGATCATTTGCTCTTATTCCAGACTCCACAAAACGGGATTTCTGATGAAGTGTCTGATTTCTTTGATGATTTTGTTCCATTCGTGGCTCAATTAATCGAGAATGAACTTTTCAATATTAAATATCAACACTCCACTAAGGAAATCTTGGAGTTTGTCACTGCTTGTGTGTTGAAGTTTAGAACTCGTGCTAGCTCTGATTTCTTTAAGATTCTTATCACTGTGGGTGACTGGCGTACAAATGAATCCAATTCTTTCCCTTACAATAAGGAAGTTGAAGATTTGATCGCTGCTTATATTAAGGCTTTGGGTCCTCAATTTGTGTTGTCTTATCTTCCATTGAATTTGGATGCTCCTGATAAGCCTGGTAGAGCTTGGTTGTTGCCTCTTTTAAGAGATAATGTCGCCAACACTAAATTGCAATTCTTCAAAAGCAATGTATTGCCAATAGTGGAGTTTTTCGAAGCAAAAATCAAAGACTCATCCAAGAAGGATACCGTTCACAATAAAATTTTCCAAACCATTATTGATCAAATCTGGTCTTTGGTTCCTCGTTTCTGTGATTTGCCTACCGATTTACAACAAGGATTCGATGATTCTTTCGCCGCTAGATTGTCGGAATTGATGTACTCTCAAGTAGACTTAAGAACTCCTATTTGTCATGGTTTAAGAGTGTTGGTGGAATCTAATTTAAATTATATTGAAGCTGAGCAAAGAGACCCATTTGTGGAACAGGAATTTCTGGTTACTGAAGCACAAGCCAACATTGAATATTTGGCATCTAAGGCCTCTAATGTGTTGTCGGTATTGTTTAACGTTTTCTCTTCCACTTTACCAGATTCCAGAGGATTTGTCTTGGAAACTATCGATACCTATTTGAGAATTATACCGAAGTCAGACTTGGAAGTTACCTTCAATAAGGTTTGTGGATTGTTAAAACAAGCTATGGATGATGAAACCTCTGGTTCTGCTGCTAAGCCCAAAAAGGATGAACCTGCATTGAGTGTGACCATGATGGATTTGGTAGTTGCCATGGCTAAATATGTTCCAGAATCATGTCATAATGCTTTAATGTCTATTTTCTCTTCCACTGTCAGTATGAATCAATCATCATTGATGCAAAAAAGATCATATAGAATCATTTCAAGATTGCTTGAAACTGAAGATGGTAAAGCTACTGTTTCTAAATTCATTAAGGAAATCCAATCAGTATTAATTCAAACCACTGAAACCACAGTCAACTCTGCCAGAGCTCCAAGATTGACTACCATTCTTTTCATTGTGGATTTGTTACCTCAATCAGACTTATACTTTATTCCTTCAGTATTACAAGAAATTATTATTTGTACTAAGGATGTCAATGAGAGATCACGGGAATTGTCATACCAAATCTTGATTAAAATGGGTCAGAAAATGGCTGCTGGAGGTATTGTTGAAAATAGTAAGGTTCCAGGTTTTGGTGAAGATGCTCCTAATTCTGAAGCCAACTTAAATGAATATTTCACAATGGTAAGTGCTGGTTTGGCAGCTCAATCTCCTCATATGATCTCAGCCACCATCACTGCCATTTCATGTTTGGTGTTTGAATTCAAGAACGACGTTCCTATCGAAGTCTTATTGGAAATTGCATCCACCGTTGAATTATTCTTGACTCATAATTCAAGAGAAATTGCCAAATCTGCCATTGGATTTGTTAAGGTGGAAGTTTTATCATTACCAGAAGAATTGGTTAGACAAAACTTGTCAGAATTATTGAGTAAATTGATGAGATGGTCTCATGAACATAAAGGACATTTCAAGTCAAAGGTTAAGCATATCTTGGAAAGATTAATTAGAAAGTTCGGTATTGAACAAGTGGAACAAGCCATTCCCGAAGAAGACAGAAAATTGGTTGCTAATATCAAAAAGACTAGAGCAAGACAAAAGAGAAAGGGTGAAACCGAAGATGATGAAGTTTCTAAGGGTAGTGAAAAGAAGTTTGTTTCTGCTTATGAAGAAGCATTGTATGATTCGGAAGTTTCCGATGATGAAGCTGAAGAAGATGAAAAGCCTACCAAGGGTAAAAAGAAGACCAACCAATTTATCTTGGATACTGGTGATGAACCATTGAATTTGTTGGATCGTCAATCTTTAGCACATATTTCTTCATCCAAGCCTAAGTCATTCAACAAGAAGGATTTGACTAATATAATATCTGAATTCAAGAATGCCGACGGTAAATTTGTGTTCAATGAAAAGGATGAAGATCCTTTGGCTGGTAAGGGATCTGGTGTGGATGCTTATTTGGATGCTGTTAAACAAGCTCCAGTGAGAGGACAAAGAAACAAATTGAAATTCAAGAAGACCAAGGAAGAAGCATGGTCTGATGATGAAGAAGAAGCCAAGCCAGTCAAGAAGGCTTATAAGGGTAATTCCAAGGTATCAAAGCCCAAGCAAAAGTTCAAGGCTAGAAAGAAGCTTTAAGGATGATAGCTCGGAATCGATAAAAGATGTTCAGGAGATGATAGATAGGAGTGAATAAATAAATTGCAACCATCATGTAAAAAATCAACTTCCTTGTAGTCTAAAAACTTATTAGTATTAATTTTCAGCTTTAATGGCTATTGAACCATTAGTGGCTACTGCTTAACCGTAAGGATGCTCCCCTCCTCCTCTATCAAACTCTGACTAGTTCTAAAACTGTGTCAATTTACCCCCTGAAGAGCTCAAGGGAGTTATTATGGTGACAAAATTTCCAAATATTCTTCTCTTTGCAATATTATCTCAATTCTGTAGGTCACAAAACATATTGAGCTTGAGAAATTCGCAAAAATTAGATACAATCTCAAACTTTCCAATAGAAACTGTCAGAATCATAGATTCTATTATTGTAAGGTTCTTTTATTTCTTATTCCCTTGTTCTCCTCATATTATTCTTTCCATAACTTTCCTGTCTTCATTTGCTTCAAACCTGTTCATAATTTCTCAGTCGCACTAAATCAACCAACCACCAAAATTTTCTCATCACCATGTCACTCCAAGCAGTCAAATCACCGTTACGGATTCGGTTGGCCCGCTTCGGCAGAAAGCACCAGCCGTTGTACAACATCGTGGTGGCCCAAAAAGGTGCCGCCCGTGACAGTCTCCCCATCGAAGTGTTGGGAACTTATAATCCAGTGCCAGTGCCATTGACACCTGAAGAAAAAGCCGCTGGCGTCAAACCTTTTAAGGACATACAGTTGGACTTCAACCGGTCCAAGTACTGGGTCGGTGTGGGAGCCGATGTTAGTGAAAGAGTCACGTTCTTGTTCAAGAAGGCTGGGTTGTTACCTGAAACCTGGCCCAAGCCTCACAAGTTGACCCAGAGGGTGGACCGCGAGGTGGTCAAGGATAGTACCGTTGTGTATGAGAAGCCCCGGGTGTTGTATAGAGAAAGATAACGTGTATATATAATAAAGTTCAGTGTGTGAAGTGTAGAGATGGAGCCGAATGGGAAAGAGCGTGGAACAAAACGGGAAGCTAATTGGAGCACAATGATGGAGGAGGCGGTTGACAGCTGGGATGGGGTCAGCGGGTCAAGTTGTATTAGGGGAAACAGAATGAAAAGAGTACTCAAGGTGGTACCAAATGGAGAAATGAAAGGTTGTGTTAACCTGGAGAAATGAAAAGGTGTATTATTTTTGGAGAACTGAAAAGACGGTCCTAAAATGGAGAAATGAAAAGGTGTGCTTCATTTATCAAATGGGTCTACGGTCAAATTATCAACAATATTAAGAGGAACTTGAGGGCGAGGACCTTGACTGCCAAAGTTTGCAACATATAGACAATGAGCATTGATAGTGATTAGTGCGAATAAAGAGAGAATGCTTAGAGGTCCAGGTTGGAAATATTAAGAGTGAGGTTCAAGAGCACCGAAAGTATTTGAAGACTATCACTGTCACTACCACAATTAGGTGATTAGAGATTGTTACAATTGAAGCTGAAGAAAAACAATGTGATCAAGACTTTCGTTGAAACAGATGAATATCAACATTATTTGGACAAAGAACCGAATTATGAATTATAATATATTCCGTCAAGTGATCATTTGAGGACTGCTCAACAATGAGTTTGAACAAGTTAGCTTGAACCACTGAGTATCAACAATTTAGTATAAACGAATGAATCTGAACGAATTAGTATGAGCAAACGAAATTAAACACCTTGGCTCTATTCATTATAACTCCAGTTTCAAGAGGTTCAACTTCCTCAGTTAGATCTGACCATACTTTCAACCTCACACCCCACCCCATATTTTTGGTACTGGTTTTGATTAGTTCAATTCACTTCTCCATCGATCCCAGAGCATCCCCAACCTTACTAACTTGGTCTTTAGATTTCTACACTTTTGGCGAAACCCAGAACTAATTACAATGGGACGAATCTGTTCACTAATGTCGTCTTCAACAATAACACTCAACTCACTATATGAATCTGGACAGTCACTTTCACTATCAAATACTTTGGCCCAATAAGGCTTTTTGTGGGTGCCCAAATAGTATCGGTAGTTCCCTGTCTTGGTCAAACAACTATAGTGAAAGTTATATCTTTTTACTGTTTCAGCACTGGTTCTCTTAAACAGTGGTTGCTCAGAATGGAAGACTTTCATATTTATCAACGTACTCTTCTTGACAAAATCCCATGAACTGGCCTTGGAATATGTCTGTGACTGCAAGACTTTAATGTACTGGTTGTGACTTTCCATCAACTTCAAAAAGTCCCCATCTTTGGCTACTTCAAAATGAATATAACTTATATAAATACAGTTGGAGAATCCATAGAACTGTTCTGCCAATATGGGAAGGTTCTTTCCAGTCAATTCTGTATTGTTGAACCATTGGCCGATTTCTGACCTCGGCTTACTGAAAGTTATCACCATCAACATAGCCAAATTGACAATGTTATATTTGTGGTTGATACTCCCTCTGATCTTGGAAATAAGGGATAATTTGGGCGCTTGATGACTTGCAATCCCTGTCCTCACCCGAGCCAAGGGTGTCAAATCAAAAGTATCTTTACCTATATTTAGAGGGAAATCTGAATCCCTAATCTCTTGTAATCGAGTCGATATTGAGTGTAATTGTTTAAGTAGTGATATGGTGGTTTCAATTGGGATTTTGGTATGGAATTGGGAGTCAAATGGGATCTGGTAGATCACTGATATAAATTGACATAGTTGTCTTAGTGAATGTTGGGTTTTTATCCAGTAGGGATAAGTTTCCCATATATCGTAATTGACGGTGTTTAATTTCTGGAAATATTTCAAGATTATTGAATTGACGAGCCGTTCCAATCGTGATTCACAAAAGTAATCCACAAACTCCTCCTTAAGATCTTGAGTACTACCAATCAACTCCTTACATCCGTTTAAAATATGGAGGTACTGGGTTATAATGGGGTCTAAGTGACTGGAAGTGGAGCTTTCATAATGTAAGAACTCTAGCTTGGCCAAATTGAGAGAAAGTGCTTTTGAAGGCGGTGGTTCAACCTGACCACATGTTACAACGGTAGAAATATCCTTACTGTAGTCGGTATTGTATGTGGTATCCATACTGTGTTGGGTGCAAATAAATGGGTGCAAATACAAATGCGAGCACAATTCAGTCCAACATCTTTGGGGAAGCAATCTTGATAAATATCGGTTAGATAGTCCTAGACTACTATTTATGTCTGAGTATTCGTAACTGGGAAGGGCCTTTGTAGATCAATGCTAAACTTAGTGAAGATATACTTGTCTACATACTATCATATCATTCATTTGTTTAAATTAAATAAACATACGTTTTTAAGATCAGAGTTAAGTGAGTATGCCCATTATTAATCCCAGCTATTTGAACTGAAACTCAAATGAAGTAGAAGTAAATGTGAGGGGATAGCGTATATCTAGCAATATCTAAACAATTGATATATTCTACGAAAGCATACCATTTCTGGACTAATAATTTTGAGTATGATGACATGAATAATTCAAACAAGCCCTCTGCAAACTCTAACTTAAGCCGTCTAACAATATCTACATGTTTCCATACTACAATCATTAAAAGAATACAAGATTTATTGCTAATTAAACACGTTTAATCGAACAAACCCATTCCCATGTCATCATCGGAAGAGTCTTCTTCTTCAGCTGGAGCTTCTTCTTCGGCAGCAGCAGAACCAGAGTCAGCGGCAGCAGCTGGGGCAGCAGCAGCGTAAGCTTCTGGGTTAGCCAATCTGTCCTTGATAGCTTCGGAACCTTCGAAAGTGTAGTCAGTGGCAATAGACAAAGCCAAGACGTTCTTGTAGTGGTTGATAACGGAGTGACCAACGGATGGCAAGGTTGGGTAACCAACAGCCAAGGAGATGGAAGCAATGACGTTAACGGCGGAAACGAAGTGACCAACCAATTCATCATCGGTGATATCCAAGATAGAAGATGGGAAGACTTGACCTTCGGAGTAAACTTGAACAACAGTCATACCATAAGTGAATGGAGAGATGTTCAACAAGTTCAACAAAGAGGCTTCGGAAGCACCAACCTTGTTGTTGGCTTCAACAACCTTAACATCAGAGACAATTTCAATGGTACCTCTGGCAATCTTGGTTGGAACACCTAAAGCTTGGAAGAAAGAAGTCTTACCTGGTTCCATACCAGTGTTACCGGCTGGGACCCAGACATCAGCTGGAGCAACGGCACCGGCTCTGGCTGGAGCGGCAACAACGTTGGAAGTGATAACTTCTCTGATGGTCTTCAAGTCACCGTTGGTGAAAATGAAACCAACGTTACCTCTGATGAATGGCAACAACTTTTCGAAGTCTGGCAAGTCAGACAAGAAACCTCTGAGGGCTCTTCTGACCATGGTGTTCTTACCCATCAAGACAACGGCATCGTTTCTCAAGGCCTTTCTAATTTCGTGCATTTGTTGGGAAGAAACATTATCGACACCAACGACGAAAATAGACTTGTATTCTTCTAACAATTCTCTTAACTTAGAGAAGTATTGAACTTTCTTTTCACGAGCACCACCCATTTCGACTTGTTATTATTGACGACAGGAATATTTAATGGACCCAATATCTAAGGAATAAAAATTGATGAAGTGAAAAATATAACTGTTGAGAATTTTTCGCGCCTCGGCACGACCAGGGCGCGAGCCCTAGACTTTTCGGGCAATTTTATTATGGCACGTGATGTGTCCAAAAATCAATGGCTGCGAAACTCCCAAACCCCCCATAATGGCATAGAACTGATAATGTTAATATTATACCTGTTATAACCAATAACACAGCATATTCTGTATATAAACGATTACCAACAACTACTAATTCATTTCCTATTGATGTTGGTCCACCATTTATAGTAGTAAATTCATTTCAAACATTTTCTACTTCTTGTACTATACCATAAGTTTCATATGTTAAATCCTAAGTGCTATAGAGGATCAAGTAGCACTTGAATGTCTTTTCTGTATCATTACCACAATTCGGTAGTTATGTGCCAATTACCGACGTTGTGTAAGAGGATTCTACTCTGACAGTGAACTTCATCATTATGCCATCATTTGCTACATGTGTTGATGGAGATTACAAAATATACCTGTTGAGTATTTCTAGTCATTTCTTATTACTATAAGTTCATTTTATTGGATATTTACTGTGCTGGGGACTAATTGTCGAGTTGTATCATTCATGGCTGGGTTAACCATACCCCTTGTTTTCGTAATCAGAACTGACAAACGAATTCTTCAAGAATTGGTTCCAGATGTTCTCTAATTTCTTCTGTTCTTTATCCTTTTGTTTTTGTTTCTTTGACTTTTTTGGTTTCTTTGTTTTTTTGGATTTCTTTGGTTTTTTGGATTTCTCTCGGAGTTCATCCTTTATAGGTCTACCCAATTTTCTGCCGTATTTTATCCATTCATCAACTGTCAAGTCTTTCAAGTCGTACAACTTGTCATCGGTGGCGTATTCGATCTCAAAGCCAAATTCTTTGTCTCCCTTGTTAATCAGTTCGAGATCAGCATAATACTGAACATATCTTTCTGGAGTAAACAATTGTGGAATATAGGCAGGACCCAAGGGCAAATTCTTGGGCTTTTTGGGTGGGAATGTCTTGTCCTTTTTGAGAATAGTTACTTCTTCTTCGTCACTATCGAAGGTTGTGAACAATGTGTTTAATCCTGTAAAGAATTGGTCCCATGGAGCAAATCCGTATTTTGCTTGTAATTCGAAGTTTTCCCGTAATCCAGTGATGTTGTATTCCCAAACACGTAAACCAGAGTTAAATGTAGGCACCACACTGGCTGTCACATGAGCAATGGAATATCTTTCACTATGAGCTCCAGACTTTCTCTTGCCCTTGATATTGGCGTATACAGATTCACGTACAGAGTCCATGTACCTGACTTTATTTCCAGGAACACCGCCTTGAATTCTGAAATCAGTACCAAATTCTTCAAAAGTTTGGTATATATTGGATTCTTCGAGAGCAGGAGTGATATCATCATCGTCATCGTCATCATCATCAGAGTCTGAACCTTGAGCATCGTCATAAGTCAACTCTTGGATGGTTTGGCCCTTCAATGACTTCTTGATGGATTTATAGGCAGCCACTGAGTCCAAGGGAATAAAATGGTCCAAGTTCATATGACCATAAAGACCACCAATAATCACATCTCTGTATTCGTACGACCACACGATATATTTCCGAAGACACGAGATGTCGTAATTCTTCTCATTAGGAGGAACATGTCCAGTAAGCCACACCTTCAT
Organism: Suhomyces atakaporum; assembly: GCA_030561405.1. Classification (NCBI taxonomy): domain Eukaryota; kingdom Fungi; phylum Ascomycota; class Pichiomycetes; order Serinales; family Debaryomycetaceae; genus Suhomyces; species Suhomyces atakaporum. Next base: position 223,737 of record JAKTXH010000008.1, read on the forward strand.
ATTTCTGGCTCTCATTTCCTTGAGTACGTACCCAAGCCATTCAAACAATTGATAGCCTGGTTGTTTTTTGGAGTCACAGTTGTCTACCAACGGATTGGACTGGAAGAGGTACAAGGTATTGATGGACAATACTGCCAAGTGATTGGGAATAACTTCTTGGAAGAAATAAGCTCCCTTGTTGAAGATATGAAGTTGGGCTTGAGGAATATAATTTTGCCATATTTTGAACATCTCTCTAGTTTGGAGTGTGGGTCCAGGCAGAAACAAGTTATGAGGGTAGACGTCATTGTTACCAAGTGAAGGTATAAGGTCCACTTGCATCAGATGCTGGTCGGACTTCTCACCTTTAAATGTATCGTACATGAGGTCACTGACGTGCTGATTCATGTCGAAGATCGACTGTTCCGTTCTGGGAAACCGACGGTCGTTATCATGCCTGATATTGTCTCCGGTCCAGACCACAAAGTCAATTTTGTCCTTGAGGTTGTCCTTGACCCAGTCGAGGGTTCCTGTGACTAATTCCATGGGACTGTCACAACCCAAGATGGCGTCACCGTATCTTCCAGCCTTTCCGCTGCCTGGGGAGTGGCATGCCAGGTCTTCAGGCAGCATTCCCTCTTTGTAGTGGGGGTCTGGATGTAAGTCTGTGATGTGTAAGAAGCGTCCATTAATGACCTTTTCACCTCTTTCGTTGGTGATGATGCGGACAGGCGTTTTCGGAGTAAGGCCAAGACGACGTATGTCATTTGTTTGTGCTTCTGATAGTATCACGTCCTCAACTAGGACGGGGCTGGAATGCAATTGGGCAGTTTTGAAGCTGAGAAAATCGTCTGCATGGGTGGAAGTTCGTAACACGTAAACGAGGACCCCTGCAACCACAAGGATGGACCATTGAAACACTGGCCAACGGTTGGTGGAGCTCATGTTGAAGAGTACAGTTGTGGAGGAATTGAAATGTGCGATGCCCACGTGAGCCTATCTGATGATAATAAGGCTATGTATTGATGAAAAGATTTGATTATTGGGAGTGTTTCAAATCGAAGTCGGACGGGTAGAGTTCATACAGTTAGTGAATAACTGAGCAGAGATCTTTTGTGCTTGAAAGATTTGCTTCCTGTGTAGTTCTGTACATTCGATGGATTGGGAGAATTTGGTGACTAAAATGGTAATATGCGCAGGATACAGGATGCTGCACGAGACACAGGTGTGATAACTAGACTATCAAAACCAGTAGTGGTACCAGTTGGAGAGCCGGAGGAGTTCTTTGACTGTACAAAACTCGGGTTTCGTGAGTGGCAGACTCTGCAACCACTTTGGACCCCCCTCTTTGATTTTAGTCATCTTCAATTATCAACTGGAAAATTGGCCGATGGGTTTACCGAGTACTGTATTGGTGATTACATGGTCATATATATGGGCTAATAATATCGCCATTTACTCACATAGTGATAAGCCACTCGTGCAATCTCTTGTTCTAATTGTCAAGTCTATCATATAGAGCCCAACCCAAGATATTCTCTTATTTTTGTTGGGATCGGTGGCACCGGCTTCATATGCTTCGATAAATGCGTGTCATTAAATGATTTAGGAATTTTCGGTGCCTAAAGACCGTGTTGGATCTATTGTAAGTAAATTGCACTATTATTTTATACGGGACTGCTGAACAATGCGCGAAGGGGAGCATTGAGGATGTATGCGCTCAAACTAATTGACAATAATTCTTGGTGTATTGGGGTAGTGGAATAGGATACACCTTTACCAATCCGGGCTCAATACATTGTAGTTGGGCATGATGAAATTTCTGAGGCTATTGACCTCGGTTATTCATCTCAATCATTTAATTGAAAAAATATAACTGAAATCTACTTTAGGCTTTTTTATGACCGTGCCTGAACACCCTAAATATGTAACGAATATGGCTAATTCCATCCCTCCCAGCGTGTGAACCCGAACTAGCAAACTTTGATTCTCCCCCTCCTTATTCTTTAGATTGTTCATACATGTTCGTGTTCGTGTTCCTGTAATTAATTTACTGAAAGTGAGAAATGGCGTGCACTGCGTCTACAATCATATCCAAAATCGGAAAAAGAATTTCTTCAACCAGCAAAAGGAGTTACAATAAACAACGCGCGCCTCGAAAACCGCGATGTAAACAAACACTGACACAAAGGCGCCCACAATCATGTTGCTGAATCGGGCGTAATGACTTGAAAATTGCATACAGAATTGCAGGGGTCTCAACGGTGTTCCTTTAATTGAAATCTGGTCCAAGTCTTTTTTGGTGATATTCCAAGTGTATATCGATGAATATCTGTAGAGATTCATTGATATTGAATTAAGTATATAATTATCAAAATCCTTCTATCATCTTTCATTCTATTTCTCGCACTAATTACACGTAACCTGCTTAAATTAAATTATAAGTGGATGCATGCATATTACACCGATTCTATAATATTGTCTTCGATGTCACCCCTGACGTGAGCGCGCTCTGTGCCATTACTGATTAGTATATATACTGTGCGTTCCCCCATCTCTTATTCCTCACCACCATGATGTACTTACAAACTCCCAAAAGGCCAAGCTTGCCTCCCACTCCTTCCAGTTACTCCAGTAAACCTACAAGCTTGCCTCCCTTGCTGTCTATCCTTAACCTTTCCAAGGATCAGTACTCAGGTGCTCTGTCCACTCCCTTTTCGGTACCTTCAAAGTATGCCCCAAGTCACCACTACCTTCCCAAGCTTCCTTCGGTAGACTTTTCCACTCCCTCAAAGTTTCCATCCACTTATGCCAAACCATTGCCTACTCCAAGAGCTGAAATTAGTGATGGAGATATCAGCATAACTGAGATGAAAAAGTCAAGAGTGGATCTTGTACGGGCCAACTCTACAGGATCTTCAAGTACGGGATCGAAAGATAAGTCATTTGCTTTCATCTCACATTCTCCTTCGACATTTCCTCTGCAAGAACCTGCCATAGACAACGCACCTCTTGCAAGAAGAAAAAGAAGAAGAACCTCCCCTAACGAATTATCGATTCTTAACAGTGAGTTTCAAATCGGATCCACCCCTAATAAGCTGCGTCGTATTGAGATTGCTCGTAAAGTATCAATGACTGAAAAAGCAGTCCAGATTTGGTTCCAAAATAAGAGACAAAGTTTGCGCAAACAATCGAATAACGAAAAGGAAATTACAGAATTGCCTCCTACTCCTCCTATCATCATTGTTCAAAGACAAACTCCAATGCCTCTTCCTTTAGTATCTTCTACCCCCACCAAACCTATCATTCATAAAGCTCACTCTTTTATGGGAAGCCCTACTGTACTTCCACCATCCACCTCCACATCTTCTCCCATCAAGGAACGGGCTAGATCCATTCCTCTCGATGCTGACTCCTCTCTCGATGATTCCATGATCACTACTGGCTACGTGCTTAATGAAACAAGGAAAAAGCAGCCGGTGCTGCTTAACTCGAGCAACTCATCCACCATGACTTTTAAGTTGACTCCTACCATGCCAGTTTCTACAAACAAAATCACCCAAAAATTAACCATAGCTGCTGATGAAAAGGAGAACGTGGAGCTCCCTCGCAAAGAGACCACCACCGTGAAACTGGAAAGAAAACCATTGGCACCAATTGATTCCAATAGTGTGCCAACAGATTCCAAAGTCGGTGCAGTAGAAAACTTGTTATCGTTAAGATCGGGTAATTGGGCATAATGGTGTATAATAGTAACAGAACCGGTATGTTCTTATGTATAGTATAACGAATGAACGAGACTAATTAGAGACAAATTATTGTAACCATATTTTGCAACCGATTACTGTACCAGTTTGGGATTTATTAGGGTACGCGGCGCAAACCTGCAGGCGTGATGCACACAATACAAAGTCTTGCCCAATTTGCCGAATTGGGATATTCCAGGGATCTAGTCGAATCAAGACCCGTTGCTGAGGCAATTTTCATCTCGTCTAATGGATCAGGTTCGTGAGTTACCGAAATAGGTATCCCTGTTTCGAGGCAATAACGTGCTTCGTGTCAACTAAAACTTCATTGACGCGGCACTATAGGCACGTATTTTTCACCACAAACGCGATGTTCGTCCATCGCGATATCTATTAGTGAAAAGTAGTAATGGAAACGAAGGCATCATGTACAGAATGGCAGATTCCCAATACGAGCAAATTGATTGTGGTACGTGTTTAAAAGGGGGAGGGTGCAGAATAGACTAGTTTAACGAGACGGTAATTATGCCAAAATTGTCAGGAATTTGAAAATTACAATTTTCCCAACTGGATATCTACTGATTAGAACTGGCAAAAATACAACTTGTTGGTTATAAAACACCACTTGTAGGTAATAAAACACCACTTGTAGGTAATAAAACAACACTTATAGGTTATAATAATCACCCTCCCAACAGGTAATTCCAGACTATTGATGAAAGGGTTCTTATAGACCTCTCCAATAGCTCTACTCCGAACAAATGTCATAAGCCAATATTTTGTATTGTCGAACAAGATAACGGTTTTAGTGCAGTTGAACAATCGATGTTCAGTAATCTGATTCATTGTGCTGTGCGAAATGACCAATTATACCGAGGGTAGAATCGTAGACTTCAACATAAGCAAGTAATGGGTGGGTATATTGAGAAGCTGTCTTTAACGGTACTCCCTTATTCTCTAAGCTATTTGTCAACTAAGCAATAAAGCTTTCTTTAAACATTCAGTAGGCCACTTTCTATACACTCTCTTTAGTGTTCATCTAACCTTTTTACCGTGAGGCAGGCGATACATTTACTGAGTTTTCCGTATCTTTCAGCTTTATCCGCTGATTATTATGAGACGCTCAACTGGGTATGGTTGGTATGAGTAGAGGTTGAATAAGTATATCATTGCTGGATATTGTTAGTTAAAATAATTAAATAGAGTATTTCTGGGGCTTACTGCTCACCAAAATCCAGTTACTCAATTGCACCTATTCTTGTGGTGCTTTTCTCCAATTATGTTAATTATGTTTCAAAGAGCTAAAGAGAGTAAACATGTTTCAACGTATCAACAAGGTAAATGCTTAGAAAACTCAGTATTTGAAGACATCGAAACAGAATATGGTTCTATCATTCCCATTCTCTTCTATACCATTTTCTGTTTAGCTTGTACTATTTTTCTTAATTACTCCGATTTTTTTTTTTTATTTTACATTATAATCTTCTACCTAAAAGTTTGTTCTGTTCGTATATTATCCATTAAAGTATTACATCCAAAAATGTCTATTTATATTACTTGGTGAATCAGTAAACTCTGTGAGTAATCTCATTATATCTGCGTGCTCAGTAGTTATCATGCTTGTATCAAAATTATTGCAAAATTGTTAAAAATCGCAAAATCAAACGTCCTCAGTCAGAGCAGCACTACCGTGACTCACTACCAGGTATATTCTATTCAACCATTTCAGAACTATTGGCGGTTGAAGCAAAATTCTTTTTGCATCTTAATGCTATCTCTACCCACTAAAAACTGGTTCAACTTCGAAGCACAAAAACTTTCGTCGACCATTTCTCAAGTATAAAATTTTACAGCATCCAACTTGATGATAAGCGGGCGGAACCGTTATTAGTCAATACTTCACTCTTATTCTACATTGTTCAATGAAACGTTGATATATTAAATTACATGGAGCATAGAATACTTGCGGATGCAATAGTAGCCCATTATAACCACACGAAATCTAGTTTTTGATTATCTTAGACCAAGTAATTAAATTTAACGACCACGGGAGGTGGTCTTGGTGTGTTGACCTCTGACCTTCAAACCCCAGAAGTGTCTGATACCACGGTGGGATCTGATCTTCTTCAATCTTTCCAAGTCATCTCTCAATTTAGATTCCAAGTTGTTGGCTAAGACGTGGTAGTCCTTACCGTCAACGTGATCCTTTTGTCTGTTCAAGAACCAAGCTGGGATCTTATAGTTGGTTGGGTTTTGCATGATGGTAACAATTCTTTCCAATTCTTCTTGGGTCAATTCACCAGCACGCTTGTGCAAATCAACATCAGCCTTCTTACAGACCAAGTTGGAGTATCTACGACCGACACCTCTGATCTTGGTCAAGGCGTACATGATCTTGATTCTACCATCAATGTTGGTGTTCAACAAACTAAACGTTAGTATAAGTTAAGGAATATGCTTGAGCAGCCAAACTTGGAAACGGGTCTGTTTTCTATCGATTTCCCTTTACATCTTCATCTTAATTTGAAATTTGGAGGTTCTTTCTTTGGTTCATTTGAAATGGTGATAACATCAAACTTGCTCCGGTTTTTGAGTCTGGTGGTTGTTCTGCTGTTCTAATGGGCTAACATACCGTAAAATGTGTTGGAATGAACCTTCTTCTTGGACAACTAATGGCATCTTGATTTGTTCCTGTTGGTTATACGAAAGCAAAAGTATTAAAAATTACCGTTAAAAATTTTTGGGTGAGGGTACCTCTGCAATTTTTCACGAAATTTTCGTAGGCAGCGGGCGTGCGACGACTAGGGTGCAAGCCCTAATGAGAGTGACACTTCCACGTGATCGCGCTTTATATAGCTAAATCCTAATTCTAATGGTATCCAGAAAGTGTAAGAAATACGTATTGTAGGGAAGTATGGGTTACGGTTGATTACTATTTCATGTGGTAAATAAACATGTGTGCATATTGATGATATTTTTTTTAATCAAATAATTTGAAATTTTATGGTGAACAGCCTCCTCTTACTTCTTAATTTTATGGTGAACACCCTCCTCTTCTTAATCCCACTAACGATATTAGCTTCAATGATAAATATCATCATAAAATAATCAAACACACAAAACTTATCAAGTGACAATATTAAATTTACACAATTATTCAACCGTAGTTTTCCTATATACATTATACGCTATATTTGCTGATGAGCCATTGCAAGGCAGGCAATTCTATATACACACGGTTAGCCTTCAAAATGTCTCTGACTTCAACAGCCTCCTTAATTAACACATCGGCCTTCTTACCAATCACCTCTGTGGATTCCAACAAATTGGTTCTTTGAGCATCGGTGATGAAAAGAAGTGACAAGTTATCAAGGTCATGAGCTTCCACGAATTGCTTGGAAGTTTCTCCATAAGAATACTTAAAGTCTAATATGGCTTGATCGTGTTCTGGAACCTTATCCCCTCCGATAATAAATAATTTACCGGCTCTGTATTGTTCGGAAAGTGCAGTCTGTATTCCTCTGCTGTATATCTTGGATGGTAATCTAGTAGACCAGTCATGACCTGCTTTAATACCATGAGCTTTAATACCATTGTCTCTAATTGGAGAGTTGGCATCACCGACTCTGGCACGTCCAGTCCCCTTTTGTGGATGTAACTTACGGTTGGAAAATGGCTTGTCTCCCTTGGTAGGAACATTACCCGATCCAACACGAGCCTTATCGGCTTCATATACCACGGCACTCCATAAGAAGTCTCTTCTCAATGGAGCATCCAAAAAGCTGGCTGGCAATGGGATAAACGATTGTGGCTCTAACGAGGGAAATGTTCTTAATGATGCAAGGGTGTACTTTGGCGGTTGAGCGATTTTGAAGGCACTGGTAGATGCTTCAGTAGCCAACCTACGAATGGATTGTTTCAACATGATTTGGGGGCCCTTTTCAGTGGTTCAAACTGGATGCGACGATTTGTATGGGTGTGGCTTTAATAACCCGTGGTGTGAGATGTGGAAGGACAATAGAAAGTGCTGATTAAGTACCAATCAATAGTGGGAATAGACCATCGTGATTTTTCACCATTAATGTTTGTCCGTGCTACGGAAGCGGGTATCGGTGCGTGCACTACTTTCTATACTATAAACCTAAACTTGATGGGATGGTTGGGGATGACCTTGTTCTTCTTCATCACTATCAATGACAAAATCTGCAACATCGTGTCCGGTGTTTGCTTCGCCTAATTCTATATTTTCGGCGTATTGTCCGGGAGGAGCATATTTCCCATTAGGGTCAGTTCCTTTCCATTTACTAATAGTTTTAGATAAGAATCCCTGATTCTTCTGTTGTTGCAAATCTTCATCGTCTTCCTGGAATCTTCTCAATTGGTCTGCCCATTGAACATTTTTCTTTTTTCCTGAAGGTCCGGTCTTGATAATGGAAGAAGGCCTCGATCTATAAGATGCGTGTAACACATAAATACCCCAAATTAAAATAACTATAACCGCCAATTGAATGATTCGGGTAACGGCATTTGAAGTTTGAGATGGACTCTCGGGAATTGGTTCTTCACTTGGGGTCGATGACGAGGATGGTGCAGAAGGAACTTCAGAAACTTCTGGTGATGGCAAAACTGATTGTTCGGGTTCATCGACCAATGAAGGTTTCGAAATGGACTCAGTTGTAGTTGGTTCTGGTTTTGGTTCCTCTGGTTTTTCTGGTTTTTCTGGGTTTTCTGGTTTTTCTGGTTTTTCTGGATTTTCTGGTTTTTCTGGTTTTTCTGGTTTTGACTTTCTTTCACCCAATGGATAAGTAACGTAAGCTTTTTTCTTCAACTCACTGGGACCATCGATATCTTTAAGATCAAAATTTCCTGATGCCAAATCAATTAAAGCTCGGGAAATTTCAGGTAAATCATAAGGAACCATATGAGAGGCATTGAAAACATTGACAAAAGTCAAGTTTCTTTCCAGTTTGATATAACCTGCGGTTTTACCATCGTATACCCAGTCTGCAGCTTCGGATTGAAACCCTTTTTCACCTCCCCAAGTTAACTTCTTGATAAAGTTTTCAGTACCCAAATAATTACAAATAATATCAAGGTTACCGTTGAAAAGCATGATAGGAACTTCCTCCAAAAGTTTGGGAAGAAGATGGACAGCAGGAATGGAACTTCTCTCGTTAAGGTTTCTGCTAACACGAGAAGTACACTCACGCCATTCTTTTTGTTTGATCAAATTCAATTGGGCCATAACCTCAGGCTTTCTCAAAAATGGGGTAACGTACAGTAATTCATAAGGCCAGTTAGATCCACATGCAGGGTAGGAATCTTTTTTGGTATAGTCGTACATGTTGTAGCATTCATCCTGCTCTATACTGGCATCGAGAGCCATGGAGAGAATAGCTTCACAGTCAGAGTTATCGACTTCGTAGTCAAGTAACGTATCATCATCCCAGTTGGCATCGATTTTGCTGACGACTTTTTGGCACTTTTCATGCTGCTTCAAAAGGTTGCTCCATTTGGGGTTATCGATGCCGACAACACCAGCTTGGTGCATGAATGGTAAATAGGATAAACCTTGTTCATTAGGCGATACGTAACCGTTACCAATCATCAAGTGTGCAAGGTTGTAGATGGGTTCATTTTCAGCCACTCTCTTGTTTCTATCTAAGATAGCTCTAGCCACATAAGGAATATATTGGCCGGCAAAACTTTCACCAGCAATGTAGATTTCATTTTCGAGATCTTCAGGGAATACCTCATAGTATTTGTCCAAGAACTTGACAAAGTCCAACCCGATTTGGGTGAGATCATGAGCGTACTCTTCTCCATAACTGAACCCGGTACCGGTAGGTTGGTCCACAAACACCACGTCGGTCGACCGGTGCCACGAACCCAGGTTATACTCGACCTGTTTGTCCTTATTGATACGGAAAGGCCCCGCTTCGAGCAAGGCTCCATCCATGGACGAACATCCAGGTCCTCCATTGAGCCAGAACATGGTTCTCTTGTGGTTATCTGCTACCTTGTTATTGTCAACATACTTCCAGAAGAAGTAGTGGGTGTCGTTTTGAGGGTAGAGCTCGAGCTGGCCCGCAAACATCAATGGAATATCGTTCTTGTTGACGTTATCAAACAAGCCGGGGAGTGACGACACGAGGTACTGAGAGGCGAGGTCGCTTCTTTTGTGGGGAAACGCCAGCACCACCTGGAGAATAAGGAGAAGGGGAAGAATCACCAACATGAGGAAGGGTAAAGTTGGAAGTTAAGGTGAAGAAAGTTCAAAGATGGAGATAGTGGAGGTGGAAAGGGGGAAGGTTGTTGAGGGCTATCGCTAAGGGTGGTGAACGATTAGGACGCGTATTTCAAGTGGTTCACGAGCGTGGCACGGGATGTAGTGGCTGGTGTGGTGTTGTAGGGGCGTGCTAGTGGGGGGCTGGTGAGAAGCTGGAGGTATGGAGTTTGTTGGGATGATGGGGAGTGCAGTGGATCAGTCGTGGAAGGCAATGCCGTGAGAAGTCACGAGGCTACACTATCAACAAATGGGGGGATGGAGAAGGATTAATTTGGTCCGGGGTGGTTTGTGTGGGCTTACATAGTGATTTCTGGCACCATAACAGGGCCACGCTAACGGTGAGGTTGTGATGAGCAGTTAATGCGGACCATGCATATATCCTGTTTCGGTACGTCTGATTTTTACGTCAATTTTTAACTCTGTATGTACCATCCCTAATTTAATGATACTCAAGAAATAGATGAAATCATACCAATTTAATGAGTTCACTGTGTTTCATTATTGGAGTAATGATGATACTGACACTACCATGGGGTACGAAGAAGTTTGTAGCAGTCACAACTTTAAAAGAAAGCTTCAACCTTACCCCAGTAAATTGCCATTGTATCAGCGTATATCAAGCTTTAAAAAAGAGACTAAACCCCCATATACTTAGAGCGGATTCACCACCGCTTGTCCTTTCTGGGGCCAACAATGTATCAATACCACAACTAGCTTGGTTCTTTCTGCGACTCCTCAGTATATATTGTTTCTCTGTCAAGAAGATGTAACTGCTGCCAGACAATTTTAGACTCTTTATGACTTCCATTAATATCTGGAAATAAATAAAATATAAAATTATTCCCGTTTGTTTAAGTCCATACATGGCTTACTATACCTGGCTTACTATACTGCTCCTTATTAGACTGTATCCTAAGGATGCTCATATCCATGGCTGACCGTCTAACATCTGGTTAGGTCACAGTACTGGGAGAACTTATACAAATGGCTGCAACTATTCTTCCAAACATCGCCAAACCTCCTTTCTCTACTTCCTCTTAAAAACGTCTAACTCTGTTGAACTTGTATTAATTGTAATCGGCTGCTATATAATCTGATTTATAAACTCTATTGGTTCAAAGGCTCAATGTTCCAGATGTTTTCAGCATATTCGTCAATGGCTCTATCACTACTGAAGAATCCCATGTTGGCCACACTCAAAACCGATTTCTTGACCCATCTGTGTAAGTGATCCTTATCCTTGGCATCACCTCCATGGTGTCCAAATACCTTTTCAAGCTTGACATGGGCATCCAAGAATAAGTCGAAATCGTCGCTAACCAAGTAGTGATCACCATGATGTCTGATACCATCGATCAATACTCTGTACTCATCGGGGTTACCGAAATCACCGGCCTCAATGGCTGCGAAAACCTTTTGCAAAGTTTCGGGAACTTGAACTCCTTCGTAAATGTGCTTGTGTCTAATTTCTTCAACTGATTCAGATAAGTTACCAAACAAAAAGATGTTTTCTTCACCAATCTCACGAGTGATTTCAACGTTGGCACCATCCACTGTTCCAATGATCAAACCACCATTCAAGGCGAACTTCATGTTGGAAGTACCAGATGCCTCAGTACCAGCTGTAGAAATATGGTTTGATAAATCGGATGCAGGGGTGATGATTTCAGCCTTGGAAACATTGTAGTCGGGAATGAAAACAACCTTCAACAAGTTGTCAATTTCTGGATCATTGTTAACAACTTCACCAACCTTATTGATCAAATGAATAATGGTTTTGGCCATGTAATAACCTGGTGCAGCCTTACCTCCGAAAATAGATGCCTTGGAAATGTAATGCTTCAATTTAATTTCTTCAATAGAAACACCTTCTTTCAAAAGCTCCTTGATACGTAAATAACGGTAAATTACGGCAAAGATATTCAATTGTTGTCTCTTGTACTCGTGAATTCTCTTCACTTGAACATCGAATAACACAGTTGGGTCCAACTCAACCCCGGTTTCTTCCTTAACCAATGCAGTCAATCTACGTTTGTTGTGGAACTTGATTGCATCCCATTGGGTTAAGAATTCATCATCATTAACAAACTTTTCCAATTTTTTCAAGTTACCCAAGTTGGTCAAGTATTCATAGTTTGGATCATTTAATTTTTCACTGATAAGCTTGGCCAACTTTGGGTTAGCTTGTCTCAACCATCTTCTTGGGGTAATACCATTGGTAACATTGGTGAATCTATCCTTACCAAAAACCCTAACAAAGTCTTTGAAGATAGTGGTTTGAATTAATTCAGAATGTAATTCAGCAACACCATTGACCTTATGGGAACCAACAATGGCCAAGTAAGCCATTCTTACCGATTTTTCACCACCTTCTTCGATAATAGAAACTCTACCTAAAAGATCACGGTCATCGGGAAACTTGTGTTCAACGTCTTTCAAAAAGAAAAAGTTAATATCATAAATAATTTCCAAATGACGAGGTAATAATCTTCCAATCAAATCAACAGGCCATTTTTCCAAAGCTTCAGTCATAACAGTATGGTTAGTGTAAGCGAAAACCCTAGTGACAATGGACCAAGCGTAATCCCATTCTAACCCTTCCAAATCGACCAAGATTCTTTGTAATTCAACCACAGCCAAGGTTGGATGAGTATCATTTAATTGAATGGCGATTTGTTCGGGGAATTTGTCCCATTGAGCCTTGTTGGTTTTCTTGAATCTTCTAACAATATCATGTAAAGAAGCAGCAACCCAAAAGTATTGTTGCTTCAATCTCAATTCCTTACCACTGTAGAAGTTGTCGTTGGGGTACAACACTGCGGTGATCGATTCAGCTCTTTGTTGAGCACCAACCGATTGTTGGTAATCACCAGCATTGAACTTAGTAAAATCAAATTCGTGTGTAGGCTTGGCATTCCACAATCTCAAGTTATTGGTATTATCGGTGTTGTAGCCCGGAATAGGGAAATCTGCTGCCACGGCCAAAACACGTTCACCACCACTCCAGACCTTCTTTTGCTTTCCAGAATCGTTATCATAATCTTCATAAACATGGCCATAGAAATCGACGGGAATTTGAATTTCCTTTCTGTCGATTTCCCAAGGATTGGAGTACTTCAACCAGTAGTCAGGAGTTTCCACTTGGTAACCATCAATGATTTTTTGCTTGAAAATACCATATTGATAGTTCAAACCGTAACCCCAACCAGAATAATTCTTGGAAGAAAGTGAGTCGACAAAACAAGCAGCCAATCTACCCAAACCTCCGTTACCCAAAGCAGCGTCTGGTTCTTGATCTAAGACATCTTCTAAATTGAACCCAAGCTCATTCAAGGAAGCCGCAGCATTATCTCTACCCTTCAAGTTAATCAAGGCATTATCCATGGCTCTACCCATCAAGAATTCCAATGACAAGTAGTAAACTCTTTTTCCGTTATGGATGGTCTGCTTTTGTTGGGTATTGGCCCAGTCAATCAACAAACCGTCTCTGACAGTGTTGGAAGCAGCCTGGTATGCGGCCAAATTGTCACAGTTGTAGACGTTTCTGGCCAAGGTGGTTTCCACGTGGCGAACAAACGACTCTTCAAAGGCACCCTGGTCATGAATGAACTTGGCCCGCGATTCTCCCTTACCGTCCAATGGCTTCAATTGAGAATATTTGTTCCAGATATGTTTGGCACCTTCAGGAATGGCAGCATCCAAAGCAATGATTTGGTTGGGAGTGAAACCGGTGTTGGTTCTCTTCAACTTAGGTTGGGGCAACTCCGAAGGAGTCAAGTAATCGCTCATGGTGGACGACGATTGGACTTTTTCATCTGGGGCACCGTGGGTTTATATAGTGGAGACGTTTGGGGGGGTGGGGGGTCGTGCGCGGTTGGTGGGTCTGGGGGGAATTAGGGGGCCGGAAGTTTGGTTGGACAAATATGGGGATCTTTGCGGTGCATCGCTCCTTATGGTAAGCTACATATTGTGGCAGTCGATTGGACTACAAATTCGCACCGATTGGGAAGCTACAGAGGAATTGAATGTATGGAAGTAATAAACCCATGATTTTTACTGGCGGTTTGCGGGAGGATCGGGTTTTTTGGCATGGAGTTCACGGCTGGTGGTACTCCGGATGGGGCCACCAATGCGTGGAATATCAGTTGTGATGCGCCGACCTGCATGGAAGCTGGGATGATGGCCGGATCCCGGTAAAGGTCCTGGAAACTTGGAGCCACTTAGCTATTTCGAGCCTGAGTATACTCTACCGTGTGCAAGGGTACAGTGTAGGTGTTGGTACAGCCAATTGGCTAGAAAGAGCGGAAATTGAGTTGCAATTGGCGATTGCTGGGACCGGAGAGTCCCATCAGGTGATGCATGGCCCAATTAGGAAGTGGAAAAGAACCGCCCCATCGTGCAACTAATTTGAAATTCTTACTAGTAAAAACCCATAGTTTATTGCTATGCCACAGTCAGTCTTATCTACAAACTGTAAGAACGGGGTATATTGGGTATATTGTTGTTCGTATTCAATGTCTTCTATCTAAGCCACACCGATGATCTCGCACTATTTTTTGGCCAGGGCCACCCCGGTAGAAACGGCTGCAATACTGGTTTTGGTGGCCAAAGTGGTGGAATCCGATTGACGTGGAGGACATACGTTTCTTGACCGTAACTCGTCATTTTGGTACAGGTCGCAGCATTGGTTGGAAGGATAAAACTTGGTGCACCAGTCCTTGCCTCCATCATATTGAAAGCCCGAATTGTATTCCACACATCTGAATCCCTGGTCAACCAATTCAGCATGAGAGTCTGGGAAATAGGCGGCGTTTTCCTGACACGATCCCACGAGGAATATTTTATCGGACTTGTAGTTGGTGTTGTTTGTTCTCTCCAACTGATAAGCGACCGTGAATTGATACAAGAAGTTGCACAACAAGCCCTTATCAAAATCGAACCTGAACTCAACGCCAAAGTTGGGTTGTTGCGAAATCAATTGGGGGTTGTAGTGTTGCAAGACGTCATCTGAGTCTGAAGCATTGAGGAATGAGAATTGGTTCAAGCTCTGGTGGTTAACGTTTTTGAAGTACATGTCAACGGTGTAGTTGTCTTCTGGAGCGTTTTCGCTTTTGGCGACGTAGAGATTAAACGAGACAGGAAAGTCGGTGGTGTCATTGTTGGACTGAATGATGGACGCAAACTTGTCACACACATAGTTACCAGTGAAGAGAAGGTCTTGTGGTGTTTTGACAGAGGCGAAAGGTGTCTGTTCCTTGTTGACCTCTTCGATGTTGGAGGGATAAGCGAAAGCTGAAACAAGAAGGGCCGCGAATGGAACTATACTGGTGAATGAGACCATGGTGTTTACTGGCCCAGATACGGGGAGAGGTCCCTTTTTATACCAAAAACATAGTCATTCATGTTTATAACAATGTGATAGAGTCTAGTACTAATTCTCTGCCGAGGTAAACAGAAACGAGCCATGTTCAACTATAAACGTTAGGATATTGGTTGAGATGTTCTATTAATATACCGAGCTTTGGGTGCAAAAAATGCCCCTCGTCCTTTGCATATTTCCCACTACATTCGCCCAAGATGAACTACACGAACTACACTGGTGTACTTCCAGTGCCATATGGCCCAGCTTCGTCCCCATACTTCGTAACTGGTCTTGAACTTCTCTTCATACTCCACTAGCAATAACAATAGTGGTTGTGATCGTTCGCTAGCTGTAAGGGGTAGGTCAAAAATAGTCAACTTTTTTCGGGGTATTATTCGGTTTTAAGAGAAAATGTATGTTGACGTTTACGCTAGTTATATCTGGGCCAGAGAGAATCATGTGGATCAGATAAAACGTGTGCTTTGGGGGGTTCCTCGCTTATTGGCTCATATGCTCGCGTATTATTGCCTTCCCCACGCCAGGCCTATATACAGTCACTGAGTACGTGGCTAGATATGGTGATTGAAACATGACGTTAAAAGGTACGGAGTATGGTCAATACATTCGTGGGGTTGTTTGGGTACTGTTTTGATGAGCTTTGTATGGTTTTACATTTTTTTTTTCTGATTTTTCAATAAATTTACAATTGTGAAGAAACGCGTTGAAGGTGGCTGTGATTCTCCAAACAAAGAGAACACAACCTTACAAAAACAGAGCATAGCCTACAAACGACATTCTTACCAGAGAATGTGTCCAGAGTTTAAGTTGATGCTCGTGAATAGAACCCTTAAGCTTGTATCAGACTCATAACTATGATGGACGAAAGTGAGCTCTAAAAAATCGATTTGGCCCCAAAAAAATCACGAACAGCAGAGATTTCAGAGTGGATGGCTCTGCAAGAGAATTTGGGGGCTTTACCAATTTGAATCAAGTCTCTAAACCAAAAAAAAGCCGTTACAATGCCATCGCATACTAAACACGGCCTCACGTGACCCTTACTTCTACTAACTATATGTATCTTGCCCATCCCCAGTCGTCTATTAACTCGGCGTGCCTTGTTCCAGACACTCGCTTTCTAGTCACTGGAGGAGGCAACGATTTTGAGCTCAAACTTCACGATCTTTCCCGCCCAGATCCCGTCACCACCAGCATTCCCAAGGCCCATGCCAACTCCGTCAATGCTGTACATGTCCTTGATGGCAAGTTAGTGTCTGCATCCAACGACACTATTATCTTGCATGATATCGAGAAGTTAAGTGTGGTCAGGAGCTTTGCCGGTCTGGCTCCGAGTCAGGAGGGTGTCGCCATGGCTCGAGAACAGGTTCTAGATTGCAAACTCTTGAGTTCTGATTTATTAGCCTCGTGTGGAGTTAACCACCAGCTCCATCTCTATGATCTCAGACAATCCAAACGATACCCGATCTATCAATTGAGTCTTGGCGACGACAATTTGAATTCATTGGATTTTAATGGTTCCAGCACCATTAGTGTGGGTAGTTCCAATGGAAAATTGTACAACTTGGACATCCGGAACGACCGTGTGGTCTCTGACTTGTTTCCTGGAAGCTCCAGTATTGTTCATGTGGCTAGTTATGGTCATAGCACCAATTTGGTGACGCTCTTGAACGGGCACATTTATTTGTACGATTTCAATCAAAAAAGAATTGACACCGACTTGAATACCTACAACAACCCCAGCATGCTGTACAAACGGAATGCCCAGTATATCCAAAGCCACAATATGGTAATTTGTGGCAGTGAAGACGGTGAAGTTCGTCTCTGGGATATAACGCACGGATACTCAAAAAGAAGCAGCCAAAGATTAACTTTTTGTGCAAATTCCCCTGAAGGGAAGATCGTCACATGGACTGGCTACGATAACAAGTCCAATACTTTGGTTGGGGCTACGGGTAATGGATATTTATGGATATGGAACCTGGTGGTGTAGCTGACGTAAGCTGCTCTGATGGAGTCCCAACGCGTTCACCAGATTTGAGACTATTTCAACTTTGCTAAACAATCATGAGTGAAGCTCCAGCCACTCCAGACACTGCAGACATTGCAGACACCCCCGAACTCACCAATGCAGACACTTCCGAAACAACCACACCATATCCACCTACCTCCATAGTGTTAGCCAAAGTCAAAGGGTACCCACCATGGCCTGCGATGGTGCTCGATGAGGACTATCTCCCGGCCAATATTGTACAGAAGAAACCTAGGGCCACCAAAGCCAAGTCCAAGAAGGGAAAGCCTTCCGTGGTATTTCCCGTCCGATTTTTCAGTGATGACACCTATATTTGGATCAATAGCAACGATGTCAAACCGTTGGAAAAGCATCAAATCGACGAGTTTCTTGCCGCAAGTCAAGCAAAGAGAAGAAGAGACAACTTGTTGGAGTTCGCGTACCAATTAGCGCTTGATCCTCCAGATATGACATTATTTGTGAAATACGGATCGCGAGGTTCTCAGGGCCGGAGCTTGGACGATGAGGTAGAGGAAGAGTTTTTTGAGGAAGAAGAAGGCGAGGATGACGATCAGGACGGAGAAGAGGACGATGATATAGACATAGACGAGGTGGTCCGTCCCAAGAAAAAGGGTAGGACTGCTCGAACCCCCAAACCTGCCCCAAAAGTAACGAAAATTTCAAAGGCACAAGAGAAAAAGCTTGCTGCTCAGAAGAGAAGGGAGGAGGAACAGAAGCTACTCGCAGAGTATGACTCGGACTGGGGCTTGGATGATTTCAATGAATACGACAAGGAAGTAGGCAATTATATTTTTGACACTGAAGAGGAACAGAAACAGGTTTTCGAGGAAGTTTCTTCCGCAGCTGTGATACTGGAACAATTGGCCGAAGACCACTACCGTTTTCTGGAGGTTGCTGACGAATTGGTTAGCCAGTTGCTTCTGGATACAGGTGATCAAAAATTGATATTTAAAAAATTGAACGAGTTTGATAAATTGGTTGGTGAGATCCCCAAAACCATCATAATGAAGAGCAAGTTGCTCAGAGTTATGATTGTCACAGTAAGAAAATTAGGGGGAAATGAAAAAGTTAGGGAAAAGGTGAGTAAAGTGTTGACGAATACCTTACATATAGACGTGGAGCAAAATTCAGAGGCTGATTATATTGAAGAGAGCGAGGAACCCGAGAAGATTGAACTGCCCAACGGAAACGAGAATGGGGAGAATCATGAACAAGAGAAAATCAAAGAAGAGAAAGAAGAAGTGAAAGAAGAAGTAAAAGGAGAAGCCACGACCGAAGAAGCAACATGAGTTGGTACAATAAGTGTACTATACAATCAAACTTGACTTTAAATTTTTTCTGGGTGGGTTGTTTAATTATAACCAATCAAAGTCCCAATTCAAGGCACATGTATTGACATATGACATATTTGAAAATATGGGGAATGTCGGTTCTGAAAAGGTTGTTTCAAGAGCCAAAAAAAGAAGTCCTAATGATAATCCATTTTCAACTATGTAAATACTGATACGCCAAGAAAGTCTAGACCACTTCAACTAAAAACTAACACTAATGTATTATTAAATATATACAATTATACAATTTCATATACGACAACCGTGCTGGTCAAATTAGTCGGAGTTTTGATACGAAGCAAATTGGCATGAATACTCATGTCAGATTGATTAATGGGTGACCAAAAAAGTATCTAAAGAACTCTGACAGGAGCTGAAATTATAATTACGTATATTTTATAAAGCTTGAGAACAAAGGGTGATGTTGGAAAGTATTACCTTAGTATGTATCCATTAGCTCATAAAAATGGATATCGATTGAAATGTCAGACAAAAAAACGGACACTTTTCGAATTGGCTCCAGAATCAACCAGATAAGAGACTGTAACGGAAAGAGCCTATATAATAAATAGATAAGGATATTCACTTTTAGTTTTAGCAGTTTTAGCTTAATCTGGTACTAATTTAAACAGACACAGATATAGGTAGATTTGGAGAAGTGAAAATCAGATCAGACACTTCATATAAACAGGCCAAAAAAGTTGGGAAAATGTCTGTAAGAATTGGATACCATTAACCAGTGTACCTTAAATATCTACAAGCACTGAAACTCGATTGTCTTTTAGCTATTGACAGGTTATCATTATAGGAAGTTATTATTAATATGTATTATGCACCATCACATGAGAACTCCTATCCTATGCAGACATCTGCACCTCATGCAGCCTGACCAACCACAGGTTGCAGGTTATCCCTAAATATACGCGTAAATTGCATCCCTCCTTCCGCATTTATTACAAATCACCATATTTGGCCCGCACATCCGCATTCGACCACGCGCCCTACTTAAACAAGCAATCGCACTCTTTTCAGCAAGGGTTAATTTTTACAAATCCCCAAACATAACAAAAAAAAACATCCTTGTCTTATTTAGTAACGGATCCAGTATGTATATAGACGAAGAGGGGAGAATCAGTGATACATCACCAGCACATCATGTGACAAGCACCAGCAATCACCCACCATCCTTTCAACAATACTCAATGGCGTGGCTTCTCAGGGTTAATGTCTGATTACTAGACCGGCCACAAAGTGACCCCCGACGGAAGCGGAAAGTTACCCAATCGAGTCCTCAAATGTTGGAACCATGTTGTTTACTTCCTGTCACCATCACCATTCGTCCACCTCCATCAATACGTGGCTGGTGTATCAACAGAACCACTCAATGATGCTGGGCCCAACCGTTATGGTGAGGATTAAGAGGCAAGTGAACGTGATGGGTGGGGAATGAACATGAAGGATTCAAACGATTGTGACCAAGTGATTCACCTCATGTTGTGCCAAGGCATTGCACTCCTAAAAGTGATCAATACTAACATGTAGATGTCTGCCACTGAAGCAAAGTTAGAAAACGATCAGCAGTACGAGTCCAACGTGGGGTCAGCTTCCAACAACCCTGTGTCTGCAGGACCAGGAGATGATGATGATGACGATGAACCAAGTGGAGGTAAGCAACAGAAGGAGAGAAGAAAGATTGAAATCAAATTTATTCAAGATAAGTCCAGACGTCACATTACTTTTTCCAAGAGAAAAGCAGGTATTATGAAGAAAGCGTATGAATTATCGGTTTTAACAGGAACTCAAGTATTGTTATTAGTGGTTAGTGAAACCGGGTTGGTGTATACATTTACTACTCCTAAATTACAACCATTGGTAACTAAATCTGAAGGTAAGAATTTAATTCAAGCATGTTTGAATGCACCTGAAGAAGGATTGGGAGATGACCAAGGGGAACAATCAGATGGTAATTCTCAAGATCTGCCTGATCAAAGTCCCGCTGCCAACAATAATGTGGCAGCACAACAGCAGCAGGCTGCACAACAGGCAGCACAAGCTCATCACAACCAACAAGTCCAGGCACAACAAGCACAGGCTGCCGCTGCTGCCCAACAGCAATTGCCTCCTGGAGCTCACATTCCTCACGGAATCCCTTACCCTAATGCTGGTCACCCTCAACCAGGTATTCCACTTCCTCAGAATGCTTATGGCGATTCGTCTCAAGTGTACCAATATTTCTCTAACATTCAAAATGGGAATATTCCAAATACCCAGCAATACCAGTAGTGCTGGTTTTATTTCTTATTTATTGTGTTTTATATGCCAGAGGTGCACGGTTTAATTGGGGCCTTTACGTGGTAGATAACATGATAGTGTATGTGTAATATATTTAGTATTGAGAATTGTAACATGAGTAGATAATTGTGATGTATATAGGAGATTATTTCAATGAACGAGTGTGATGATGATCATTGGAAATGATAGGAAAGGGATAGAGTGAATGAAAGAGGATAAAGTGAATGAAAGAGGGATAAAGTGATAGAGTGAATCAAAGAGGGATAAAGTGAATGAAAGAGGGATAAAGTGATAGAGTGAAACAGTGATAGAGTGATTTAATAGAGTGATTCAATGAAAGGGATTCATATAGTTATAGAGTGATGGAGTTATAGAGTGATAGAGTGATAGAGTGATAGAGTGATAGAGTGATAGAGTGATGGAGTTATAGAGTGATAGAGTGATGGAGTTATAGAGTGATAGAGTGATAGAGTGATAGAGTGATAGAGTGATAGAGTGATGGAGTTATAGAGTGATAGAGTGATGGAGTTATAGAGTGATAGAGTGATAGAGTGATGGTTTGATAGAGTGATAGAGTGATTTAATAGAGTGATAGAGTGATTCAATAAAGTCAATAGTGATTCAATAAAGTGATTCAGTAGAATGATTCAATAAAGTGATTCAGTAGAATGATGGAGTGATAGAGTGATTCAATAGTGATTCAATAGTGATTCAATAGAGTGAAAGCGTAATTCAATAAAGTGAAAGAGTGATTCAGTAGGATGATTCAATGAAAGGGATTCAATAGAGTGATAGAGTGATAGAGTGATAGAGTGATAGAGTTATTCAATAAAGGGATAGAGTATTTCAATAGAGTGATTTAATAAGTGATAGAGTGATTTGATCCAAGTCAATTGGCTTCAATGGTTATAACGGTGATATCTAATTCCTCAATTCTTGTCTCGTATATTCGTCAATTAAAGTTAACCGTTGCGCCTCGAATCATCGTCACCAGCAAGATAAGTTTCCATACCTGAATCTACAGTTGCTTGAATCTACACTTGCTTGAACAGCCATACGTCACCGGTACAGTCACAACCAACGGTGCCAGAATCTTCAGGTAGTTACTGCTCCTTTGCGGCTGCAAATGCCATCCAACTGCGATCGAATCTCTGGCCAATCTCATCCTTCTAAGCCTTTTTAGGCTGTTCAAGGAGGCTCTTGACCATCAAACGGTCAGTTGACTTTAATCCAGTTGAGTTTAATCCAGTTGAGTTCAATCCAGTTGAGTTCAATCCAGTTGAGTTCACCGTCTAGTTGAAAGCGTCTTGAAAAACCTCACTCGCTCTTTTTCAACGCTAACATGCTCAATTAAAGCGTCATGGAAGGCTTATCAGCCGTTGAATTGGAAACTTTTGGAAACTTTTTGGAAACTTCTTGGCCCGTTCAAACTTTAATAACGCCGTTTAAGATGTTATTAGTGCTACACGTGGAGATAGGGTATATATTTGACGTGGCGCAAGCACCGATTTCAGTCATCGCACACGTGACCCGCTACCTATAACTAATCTACCCCATACTATACCATGGTTGGTTTCAAGACATTTGGGTATTGGGGCTATGGGATTTATCATGATATCAAGTCCAGACTTCCCTATTACCAGTCTGACTTCAAAGATGCGTGGAATTACCGTGTGATACCGTCAACCACCTTCATTTTCTTCACCAATCTCCTACCTGCCATCGCTTTTGCCCAAGATATGTTTGACAAAACAAACCGACTGTACGGAGTGAATGAGGTTTTAATGAGCTCTGCCATCGGGGGAATTGTTTTTGGCCTTTTCTCGGGCCAACCGTTGTGTATAGTGGGAGTTACTGGTCCTATATCGATTTTCAGTTATACGGTGTACGAACTCATTGAGCCCAGAGGCACTCCCTATTTTCCATTTATGTGCTGGATCTACCTCTGGTCCATGGTGTTTCACGTGGTGATTGCTGCTGCCAATCTTGTTTCGTTCTTGAAGATCATCAGTACCTTTTCATGCGATGTGTTTGGATTTTTCATTTGTATCGTATATCTTCAAAAGGGAGTCCAGATTCTTCTGAGACAGTTCGAGGTGGTGGACTTGGCCAGTGGTTACTGCTCCGTTATGATCTCCCTCTTGATGGTGTTTTTTGGTGTTGGAAGTGGTGTTTTTGGCACTCATTTGCATTATTTCAAACCCTGGACTCGTAAAGTGTTTGTTGATTATGGTGTGTGTTTGGCGGTGATTTTCTTTACAGGATTTATTCATTTTGGTGGTAAACTTAAAGATACTGAGTTGGCAAGATTACCTATCACCAAATCTTTTGCACCCACTCATAATGGTTTCGATAGACAACATGGTTGGTTTATTCATTTCTGGCCCAGTCACAATATCAAGGTAGCTGATGTGTTTTTGGCTATCCCTTTTGCCATTTTGCTTACATTTTTATTCTATTTTGATCATAATGTGTCATCGTTAATGTGCCAACTGAAAGAATATCCCCTCAAAAAGCCATCGTCGTTCCATTGGGATTTTGCATTATTGGGAATAACTACCGGCTTGGCAGGAATTTTAGGATTACCTGCACCCAACGGATTAATCCCTCAAGCCCCACTACACTCAGATTCTTTGGTGGTTCATAACAGTGAGGGTAAGGCAATTCTGGTGGTGGAGCAACGAGTTACGAATACGGTTCAGGGATTAATTACCTTAGTGATGATGACTCGTCCATTTCTAGTAGTATTAGGACTTATTCCACAAGCGGTATTGGCGGGGTTGTTTTTTGTAATGGGGATTTCGGGATTAAATGGCAATATTATCACCAACAGAATTAGGTACATTTTTATGGACCTGGACTATATCGAGAATGACCCCAGTTGTCCATCAGTATTTCGAGAAATACGACAATTGAACCCTAATAAGTGGTTTTATGTTTACTTGTTTCTTCAGATTGTTGCAGCCATGGCAGAATTTGCAATCACATGTACCAAGGGTGCAGTGGGGTTTCCAGGGGTTTTGATGCTTTTCGCTATATGCGCCAAGTGGGTTTGGCCGTTGATTATTCCCAAAGAGGAATTGGCACAATTAGATGGCGAAGTGGCAGATGAAATGATTATTCGAAGTTTACGAGTGGTTGATGAGGCTCGGAAAAGCAGTGATGACGAGAAAGGGTCCACCACCATCGAAGTGAGTAACGAGTATTTATGATCAAAGCAGTGACGAACAAATCTTATCAAACCAGTGATCGACAAATATTATCAAACCAGTGATCGACAAATATTATCAAACCAGAGATCAACGAATACTTTAATTCATTACGGTTGACAATAATACCACGATATTACCAAACATATTTTCAAATTCACCGAAATTTTTAAAGATCAAACAATGATACGTTCTTTCCGAAATTGGGTTAGCAGATACGACTCATTTATTACATTACCGAGTTTCAACAATAGCGACAACTTTAAACTTTAGAGAAACTAAACAGTTAAAACAGCTAAGCCAGTTAAAAACAGCTAAACCAGCCAAGCCAGTTAAAACAGCTAAGCCAGCTAAACCAGCCAAACCAGCCAAACCAGCCAAACCTAAACTAGAACGGTATGGAAATTTGAGGATGTGTACTTTTCGGTTTTGATTCTGGAAAACAGTCGTTCAAGACATGATCCAAAACGAAATCATCTTTCTTTACCCCTGATAGGCTAGTACAGTTTGCAAGTGCCCCTGTTAGGCTAGTGGAGTTTTACAAGTGGTTAAAAAATAACTTAATAACTAATAATTGTTCATAGTAGGAAGAAAATAAGTTGCTTGCCGAACATTTTCATACATTCCTCTACAGAACCGAACACCGCACTCAATCACCTTCAGTGAACATTGTTGATCCACAACTATATATCTTGAATATGCTGTATAGGTTCAACCACTATAAAGTAAGGATTGTAGACTAATGATCAAGGAGTAGGATAGTAGACAGATTTTTTCAGGTCGGAGAAATTGTACAATTGTTGTAGGACCCGCAGACTGATGCGTCCGATTAAGTACCATAACCGAAATAATGCAGATACTTGCGCCTACCCTGAAATTCATGGACCACCCAAAAGAAAGAGAGAGCGAGAGAGAGAAAGAACGAAAGAACGAAAGAAAGAAGAAAGAAAGAAAGAACGAAAGAAAGAAGAAAGAACGAAAGAAAGAAATAAAGAAAAGAATTGAAAGTAGGTGGAGTTCACGGTCGAATCTACGGATCAATTCTTTTCTTTCTTGAGGAACTAAGCGATCAATTGTCAAGGTTCATTGGATCCTAATAGATTACTCTTTGGATTCTTTTAAATGTGGGATGCGGGGATTTACGAGATACAGATCCTCCGTAGCAATCACCCCCGCAAGGCACCCTGCAGGTATACTGACATTGTTAGTCATGCGGGTAAAAAAATTAAGTCGCACTAGCCATAAATAGTGCAGTTAATCAGACACAAAAGTTTAAATCATCAGCTTATTTGGGGTCATTATTTCACACATTACCCTGATCACACCACCATTAAGTGCACCTATAAGTACAATAAGTTCAATTCTTATTCTGTTTGAGTTATATTATAGTCATTATAATCTAGTTATTGCTATAATCTAATCAAGTCTAGAACTTCAGTCACCCAATTCAAAAAAAAATCATCCCAGTCCCCTCACACCCTTCCCCTCCACCCTGTGTATATATAGGGAATTGAACCTTGAAAATTCTCAATCTTGAAAATCCCCAAACTCACTTGCCGTATTATATCCCCTCAGTACTTCAATATCTTTAACGATCCTTTATAGTCCCCACTGAGACTCCATTTACTTATCGTTGAAACTTCATACCCCGAGCGTTTTTCACTTTTCCAAAACCATTCCAGTGATATTGAGAAACCAGTGATATCGAATTGAATAACGAAGGTATCCAACAAATCTTTTCTTAGAGCCAGTGATTACCAACGGTTATCCACTTATTCAATCCTTCCACCACATTTTGGTCCAGTGTTTTAGATTTACCACAGATTAAAAGAGAAACTTCCACATTACTACCACTGCGAATTCACCAACGTCTACTGAGTTCTAATTGTCCGTGAATTACCTCTCAGAAACTTTACTGAGTGCCCCGTTTATCCCTAAACCCTCTCACTTTTCCTTTACCCCTCAGATCTAATGGAACCTAACTGGGCCCTGCCAATCTGGCGCCGTCCCTCGGGCGTAGACTCCAGCAACATCTGGTCCACCTCTGTCCATCCCACCATGGCCCTTGATGGTCAAAGAAGACACTCGCACAATGATGTGTATGTTAATGCTCCTTCCTCTTACCTGCAACCTGCTGGCCAGCCACTGCAATTACCTGCCAACCAATCATCCCCTACATTTCCTCCTGATGCCTTTGATCTGTCCCTCCAACTCGTTCATGACTACTTTGAAACTGACCCCCACAGAAGAGTCAAAGTCACTGCCAAACTTCTCGTGGATCGCTTCTTTGACGAGGAAAAGTATTTGAGCGATGCTTACCAACTTCCTCGTTTCCCCATCGAGCACTCATTAAGAAACCACCAGCTTGTGCTTGTCGGCTTCAAGGCTGGCAGGATCGATGTGTTTTATCTTCCTTCGCAAGTGCAGGATGCACCAGTGGCTGCAAATTTGTCCGAGCTCCAGAACTTGCAAATCGGCGACTTGGTGATTGTTGAAGCCGATAGAGGAAAAGACTTGGGCAGAATCGTCAAGATGAACATTTCCATCGATGAGGCTCGTTTAATGAAACTTCTTCAGTTCCAAGAACAACAAACTGCTTTGTCCGACAATAATTTGGATGAGGCTTTATCAGTGAGATCCCTCAGTATTGAGGGCAAGTTTGGCTCAGGATCTTCAGCCGCTCCTCCAACTCTTCATTTCCCCAAATCTGTACTTAGCTTGGCACAACCTTCGGAGATCATTCAAATTCTCAACAAGAAACAGGATGAAGAGAAGGCTTGTCGTCTTTGTCTTGCCAAGATAGCAAGTGCTACTACCCAAGGAGGAAATTCGGCCAACAATAGTGATCTCCTCCAAATGAAGTTGATTGACGCAGAATATCAATACGATCGCAAAAAACTTATATTTTATTATTCCACTTCTAAAAGAATTGACTTTAGAGATTTGGTCCGAGAATTGTTTAGAATTTACAAAACCAGGATTTGGATGTGTGCCGTGGTGGGTCTTCCATTTGTCCCCTCTAGAAACAACTCCAAAACTTCACCCACAAAAATTCAAAATGTGGTAACACAGCCTTCCCCTGATGCCTCTACGTATTCCCCTGTTGACAGGAGATTTTCGTATCATAGTGGAATGCCATTACCCTCCAATATACAAAATGATCCAGGAGTACCCCGTTTTATTGGCGAGCAACATCACCAACCGGAACTTTACCAACTGCCACAACAACCACTTCAGTCCGCATTTTATACCACCAATTATGTCCCACCAACGTTCAAGACTCCGTTTGGACCCAGTCCGGTATCCCAAATTCCTAATTCAATCCATCTTGAGCCTAGAAGAAACAGTGTAGGTGATATCTGGCAACAAAACCCCAGACAACCTCCCCATTCTGCTCCCAGTACCTGGGAAGGACCCTATGAGAATGGAGGCACCAGTTATATGTTACAGTCCTTGGTGGAATCGATGGATAACTAGAATATTGTAAATACTAGAAATCGCGCCAAGTGATAAAGTTCAGCAGGTCTGAATGGGTATATATAGTTTATTAGATTTATATGACAAGACTAAAATGTAACGACTGAATATTAATAGTAGATGAATTTCAAATTATTTAATACACACACAGCTCGAACTAGCCCGAACTAATTATTCCAGAATATTGAAGTTTATCTTGGTAAAGAACTGGCACAGTATAAGTTTAATTGAAACCGTTTTGAAAAATTGGCTGATGATAAAACGGTTCTGATAACTTCGTTCGTTTAAGCTGTTCACACTATATTATAGTGGTTATCTGAATAATTGAAGAGTATGTCCTCAAAAAGCGAAGCGATGTGACCAATTAATCGAGTGCCCCGCACATCATTCCACTAGGTGTGGATGATAGAGTTGAAGGGACGTATATGTGGTAATAATTTCTGTTAAAGCGACGGTATCAAACAATAATACCCTCTGGCGACCCAAACCTTACTAGGTCTAATATTAGTTTTAGCTTTAACTCTTTTTTTTAATAAAACATTAATCATCTCTACAAACATTAATATCCTTCTATTAGTTTAATAGTATCCTTCTATTAGTTTAATTCCACAATTAGTTATACATTATTATACCCATTATTTAACTGCAAATTATAATTGCAGAATTCACTTTAAAATTAAATAGCAAGCTTATGAGGCTCAGGAGCTGGAATATTCTCAACAGACTCACCTTCTGTAAGATCAGAGTCTTGCTCAGGATCATAATCATTTGTACCAAAAGAGCCCTTCCAGCCATTATCAATCAAATAGTTTTTGAATTTGACATCTTCTTCCATAAGATCATTATCATTAAGATGAGGAATAAAGATGAATGTGACCAAAACCCCCAAAAGACCACAACAAGCAGCAATAATAAAGGTGTATCTAGGACCCAAATTTTTTTGAATAGGAGTGAAGGATTTAGTACCCACAACAGCACCAACCTTACCAATAGCAGCAGAAAGACCATAACAAGTACCTCTAATTGGAGTAGCGAAAGATTCAGAAGAAACCAAACCCATACCATCACCAGGACCCAAATTACCCATCGACATCATTAACCCGTAAAGCACGATGAAAAGAGCAGTAATCTTTTTAACCCTGTAGTAAGCAATACCAACTATTAATCCAAATACAATATAACCACTGAAACCAATCATAATGGTATATTTTCTTCCGATTTTATCATTCAAGTAAGCTCCAACAAATACACCTGGTAAAGCAAGAGCTCCTAATAACAAATTCCATTCAGCAATAGTTTGTAAATCTTTAGGATTTTTGATGACATTAGAAATAATTCCTGCTGAAAAGATACCATTAGGGAAAGTGACGAAATCATAGAGAAACCAAGAAAGACAAGTTCCAACCAACCTAGGCCAATAATATTTAAGGGCCAACCAATAAGGAGCACGGGTTTTTCTGATGGCATTTTTCTTATAAAGTTCGGAGGTGGCCAATTTAAGACGGAAATAGAAAATCGATAAAGGCCAGAAACAACCAATGGCAAACATCGTTCTCCAAAGAGCATCTAAATGATGATCTCCAGTGATTTTATGAACAATCAAAAAGATGATTAAGGCAAAAGGACCACCGAAAGAAAGTGGAAGATTGGTAGCTAAAATAAAAGCTCCACCTCTTCTGGTAACTGATTCATTAGCAGCTTCTGAGGCCGAAACAGAAGAGGAAGGATATTCAGCACCAATTCCAAAACCAGTTACACCTCTGGAAATAATTAACATCCAAAACATTCCTTCTACGGTTTTACCATGAGAAGCAGCACACATAATGGAACCCCCAATTAAGAAAAGTGATCCCGTCACAATGGACCATTTTCTACCGATATAATCCGCCGTCAAACCGATGGTCACTTGACCAAAAATGGTTGCAATCAAAGACGCATTTGACACATTTGTTGACATATCCGCGGTATACTCTTTTGGGTATTTAAGTGCAAAAACCTTGTTAAGCATCGACATCACATTGTTTTGGTATCCATCAGAGATAAGAGCAAACCCAGCACAAAAGATCATAAGCATATCTTTCCAGTTAGGCCCATTAGCCAACCGTAATGCTCGAGCACTCCTGTCATATTTGAAGTGCTTGGCATTGGTATTGGTATTGGCATTGGCATTTTCCGACTCGAACGAATCAGCCTTGGCAACTGATATTTTGGCATCTGCCGACTTTACTTCGAACTCAGACATGCTAGAGACAATAAGGAAGCTTGGATCACAGAGGGAGAAGTGGTACGGAAGTTAGATCAGCGAGATGGGCGTATTTATACTGATCGCACGAGTTATAGCGGGGCAACGTGCTTGATCTAAATTGAAGGACATGTGCGCGTAATTGTTCCTAATTGGGGAAGGGTACGGAAGAACACCCCAATTGAAAGCTAGCCAAAATTTTTTTACACTAGCGAGTATCATGGAAATTGTCTTCCGCCTTCTTGGGAATCCCCCTCTACATAAAAAATATTCCTATTGCTATTAATTGGCAATGGTGTCGAATGAAAAATTTGCAACCACTTATGATCCACGTGCGCAACGTGGGGAGGCTGACACTAGTTAATAATATGTCTAGGGGATAGCTGTCATATTAGTGTCAAAGTTAGTAGTTCAGGCGGATTAGAGTTTTTCTGGCCCCTGTGCTTCCAGCGGGCCATCCAATTCCCCCGCTCCCCGCCACCAAGCTAATTCCGCTCTAAGGGAAACTGGTGCTAGCCCCGGCACCTAGGCTTCAGCCCGCTCTCGCTAATTGTTTGTTGGTATCAGCCTCGTTGCGATCTCGTCCGAGATTCAAGCCAAGTAGATGCCGATAAGGCGAGGGCGGTACACGGCGCCAAATCGTCCATACAACCAATGAGTGGCCAGCTTCGGCTAATTTGTTATCAAAGATAGTGCACGGCTCGGTAGTCGAGGCTGACTCGGAGTTCCCAGGTCTCGGGACGTGGAAGACACAATAAATTATACCTTTAATAAGATGGGTGATGGACTTGAAAACGATACATTTGAAGTTCTATGTGAAGTCACTGAAGTGAATTAATTTGGGAGAACTCATTGATAGTTTAGATAATTTTAAATTCAACTCAGAAAACTTTTAGCGCATTCCATAGATGTCAGCCGTAGCTGTGTTTGATAAGGTGCCAGCGACTG
Organism: Suhomyces atakaporum; assembly: GCA_030561405.1. Taxonomy (NCBI): domain Eukaryota; kingdom Fungi; phylum Ascomycota; class Pichiomycetes; order Serinales; family Debaryomycetaceae; genus Suhomyces; species Suhomyces atakaporum. The sequence continues at coordinate 254,659 of JAKTXH010000008.1, forward strand.
GAAGTGCTCTGATTGGGGACACGACAAACAAGCCAGATGTTCTCCAGCGCCCTGGTTTCAGCACGCTGGTTCGAGCACAAGTCAGCACGCTGGTTCGAGCACAAGTTTCAGAAATTTCGGACAGCTTTCGTGTTTTTCAGCTCACTGTACCCCACATTTCGGCACACTGAGGTTATTGCCGGGGTTCGCTGGTGAGACCTGATTGGCTGGTGGTTGGTGGGGTGGTCCCAACGAGTCAGCCATTTGTAGATAACCCTCCAGCGTCGAGCAATGCTCCGAGATGGGGAAGTAGTATGAGCCCCAACGATGGTCGAACCAGCAGAGGTGTGGAGATGGAATTGGTAGAGAGGGTGTTGGTGAGGAGATGGTCACGTTAATGGTGGATGTAACATCGAAAGTGGAGGCATTGATGAACAAAAATAAGTCAGAGTGGGTGTTCCAATTCAATTTTTGCGCTAACGTTTGGTTCTACTGCAGTTTGGGTTTTCTATCTGTGTAACACAAACCGTGTCATGTCACTTATGATGTATTCTGATGTAAACTCCAAAGTCAAATCATATACTTTTTGGATGGTATGACGTAACAGATCTAATCATCCCATAATACAACCATGTAGTATGAATAATTACGCTCACATTGTCAAGTTCAGCCACATGACCACCTCGCTTAGCTTATTCACCACCCACTACTAGATATGGTAGAGTTAGAACAAGAGACTCACCATGACCCGCGACATTTCCACGACACCGGCCACATCTGGGTCCATTTCATGGGCGACATATAGTGGTGTGATATCGCATCCGTAAACCGTAACCTTTTCCAGAACTTATCTTATCTTGAAACATCAATTGTTATCTGTAAACCTAAAACAAATCCGCTTTGTTCTCTAATTCTAGAACATTCTAAACACCTCCAGCCACTACACCCCTCCACACATCATATCATTCAGAGGGTGGATTTCTAAAATCAAGACACTCTCACGTTATCTTCACTGTGTTTGTTATCAAAACAAATTAATTGTTATCAACCTCACCATGCAATCCACCACCTCAAAAAAGTGGTTGCTCCACCTAAAATTTCCCGTTTAGTCGCAGTGCTGACTATCAGTAAAAGCCCCAACAACTCTCACTTGCCGGTGTACAATACCCCTTAGATCGCCAAGGGAAATTGTAGCCTATTTCGAGGTAACATCTTTCAGTGACAGCGAAAATTTGTGCTCGCTTCTTATTGTAGTGGCTATGTAGGCAGTGCCGAGCTCCGTCTTTGAGTGCCGTTTTGGATTAATTAGAAGGACTTGTGGCAGGCACCCCGTGCTCGCAACCCTCCCGCATAAGGTAACGCCGAGAAGTCGGCGCGGCCGCTTTGGGTAAAGGATCTCGCAGCAAGCAAGGTGTGAATGCATGCGTGGACTTGTTCTGTCCGCATCCACCTCACATATATGGCTCCTTAATACATGCCACCATTGTTGATTAAAAAAAGCTAAGCTTTAACTTACAATAGATCAGTTCTAAGTCCGATGTCGCATGTCGCGATGTCGCGGCATCGCCAATTAATTACCGCCACCACCTCTCACCCCCCATCATCCCACGTGATGTGTGCGGCATTGGCTGTGGGTCACCCCCCCAGCGCCGTATTTTAAATGCACCCTGCAAATCCTGCACCTCCTATATCTTGTTGGGTAAGTAACCCCGCTGGCCACCAAGACTTTGACCTGTCGCTTGGTTCCATCATTCTTTCCCTTACATATAGTGTAGCATATTACCACTGCCTTTGAAATTTGCCCCTTCCTGTTCCAGAAACCCCCGAGATTCCGAATCTCCCGCTCGGTTGTAACCAGTAATCATGCACCTCAACTTGCTTTGTGTCGCTCGCCCCGCGGGTATTTTCTGCGCCAACAATCCAGCTCTTTACGTAATTGATCTCTCCATTGATATAGATCCGTTTTCCCTGACTTTTACACTAAAGGGTCCCATCATGCTTCTTATTAGAAATACCAAACAAGTGCCCCAAGACCGGCACCAACTCTCTCACACAAATCAAAATCTTGCCCCTCCACATTCCTTAGATGTTGATACTTCAAATCCCCCTCAAAAATCAATCCCATCTTCAGATCCTTCAACATTTACCAGTCTTGACCCATCGTACCACAATAACTTCGAATCTTTCCCATTAGACCATCCCAAATACGATCCCAAATATAATCCCGACCAAGCTCGCTTCAAGCTCACATTCTCGTCGCTTTTCAAAAAGTCGGCCAAACCTCCCAAACTGGCGACTGAAGATGTGGCACCCACTGAACAGACCACCAGCGTACCCCCTGGACCTGCACCAATAACCGATGGACCTAATTTTATCACTATCGTCCAGAGCAATGAAGACCATATTTATACTCCCAACTCGCAATATACTCACCGTCCAACCGATACAGAACGTTATACTTCGTTTACTGCCGAATGTATCTCGTTACAGGGCTCTGAAATGACCTCGTTCTCGGAGCTTCATTCTTTTGGATCCCCTGAACCCAAACCCAAAAAGTCGCTTCGCTCGCTTCTCGGCCTTGCGACTGAATCGACCCCCCATGATGATTACGACCAAGACCTTACCGCATACCTTTCTGAGCTGGAATCAGATCTTAACTTCGACCCTCGCAACGAAGAAAGCGAACTGGACTATAAACATGGCGGGTATCATCCTGTGGCTAAAGGTGAAACTTACTACTCTCGTAAGCATCATAAGCGAGAATATATTATCTTACGCAAACTTGGTTGGGGCCATTTTTCCACTGTATGGTTGGCCAAGTCTCGCTATAACCCCAACATAACCCACTCTGACTGCTCCGATGACGACTCTGCCACCATCACCGACACAGCCGATCACTACGTGGCCATCAAGTTTGTTAAATCTCATAAAAATTACGTGGAAGCCGCCGAAGATGAGATCAAAATCCTTCAAACTTTAAGCAACCCCCAAGCCCACGCTCAGCATCTCAAGAATTCTCACTATCGGGTACCGAGCCTGTCAGAACCTGGGAACAAACACGTGATGAAACTCCTTGATGATTTTGAGGTGGTGGGTCCCAATGGGTGTCATATCTGTATGGTATTTGAAATACTTGGAGAAAATGTGCTCAATTTGATTCACAAATACAAGAATTTTTACAACTCAGTCAATAAAGAGCTTAATGCTAAAAAGGACATCGCCGAAGAACAGATCAGTCCCACTGATACTTCTGTGAAATTCCCCAAATGGGATTCCAAACCAAAGAAAACTTCTAAATCAAAACTTAGCATGGGAATCAGCCTCAATCTCGGTCTTAACCTTCTGAAAAATAGACTTTCCCCCACCAAAAAATATGAACCTCAACAATGCATCATCGAAGGACGTGAATTGGATACTCCTTCTTCCGAACCTGATGCTGACTTTGGGAAAAGACTTCAGAGCCTCAATTCAGAATCCTTATTACATTTGATTCAGCTTCAAAAAAATGCTGGTGCCATCCCTCTTAATTTCGTTCGTCAAATCGTAAAGCAAACTTTTATGGCCATGGATTATATTCATCGTTGTGGTATTATTCATACTGATCTCAAACCAGAAAATATTTTGGTGGAAGTTAAAGATGTCAATAATCTCGTGAAATTACTTGAACAAGATGACATTGCCAGAAGTAACAGTATAGATGCCAGAATCAAATTAAGAAAATCTTCAACCTCCAATTCTATCAAGCAATGTGGAAAGAAGTTTTCTAGAACCCAAACATCAGAGTCCATCAAATCCAATCATTCATTAACTTCCACAGGAAGTTCCCAATTCAGTGGATTATACAAGAAATCTAGAAACTCATCTAGTTGTGAATGTCCAATTCGTACTTCCAAACCACTCAGTTCTTCCTTTAACAACGAAACATTATTCAGAGAAGTATCCTTCGAACCCAAAAGTAGACTTTCCAAATCGTTTAAAAAATCCAGCTCAAAGTCGTACGACGATACTATCTCAATTAAGATTGCTGATCTTGGTAATGCAACCTTTTCTCACACTCATTTCACTAACCAAATTCAAACTAGACAGTACCGTTCTCCTGAAATTATAATGAAGTATAAAACATGGGGAGCATCTACTGATATGTGGTCTATTGGATGTATTATTTTTGAGCTTATTACTGGAGATTACTTATTCGATCCTTGTAATGGAAAGTTCTTTGACAAGGATGAAGATCATCTTGCACAAATCATTGAACTTCTTGGATCTTACCCTTCAGATGAATATTTGATCAACAGTAAATTAACTTCCAAATATTTTAAACTTGATCCTTCTACTAATAAGGTAATTTTGAAAAATATTGATTCTCTCAAGATTTGGTGTTTGGAAGATGTTCTTATTGAAAAATACAAATTTGATAAGGATGATATTCAAGTGAAACTCATTAGTGATTTAATTCTTAAATGTTTAACATTTAATTTAAATGATCGTTATGATTGTGGATCGTTACTTAAACATCCATGGTTAAGAGAAGGTGAATATACTGAAGATATGTTGGAAGAAATGAAGAATTTGGTCAATGATCACGAGGCCATTCCTGGGTATACTGACACTTGGGATGATGAATACTAATCCATTCAATCGTTACATCTTACAGACAAAAGTTATACTATCGTCAATTAATTCATTTCGTGGTTTATTTCTTCATTTTAGGCACAATTGGTGCCCGGTTCAATTCATTATAGATTATTACGATCAGGTTAGAGAATAATATCAAATTAATCAAGTAAGCATAGTAGAGGTAATAATTGGCAAATTACTGAACTCTTTTTAAATGTCATTAATAAGCAGTTGAGGAGCAATGATTCAATGGCTTTATGGCGTCATTCATAGAATTAATTGACTACTTCAACATATCCATAATTGATTTATTACACTAGAAGAAGGTTAATCTTAAATATAAATACTTCCAATAGTATTTATGTTTAATAATAGATGGACTTTGATAACTACAATTTTCTAGTTAGAACTGCTATATGTCCTAGAGTAACGAGTTATACAATCCTAGTATTGCTATGGTAAAGTCAAATTTACAGAGTTTAAATAAACTCTCACGCCGAGGCTAAATCACCATACATAGTACGGCGCTAAAGTGACCTAAATCTAAGTGATTGTCGTATATTTGACGTCATCACAGGAGTATAACCGAACCAGTTTATGTGACTTCTTCGGGTCTATTGGGTATCTTTGAAATTCAACCAAGTCGCAGCAATAAGATAAAATAAGCCTGGCAACATGGATGACCGGGTTTTGGCACTTTTGGTAGAGTAGACCCCTTTTGGAGGAGGCTCATGAAAGTTACATAAATCTCTGTGATTTTTAAAGTGCTGTTTTTTTTGTGGATGAAGACAAACTGATTACTCTAATTTACATTATTATAAATTTCCAAAAACCCATACTGCTATAGACAGGCAAACCCATACCAAAGCTACCTATTATTATCCTGCCAAGAGCAGTCCCTCTTTAAAAACAAGGATGATTCGTGCCTATCATTACGACTAAATTCACCATTGATCTCTACTCATAAACTCATTACTTTTCTTTGTTCCATTTGGTCCAGACCGCACTATTTATTCACTAAAGTAGCTCTTACACTCTGGAAAACCCATACTACAATACTCCGAAAACTTAGTGTCATAGGAAGGCGCAAAGTACCCCACTTTTCAGTTCGATGAGCTCACCACTACGCCTGGTTCAAGCAGCTAAGTTTATTGAAGGTGCAAAAACTTCAGGAGCTGTTTGTGGCTGAAACAGCAATAACCGATTCAAAGTCAAATTATATAACTTGGCGAGTTGACTCAATCAACTTAACTTAATCAATTAATCACCTTTGCTCATATAGTCCATTCTTTCTTATCTCATGTTAAATCGGTGATTCACCAGGCATGGGACTCTTTAACAAAATGATCGGCCCAACAATTATTAGCGAGATTCTAATCAGCCAGAATCTTGGCGACTCTTTACATGGTGCACACATACTGCCCAGCTTTGCAGAAAAGATTCATGTACTGTAAATCTAACTATACGGCACTACCTTATTCGTCACCAATTGGTATAGAACCCGACGGGAAAAACGTTTATCTTTTAAACAAAATCACTATGGTTATTCTCACAGTACTCTGCAACCAACACATTAAGGCGTGAGTAAACAGACCTGCCGAATAATAGACTTTTCTATTGTCATTATTTCCGATTGCGGAATGTCAATCGTCAGAGATCAACCCTAAGAAAAGCTGTGATGAGAAGATAGACGAGCTAATTAGGGTGATTCTCTTCTAGACGATCGTCAGTACCCATTGTCTCTTACACAAACATTTGAAGTCACAAATTTGAAGCTTTCCTTTGGTGTTTTTCGGATTCTTATCAACAGTACCTTTTTATCCTAGAGATTTTCCACTCCAAAAATTGACTAATTTTTTTTTTTTTTTTATTTTTTTTTTTTGATTAATGGCATAGAGTTAAAATGGATTGTCGAATTTTCTGACACTTCAGCATCAGTTTTCTTTCACCAATACTTGATGAACACGGCTATCACTCTTTTGTCGTCATTGGCTGTGGTCTCCGCCAACTCGGTGGAGTCTGAGAGCAATGAACTCCAATTCAGCTGTAAATTAGGAATAACCTTCATTGTAGTGTGTACCACTGCTGCTGTTATTGCGGTTTATCGAGAAGCAAAACCGAAGGTAGCTCGTTAGATATGCATCGCTAATTACTTCAATTCTTTCATTTCTACGTTAATATTTAGTAATATAAGTTATTTTGACCCTTTTTGGCCCTCGCCAAATCGATGGTTGTGGAACTTTTCCTTGTCAAAATCATGTCCTGAGAGATCGAGGTTTTCGTCATAGTCAGAATCAATCAAATGGTCTCTTTTTGGCCTCCTTCTCTTATCTATTTCATCAGACAATGGTTTGGCATCAAGACGTACTTTCTGGGATTCTGTTTCAAATGTTTTCGATTCCGTTTCATCTTGTTGAGCCAATGTTTCAGATGTTCTTGATTCTGTTTCATAACTCTCATCCTCATCTTTTCTAACTTCTATTTCACCACCCTCTCTTTCACCCTCTATAACTGCCTCAGCTGCTTTGTTTGCTTCTCCTTCTCCCTTTCCTTCACCTGTTCCTGATACTTCAGATATGACTTTACCTTTTCTCTCCACCTCCTTCTTTGAAAGCTTCTTATCTCCCAACAACTCGTGCGCAGACTTCATCTTGAACTCTTGATCCTCTTCGTCCTCCTCTTCTTCATCATATTCCAACTTTACCACTGCCTTTTTTGCCTTCTTCTTGGGAGGTTCGATCACCTTTTCAATTTTCTTAACTTGAGGACTTAACCCAAAATAGCTCTCGTGAACAACAACCTCAGTAATGATGGCAGGGTACAATGGACCATCATCACCCATATCTCCATCTCCAATTTTCACCACATTGTAAATGGTTTCGCCCACCACTCGCCCAAAAACAATATATCGATTGTGCCATGGTACTTCTTTCAACGTGATTAAGAACTCGTCCACACTGTGGTTATGACTGACATCTTCATTTTCTCTGACAGCAGCAAGCAGGCCCTTTGCAAACTTTATCCTGGAATGATATTCGTTTTTTAAGCTGTAATTTACTTGTGCCAGTTGTGTCTGAATAAACTCGGAGGTAACCACTCCAAATGGCTGTTGGAGGTACGTTCCATCCAAGCAGTTCTGGAGGAATTGTCGGGAGGCATGGGGAATTTCTTTGGCCCAAAGCTCAACTTTTATAGGTCCTTTGGACGTGACGAACGTAACAGACGCTGTGGTTGGAAGGGACATTGAGTATTGGTCAAGAGGGGTAGCTGACGATGACCAATGACTTCAGGGAAAGTAATGACTGGGTGATGTAATAGATTGGATGTGCGATGAGATGAAAAATCGTAACACACTGAATTTTAAAGGTATTTTTGCCTTTTTTTTTGGGTTTGTAATGGAAGTTGCCCGTAGGAATGCAATAGAAGCGGAACTGATAATGTTGGCTGGTCTGGAATCCGGCAGACTCTGGCTAAGAAGGGCGCTATAAGTTTCGCACCTATGATAATTGGGCACACACGGACTTCTGATGAGACTTAACATACTGATTGATAGATATAAGTGCTAAATAAAACCCATACAGCACCGTCGTTTGCTTTGAGCTGCAAATCCAATTGGAGCATGTAGGGAAACCCCGTTAAGAATTTTTTAGCTAACAAAAATCCTTACAACGTGACGAAACAGAATTATCGAACTAATCTTTAAGGTGATTACTATCATTGAATGGTGAAGACTCAAGTTCAGTGATTGCAAAATTTCCCAAAAGGCTAAAAAAAACCAAGAACAGTTGAATTTAGTGACTTAATGGTTAGGTGTTGATCTGTGTCTTTGGCGAATCACTGGTAGAAAAAGGCATACTTAAAGAATAGAACGAGTCTTGTGACTATAATAGAGTACATTCTATTCATCATTAAATGGTAGCAACTATTTAAGCTTATAGTGATCTTGATGCTGGAATTTAAACAAACTCCTTATTATAAACATCCAGTCACCGAAGACCAATATTTTGCGGGGGACTCGAAGTGGTAGTTCTGAACTATCATACCAATTAATAAAGCAGACCAGAAGAGTATAAATTTTACCGGTGGTGCAATCAACAGTGGCTTCATTATGTTGATGGTTATTCAATCAGCTCAATGTGGTTAATATTAACAAGCATTGGTGAATATTGATTTCCTGAATATAAGTCCCTGTATCCAGATAATAGGCAAGATAAAGGATGAAAACTAATAAAATTATACGTTGAAAGTGGATAATTACAGAATGATACATTGTCAGACACATCGTCATTTAGACTGTAGATACATGTAGGTAACCGGTATACTTATGAGTAGTTAAGTCAAAGTAAAAGTGATACAACCACGAGGTAAGAGACGCACTATACTTGAGCAAAATGGCTCACCATATTGAGAGCTAATTGAGATATTCACCATAATTGATAACAAGAAGTACGGTATGGACAGAATGGGCAGAATGGACAATTACAAAAATTCTTAAGGAGCCATCAAATCCACAATGTCTACCATTGACTCATCTTACCTCTACTTAACCATCTTTAGTTAAAAAAATTTCAGTAATTTCAGTTTATATAGCGGCCCAGAACTAACAAGCGCATAGGCTATGAGGACACTTCAAACACAGCTTATAAGGCACACGTATATTTTAGTACTAAATCTTAGGGACAAGTTGTATATCCCGATTTTATAGGCACAATATTTCATCACTGTCTTAGACACACAAATAATCTCGCTTTATATCTGATCCAATTCATCCACAGATCAGTTCAATTGTCGTGGCATAAATAATCGCGTTTACTACAATCACAACATCACCACTGAACATCCATCAGACGATCACAAAGTCGCCACACCAAGAGGCCAATCGTCCTATCATCAAAGCTTCACCACTTTGTTCCAACCCTTTAAGCGTTAACTATCTGTTCATTGAGTCAGGTCAATTTAGTCAACTCACTTTCCACCAGTGCTTAACCAATGGGTTCTCTTAAATCATTTATTCGAGCCATTAGGAAGGCCAAAACCATCGCCGATGAACGTGCCGTGGTCCATAAAGAGTCTGCTGCCATCAGGACATCATTCCGAGATGCTTCACTTGATCAAACCACTCGTCGGATCAATATTTCCAAATTAATGTATCTTTACATTATGGGTGAAAAGACTCACTTTGGTCAAGTTGAATGTCTTAAAGTATTGGCTTCTCCTCGTTTTGCCGATAAACGTTTAGGTTACCTTGCCACCATGTTGTTCTTGGACGAAAATCAGGAAGTATTGACCCTTTTGACAAACTCGTTGGATAATGACATGCAACATCCTAATGCATTTATCGTAGGACTTGCATTATGCTGCTTGGGTAACATTGCCTCGCCCGAGTTAGCCAGAGATCTTTACACCAACGTGGAGAAGATTATCTCTACCAATAACGTTTATTTACGTAAAAAAGCTTGTATTGTGGCTGCTAAGTTGGTGGAAAAGGACCCGGACTTGTCGGAATTCTTTATGCCAAAAGTACCTCAACTTATTGCTGATAGACAACCTGCGGGTTTATTAGGTGCTTGCAAATTAATCCAATCATTGTACTATGCTGATGAACAAAATCGTCCTGCTTTGATCAAAGCCATCCCCACTCTCGTGACAAACCTTACTACAGTGGCCACCAGTGGTTACATGCCTGATTACGATGTGTTGGGAACTCCCGATCCATTCCTTCAAGTTTCGTTGTTGACCACCTTGAGAATATTGGCCACAGACGAAAATTGTCCTCCTGAATCTTTAGAAAAAGTCAATGACGTATTGACTCAAGTGGCTTCAAATCTTGAAACTGGTAAGAATGCTGCCCATGCTATTTTGTACGAATGTGTCAAGACAATTTTTGCCATTAAATCCGATCAGTCGTTAAAAATTTTGGGAGTCAATATCTTGGGAAAATTTTTGTCCACTAAGGATAACAATACTCGTTATGTAGCGCTCGAGTCCTTGTTGAGCGTGATTAACATTGAACCATTGGCCGTTCAAAGACACAGATCCACTATTGTTAGTTGTCTTAGTGATGGTGATATTTCCATCAGAAGAAGAGCATTAGAACTCTCGTTTGCCATTTTGAACGATCAAAATATCAGAGTGTTGGTGAAGGAAATCCTTTCATTTTTGGAAACTAGCAACGATAATGAATTAAAGCCATACGTTACTTCTCAATTGGCGATAGCGGCCAATAAATATTCTCCCAACGAAAAATGGCATTTCGAAACCCTTATTAAGGTGTTGAAAGTCGCGGGTAATTATGTTACATCTGACATTGTCTCTAATATCTTAGCACTTCTTTTACAGTGTTCCGATGGAGAGTTGAAAAAGTATGCTGTCACCAAATTGTTTTCTTCCAGTCTTGAAAACTCATCTCAGTTCAGTTTGTCTTTAATCACTGTGTGGGCAATTGGGGAATATGGAGATTTGGTTTTGGGTTCTTCAATAGAAGTCAATGGTAAGCCCCAAACTGTGGACGAGACTGTTGTCCTTAGGTTCATTGACGATTTGATCAACAACTCTACCTTTTCAGATCAAGAAAATGTCCAATTGATCACTTACATTTTAACTTCCATTTTGAAGTTATCAGTAAAATTCAAAGATCCTCAATCCATTGAAAAGTTAAGATTAATTTTGAATTCAAGAACTCACGATAGCAATTTGGAAATTCAAATCAGAGCAGTGGAGTATCAAGAAATCTTCGCACAAGATATTAAATTAAAGAAAGGGTTATTGGCAAGAATGCCAGCACCTGCTGTGAAGGAAAGAGAATCATTATCGCTTAACAATACCCAAGCAAGAAAAGCTAAACAATCATCTGGCCAACAAGGTGCAGGGTCTTCTACTACTGAGGATTTATTGCTTGATTTGATGGATGATAATAGTACCAGTACCCCCAATACCCAAAACCAAAACGATTTATTATCAGACATTTTTGGTAATAATGGTAGCAATAAAAAATCTACAAATTCAACCATTCTTGATTTGTTTGATACAACAGGACCTCAAGCACCCCCTAAAACCGAGGCAGTTCCTGGATTCAATAACCAAAATATCAGGATCTCATTTGTTCCCAAGTCGTTTCCTCAAAATGGCCAAGCATTTATAGAAGCCCAAGTGGATTCTAACACTTCATCAGTTATTGAACAGTTGCAATTGCTTATAGCAGTGCCCAAAACCCAAAAGTTAACCATCTCTTCCACCTCAGGTGGTGACTCACTTACTCCTGGAGGTCCTTCCATTCATCAAGTGTTGAAAATCGTAGGTAAGGAGGGTGCTAAAATCAAATTGAGAGTTAAAGTGAAATATGTTTTAGCTGGACAAGTTCAAGAAGATCAATTTGATTTTGCTGGTTTTACTCAAACATTATAAGTTTAATAAACAATCACTAGATTTATATAGGTCATGATTAGATATATTTGCTTGCTCTGTATACAGCTGCGTAACCATAATAATGGTTGCTTTTCGCAACCACAGTTATATATAAGGCGTTCAATTCCTCCATGAACACATTACAAACAAAAAATGTTAACCAGAGTAATCAGAAAGAACGTCATTTCGGCCACCAGGGTCCCTGCTTCATATTCAGTCATTTCCAGAAGGTTTGCTTCTGACTACGAAGCCGGAGACGACAAAAGATACCGTGCCCAGGGCCATACATTCGAGGAAACCACCAAGACTTCTGGCCACAAACCCCACCCAAATGCTTCATCCGGTATTACGAACGGTACTGCTGGAGAAAAGTTGTTCCTGGCTTCCAATGCTTACAGTAATTATAAGAAAGAGTTGCCCAAGGCATTAGGTGCACTTTTGGTAGTGGCGGTAGTGTTCATTTTCTGGCCTGCTTCTGTGAAGAAGGGAAGTGACTTTATCGACAATGTTCCCAAGGACACCACGGCTGCCGTTCAGCTTGAAAAATTTGGGTTGACGGGGGCCAAGCCGAAGGTGGATATTCCTCAAACTTACGCGAGAAAGGATAAGGAAGCGGAAGATGATGAATAGTTATGAATAATGAATGACAAAGTATAGAATGAAACTAATGTAGAGGAAGTAAGCGAGATTGAGTCTTGAGGAGGTATTGACCAGAAAGGAAGAAAGGAAGAAAGGAAGAAAGGAAGAAAGGAAGAAAGGAAGAAAGAAAAGAACGTTATTGATTCTTCGACAGAATCTGAGGATAAGAGTCGCAACATCTCCCGCAAGACTAATTAGAGAATGGGGATTTTATAGTTGTTACACCAAGGAAGTATACAACCAACCTTTGAGCTCCATTCTACGATACATATCAAGAACATCACATTGGTTGGTAAGTTTCGTTTGAGGTTTTAAGTGTTATTTGTTATAATCAGCTGGTTCGGTTACGTTGAATTAAACAATCGTTGGAACATAAACTCATCGACCAAGGCAACTTCAGGGTTTACAAATTTTAAACTTGAAAGAAAACCAGGGAAAAGTTTTTCCTCAAATTTCAGTCTTATTGAAACAATTCATGGTTGACCCATTTCATTTATATTATGACTATGTATGCTATTTTTTAGTTACATCGAGAATATATCCACCATACTCTTGATTCTATTAAACCGGGTCAAACTTTTGACCTCCCTCAGCTGTAAATCTTTCAACACCTTTAATTCACTATCCAACAATAACTCTTCTTCCTTTCCCTTAACATCTTCTCTTTCACATTTTTCCAATAAAATTTTGTGGTCTTCCTTAAAGTTTTCGATATTGGACAAGATTTTTCCCATAGTAAACATTAAAGAATTACGCAAAAAATCATAGGCAAAATCCTCCTTGTGACGGAATAAGTAAAATGTCTTGGAAGCAGCTCTATCGTTACTTCTTGGCACTTCTTGAATTTCAATGATATTCAAATCAAGAAGTTTGTAGAGTTCATTTCTGACAGTTTTTTCCTTCAAAAGTACGGCATTGGAGATAGATTTTTCATCACCAAGTTTTTGGGTTTTAAGACACCGCAAAATCCGGAATCCATTGTTTCCAATTGTGGTTTTGATTAATGATTCAAAGTTGAAATTCTTGATATGTTTTTGAAGGGCGTAGAATGGAACGGTATATGAACCAGGGGTAGTTTCAATTAAAAATTGGATGCTGGTGGAGGAACTGAGGAGCTTGAGATGCTGAGCAAGGGTTCCTTCTTCTTGGTTTGACGCGGTGTCATCAAAGTTGAAAAGTGGTGCTCCTTCAAACGCAGCTTCAAACGCAGATGGCAAAATGTCTTGAGTTTCCAAGTTTAAAGTTTGAGAGAGTATGTCATCATTTTCCGGTTCCAATTTTACTCTTTTTGTATCTTCTTGAGCATCACTATTTTTTCTCTTATTAATTCCTGTAGCAGGTAAAATTGAATTTTTTAAATCTAAATCATCAGGTATAAGTCTCTTAAGATCATTGATACTGAATACGATTTTTTTGTCGTCCACCAATTTATTCTCCACTGAACTTAAGAAAGATTCCTTTTCCTGAGGTTCCACAATGAAGTTAGAGATTTTGAATAATTCAAACTCTAAGTCTGGTGACGAAGTTTCAATGAGGTTCAAACAATATTGATAGATTCTGGAACTAAGAAGACCTACTCGAGAACGTGCAAGACTTACAAGAAACCTCGACCGTTGATGCTTCTGGAACCGTTTGATGTTGAACTTGATCAATAAATCGGCACGCAAGAGTTTGTACCCATTCTTCAACACATAGATGTCTCGTTCTCCCTCACGAGATTCCAATAAATCAACTAATTTTTTCTTTGTCTTTTCCTTGATGTCATTGACCCGCTTTACTTCAGACGTTGTAGACAGACGGGGGGTGTTTTTGGAGATCTCTTTAAAGTGTTTGTTCCAAAGATCGTTTATGGGACTGAAATTAATAGGTCTAAGTTCTGTAATCCATTGATCCTTGACTAATTGAATTAACAAGTTCTGTTTATTGATTTTTTCATCCTCATCCTTGCCCTCTAAGTAGTCGTCCACACGTACACTACCATTAAGTAACAAATTTTGAACAATTTCAGCAGTCAGTTCACCATATAAATTTTTCATAGTTTGAATGATTTCACCACTGTATAACAAGCACAATGCCCCTTCTTCATTGAAACTATAGTAAACTGCATCGTCTTTCCAGTAGTACATACAGTTCATTTGAATAAGGGAAACAAGAGCTTTTTTGACCACTTTAAGGCTCAACTTCGTCTTTTTCAGAATGTCCTTAGCTGTCAACCGCTCGCAAGAGATCAAAATCGACACGATGATGGACGCGATTTCGCCCAAGTGGGACTTGACCACCGACGAGTAGAGGTACGACTTGGGTGACTGGGTCTTGGCCACCTCTAGGATTTCTGACATGGCGTGGTTGTTGGAGATGTGATGAGGCACGTGAGTGTTGAAAACCACCGAACCGAAAAAACAACAAGAAATGAGCAAAAGTTGCAAAAAAAAAACTGGGAAAAATGGAGTAAAAGTTGCAAAAACCAAAACGACTTCTGGCGAAAATGATCCAGGGATAAGACCCACAGTGCAATACTTTGAGGAATTGGGAGTTAACGACATCACTCTTCCTTATTTAGGTAGTTTAGCCTTTAATCGACGCTTTTTGTTCAAAAAAACCGAGTGAAATATCTCAATTTGACGATGAAATTGAGGTGTAGAAGGACGGACACCGAGAAGAGCCCATTGCTGAAGTGGGAGCCTTAAGCGATTGCAACAAGCTCAAAAACCCACACTGCAATACTCTGGAAGCCTATGACAGAGTGGTGGACTCGAAACTTGGAGCTGAGTCGTCGTAGTTTGTGTTTATTGAAGCATCAAAACTTATCATGTTGTAGCAGGCCATTCGGTAGAGTTCCAAATTTTAGTTTTGACGGTTATTGAGGTGCTCCAGATAGTAAAGTGGAGGAGAACACATCGCAAATGTTAGAGACTGGTGGAGAACCAAAAAGCCGTGTCAACTGAACCAGAACGGCGGAAGAGGTACTTTCATGCTAACTGCGTACAAGGCATGAATTCTTTTTAAAGAGAGGATCGCACTCTTATTGGTATGGAAACCAGTCCAAGATTGTTAGACACTTTAAATAAAGCAGATATAAAACCGTTCACTACATATCACCAATCACCACTTCTAGGGAAAAAGGTGTGCCGTGTGCCAGCATCTAGAAGACTTCGTAGGGTGATCTCAGATTGATGGTCTTAGTAGCCTCAGTTAAGTGTCCAAGTAATGTCAGTGACATATTTTATTAACGAGGATAACCCTGATTTGGTCGATTCTGAAAGATCTCAAGTAGATGATCCTGATCTGGTTATTTTGTTAATTCCTGATATTAGTACAACTTATATACAGCTATACAGTATTATGGATGTTATAGCCAATTTCAAGCAGTTTGGTCTTTCTTCGGGCTTTGCCAAACTGGGGTGGGTGGATAACGGAATTAGAGAAATGTGACAACGGAATTACCAATGCAATCCAAGTAGTTGGCAATGGGGCTTAGAGTAGAACTTGTGGTTTCCACGCCAGTAATGTTACAAATACCGTCAATACCGAAACGTTAAACGGAGCTACGGAGCGAAATTCTCCAATCAATTTTTGTTTGTGCACCATATCAAATCCATCTCCGAAACCTGGCCAATAATAGCAAATAGGTCACAAAATTTTAAAGTAAAAGACCCCGCTTCCTAAGCGAATGTGACATATCGGGATCAGTCTCCGCCATTTGCTAGCTGATTTCGAATTCACCCATTCAAGCCCATATTTCACCTATCAAACACCCATATTTTACTAATTTCTATTGTATTTATACCATAGGCCGCCAAGATTCAATCTTGATAGACTAGTTACGTACTATTTACAATAATTGACTGTTAAAAATCAATAATATTCTACAATTATTGATAATTTACAAAAAAAGAGAATCAAATTAAACTAATTAATTAGCTCAGTATTGATCTGATCGATCCGTTTAGGCTCCGTAACTCCGAAGCCACTTCAGCCTAAGGAGGTTCTGTCACACTTGATTTTACTATAAATACCCCCAGCTCCACATCTTTATTATCATCATAATCAAAATGTCTTCATCTCCTTCTCCTTCCACTTCCACCTGTTCTTGTACCAAGTGTAATGCTTGTGCCAACTGCGAAAATTGCACCACCACCCAATGTATTTGCAGTACATGTACCAAATAGATAGGTGACAGCTTTGGTGGTTTTAAATTGTTGGTTTCCGGTTAGGTAGTCAATATATTGTTTTACATCGAATCAGTGTAGCACGAGCCTTGAAGCTTGGGTCTAGTAGTGTTGGTTATTATGCGATTATTGTGATGATAAGTACTTTTCAATTCACTTTATAATATGCCATGTGTATTCTACAGACTATTTTCATCATTTAGTTTTTCACAAGTAGTCAATGCAACCTTTAAACTAGAGGCCCAAGCTGGGCCTGTACACAATATTTAGAAAGAATCGTTACCGTAGTATTAGTCTGGATTTAAAAAATTACGACTTTTTATGTAAATTCTCTAAAATACTTAATTCCAGAGTCATGAAGCTCCTTCTAATTCATCTTTCTTGGCCATTATGATCTCTCTTTGTTTCTTTGTACCAATGCATGATTACCGTTGGAGAATAATAATAATGTAGACCATAACACGAAACCTCAATATGATTTGGTATATTTGTAGTAATGGCCCTTGTTGAAAGGTTTGGACGATGCCACAAGATTCAAGAGTCTGGAGTTATACTGATGAATATATTTGTGACAATCAAGTATCAAGACTTTTTGGTGATGGTAAAAAAATGGGTGCAAGATTCACAAATTGTGTGAAAAGGCCCATACGATAGCCTACCCGAAGAGAGTAACAGAGACTATAGAACTGTAAAGAGAAGAGTTTTGGGGTGCAACCATTGAAAAAACCCAACAGCACACCTTTAGCTACGTCTAGCGGTGATATCAAGCCCAACCTCTGTGCTCCCTCCGTTGGAGTACTCATATTTTCGAACCCACTGGGATTGTTCTTGAGTGCTATGGCCATTAAAAAGCCAAGCTTCTTTTTCCAACATATTCTTAGCTCTCTCGATGATTTTCAAGAGCTACTTTTAATTATCACCTCATATCTTATTCAGTGTATTAGAACAATGATCTACTTTAATTTGATTGCTTTGAACCGAATTGAAACTCAACTATTTTTGTCAACTTTAGAGTCATTCAATTTCTCATTAAAATCTCCATTACTCGTTTCATCTCCAGTTCTCGTTTCATCTCCAGTTCTCGTGTTAGCCTCCATTTCTCACAGTATATTCACCTCTGTATTTCCTTAATATATTCTTGTCACAAGAATTCACCCTAACTAGAGCTACCTATGGTACTGATAAACTGTTCCATTAGATGAGAGTTGTGTAGATATTACCCGATTTGTTTTCAATCAACAACCGTCTTTAAATTATTTCATTCTCGATAGTTCATAATCTTTCTCAATAAAATGCGATTTCGCTACCAACCCACTGGTACTTGCCCTTATCAAGCTGGTAATTTCATCAATTGTGTTAAATCTCCAACCCCAATATTCTTCATCCACGTTTCTAAACTTACATCATATTTAAAAACCCTTCATAAATATTTATAATTATTCACAAATCATTCTCATCGTTGTCATTTTGTCGTTGATTTTCTCACCTTTTTGTTCTCATTATAATCAATTTTATCACCATATTTTTGAATAGATTCACTTCCATACACTCTTGAAAATCCAATCAATCACTCCCAAACCTTCACCACCACCCCAATTTCTTTGGTCACATCTTTTTTTTCGGAAATGTCTATCAAAATCAATCTCAAGGCGGCGAAAGCAGCCATAGCAGCCAATGACCCAGAAACAACCCTCTACCACGTCCAGGACGTGCTAGCTGAAGATCCTCACAATTACTACGCCCATATCTTCCAGGCCAAGGCATATCAGCTCCTCCATGATGTTCCCAAGGCAATGGCAGCGTTCAAAGCCGCCACTGATGTCGAACCACAAAACATTTTGGGCTGGAAGGGTTACTACCAGGTCGCCAGAACCACTCAGCAGTATGATCTTGTTTTTGAAATATTGACAGAGTTGTTACGAATCCAAATCGATGAGGGCACAGGCACTGGTGAAACTTTGAAGGACCTTCGCAACTGGTTAGACTCACTTCAATATAAATCTAACGAACCATTGTTGGAAGCATACCTTAGAGCTATTCTCCCAGGAACAGAGCTAAGCGAATTGGTAGGTACAGCGTTGGGAACTCCCGAGCAAAACATCAAAACGTTAATCAATTTGGAGCGCAGAAAGTTGGATGCTGCGGTGGCCACGAAGGTATCTAGAGAAAGGGTTAAATACGGTAGAGTATTAAGCATAGAAGCAAAAAACAACCTCAACAAAGTCTCCTACTCCATTTTTCAAAGTACTGATTTAAATGATTTGTACAAGCTAATTTTAAACGTATCCAACGACGATAGTGCAAGACGACAATATGAGGAGGATCACTTGAAGTTCAAATACCAATTACTCCAAGTTTCACCAGAGAAGACTGCATTGTTAGAAGAAATTCACGAAATGATCGACGGAATGCTTTTGGTGGGCACTTCTAGCTTGTTCTGCTGGAATTTATATTTCGAATGGTTGGATATTCGGTCCTTGGAAGAGTTAAATTTCGATCTCGTCGTGCGGTACTTGGAACTTTTCCCTAATCTGGGCTTGAGCATGGTTCTCTACGCTTATATGATGAGTGATATCTCCATCTTTGATAAGGAAAAGGTTGCTAAGGCCATGGAAAAGAAGAAGAAGAGAAAGGATAAGAAGCGGAGAAACTCCAATTCTTCATCGGCTTCATCTTCTCCTCAAAACGCATCCTCAGAAGATCTTGCACTTGATGAATTGAAGCTCATTGAAGATGAGTCAAAATCAGACTCCCTTCTTCCCGGGGAAGTTTTGTCCTTAATGTTGGAAGGTTTACGCAAAGCATCTGATTCACTCTTTGTTAATAGAATTGTCTGTGAGTACTATATTCATTTGCGAGAGTACATTGAAGCTTCACAAAAGTGTCGAGAACAAATCCGGATTTTGGCTGAGTTGCAGAGAAATGTTGGTATCGAGTTGAAGAAAACCAAAGAATCAGCCTTGTGCTCCTTGGCTATCACTTACACATATTATGAAGCCCCCAAAAACTTTCCAAGAGCCGTGGAGTTGTATGAACGAATTTTATCAAGTAATCCCGCCAATTTACAGGCGAAAATTGGTATGGGTTTGATCTCGATGGAGAAAGGAGACCTTGAAAAGGCTAAAAGCCTTTTTCAGGATGTCATTTCTACTTACCCTGATAATCAACAAGCCTTGAGAGAGTACGCTTGGTGTTTGATTAAAATGGGACAACATGAAGAAGGAAGAGACTTATTGGTTAAGTGCCTTTCTGAGATCACAGGTCAAGATTTGTACAGTGGTGAATTGAGAGCTCTAGTCCACTGGAGAATCTCCAAGAGTTTACTCGATCAGCAAAGCGCTGTTGATTACATTACTGAAGCTTATAATCATCTTATACAATCATTAAAAGATTCGCAAAACTTTGCGCCCTCTTATACCCTTTTGGGTATCATTTTCCAGGAACACTATGGCGACAAAGCCCGGGCCCAGAAGTGTTTCTACAAGGCTTTCGAATTAGACGTATGTGAAATTACGTCTGCTAAATATCTTGTTGACGATTTGACTTCCAAGAATGAATGGGAAGTGGCAGAGATCTTGTGTAACCGTATTGTCAGTTCTGAAAACGCTAGAAGAATATTTGTTTCTGACTTGTACAAGGATGATGATAGAGCATGGCCTTATAGAGCACTTGGATGTTCTGCTTTAAACAGACAAGACGATGCCAAGGCCATTGAATGGTTCCAGACTGCTTTGAGAATTGCCACCGTTGACATACAATGTTGGATCGGTTTAGGAGAAGCGTACATGAATTGTGGGAGATTAGACGCCGCTGCTAAGGTCTTTCGTCATTTGATCACTATTAATGAAGAAAACGACGAAAGCCGGTGGGTTATCGAGTATATGTTAGGTTTCATTATTTCCCAAATGGGGGAGTTCAACGAAGGTTTATGGTACCTAGGAGAGGCTCTCAAAAAGAAACCCAATGAAGAGTGTATTCTCAGTGGATTATATGAGTCCTATATTGAGAACTCTAAAAGATTAGTTGTTGGTGGATTTCTTGGGAGATCGATCGAATCGAACCTCAAAGCTGTGGAATACATTCATCGTGCTTTCAAAGTCAATCCAAATAGTCCAAACCTTTGGAAAAATCTAGGAGACTCGTTAAAATTATTTTTAGTGATTCAAGAGAAGATTAATTTGTTTCCGATCGAATTGATTGAACAAATATTTGAACAGATCGATTCCGATAGCTCCTCAAATGATCTTCTCAGGGAAGCTTTGCTGTTGGATAGCGCCACTTTCAACGATGCCCTAAAATTATATGAGAATGGAGACACTCAAGAAGCCATTTCGTGTATAATTATCAAGACCCAAGTTGCCGGAATCAAATACTTACCCACTAAAGTGAGCAAGTACTTGAAATCCATTGCCATCTACAATCTTGCCTTAGCCTATTTGGAAGCCTACAACTATACCGACAACACCAAGTATAGAGATCTTTCCATTAAGTTTTTCAAGAACTCTATCCAATTGGAAGGTAATAATGCCTCGTTCTGGGTGGGATTGGGTAATGCATATGTTTCACTGAACCCTCACATCTCTCAGCATTGTTTCATCAAAGCCATCACTTTAGAATCTAGAGATGCTGGTATTTGGACCAACTTGGCAGCCTTATACCTCCGATACGGGGACTCTAAATTAGCACAAGAAGCGTTTTTGAGAGCTCAATCGGTAGCACCTCAAGAGTCACAGTCATGGCTTGGACATGCATTGGCTGCGGAGGCAAATAATGACGAAAAAGAAGCTGCAAAATTATTCACCCATGCTTTCGTGTTATCCAATGGTAGAAGTCCTTTGGCTCAATTATTATATGGTATTTCTATTATTAATAAGAGAGGTGAAGGATCAGATCCTCGAGATATCGAGTCTGCTCAAGAATACAGTGTTGCTAACTATGCTATGCAACAATACTTGAAATTTGCACCCAACGATATTTCTGGGTTACAAATTGCGTTGACTGTCAGCGAGAGGTGTAAAGACTTTGACAAGGCCATTGAAGTTGGAGAAAGATTATGTGAAGTTCTTGAGAAAGATTATGAGACAACAGAAAGTGAAGTAACCTTAAAGAATTATGCCAAGGCCAAGACCCAATTATCAAGAATATTCCTTGGATTAGGTAATTACGAAAAGGCGTTGGAAAATGCTGAATCGGCAATTGATTTGATTGAAGATTCTGAAGATGAAGAGTTTAAATCGATCATTTTATCTTCGAGAGTTGTGATTGGATTAACGTTATTTTTCAATAACAAGTTTGATGAATCTTTGGATCATTTGAGATTGATTTTAGAATCTCACAGTCAATCCAAGCGTCTTATTACTTTGACTGCTCAAATTCTTTATGCACACGGCACTGAAGAAACAAAACAAGCAGCCCTTGATCAATTGTTTACATTTATTGAAGAGAACGGGTCATCGTTAATTGTGGTTCTTACTCTTGGAGCCATTTCGTTGGCTGATGGATTAAACGACTACTTTATCCCAATTAAAGAAGAGCTTGAAGGATTATCATTAGAGGAAATTACTGGTGATACATATCGTACAGTCCCCAAGATGTTGATTGAAATCAACAAACAGCTTGATATCAAACAAAAGGAATGGCAAAAAGCAGCATTATTGTTTCCATCAGATTTCAACGTGTGGAAGCAATTAAACAGCAGAATGGCATTGAGCGTCGCTTCTCTCAGAGAAACCAAATTAACAGCACCACAATTGAGTGAAGCATATTTGGCAAGTGGAAACAAAAGAGAAATCCAACGGAGTTTGCTTTTAAGTCCAGGAAGCATGGATGCGTGGAAAGCTTTATCTGGAAGATAAGCCAATAGCGATAGAGAATAATGATTCAAATGCTTGAAGAAAAGAGACGATCTCGAAAGAGGCATGGAAACAAAATCACCAATATCTCTATAGAAAGTGACAAAGGTGCAAAATTGGAGATTTAAATTAATAGATATCATATAATAGAAAGTCCGATATTTTTGTCTTAATAGTCTATGGATCAGAGAGAATCTCAAATAACATACGAATGCATGAGAGCTGTTGGTCAAGGAAAATAAAAGTTTAGTAAATATTTGATACCCATGTAATACGTTTGTAATTGATTTAATTGATTTAATTGATTTAATTGATTTTGATTCATTTTAATTCATTTTGATTCATTTTAATTCATTTTGATTCATTTTAATTCATTTTAATTGATTTTAATTGATTTTAATTCATTTTAATTCATTTTACTTGATTTATATGTGGCAGGAACAACATCACCAACAATTCGGTGAGTTGGATTTATAATTCGGTGAGTTGGATTTATAATTCGGTGAGTTGGATTGCATATACAATTGAAATTTTTGTACTTTTATTATATTTTAAACTCATTGTTCCTGTTTTTTTTCTAAAGTTCTAGATAAATATATTATCAATATCAGGATATGTTATATCACTTTTAATTTGTCAACAATACCTTTTTTGTACAAGTGGACTTGGTGGGGTTTAAGCCAACACGGGATGGCATGTCCAACTAATGGATCAGTTAGTTATAATTACGTTTGAGCAGAGTGAGAGAAGGGTACATAATGACAACTGAAACGGACCAACTTTACGAGTGTATACCTCAAGAAAGCTCCCCACTAAAAAAAGAGTCCTTTCCCACCAAGGACGTTGCCCTGGAAACGTAGAGGCCCCCCCCGTAAGTATAGAAGTTCCGTTTTGTTATCTTCCCCACTATTCGCAGCCGCAGTAGCGAGGCACTTTTTTTGATAATTGAAGGCCCCTCGTTCCTCGTCAAATTACTGAGCCATCTGTCGCAAAACCCTCGTTTAGTTCCTCGTCACCATGAGCTGATGGTCTCTGTTTCCAGTTTGTAGATGCTCACTAATATCAGTAACATTATACGTTCTTTCTTGTGGTCTTCGCTACAATTATCCCCTAATTAATTTTTAAATTAACGGTGGTTTTGTTGATTAATTGTACGAATATTTTCTTTGGTGATGTTTTGAAGTTCTTGTTGGGTTTTCAATCTTTACCCCCTTGCTTATCACATTCCTCCCTAATTTGATTGTTTGTAGCCAGTGCAACCGATAACCCCGGTGTCCCTGCAACGCTTATCGTCCCGTGCCCTACCTCAGCTGACTCATAGTGACGCGATTGAGTCACTTACCCCAGACATCTACAACCCACACGGAGTCTAGGATACATCATTTAAGAAGCGTATCGGATCAAGTATAAGCAGCCAACGTTCTCTTGCCTTCGTTAAGCTTCTATTATTCCCGTAACCCGCATAATTATCGCTCAATATTGAAGGTAGCCCTCATAACGGTTTAATCGTACTACCACAGTGCACAAGACCGCCCCCCTCCTCATCATCATCATTATCATCAAAGTGTTGCAATACAGCTTCCATTACATACTAGTGTGATCTGATTGCATCTCATCTGCATCACCACCGGCTTCCGTTGCATATCTCCATACCCTTCACTGCTCCTCCTGTCGATTCTCACTGGTGTTACTCCGTCTTTGCCTCCTGATCCACACTTCCTCAGGGTTTACCCAGTTCCAATCCATCCGGAATCGCCCCTACGAGTGTCCAGCCCAGTTTCGTTGGATAATCCAGTGCTTGTTTAATCCTCGGAGAGCCACCCGAGTTAACTTAGTGTTAACCCTTACCAGCCACACACTTACCGAGTTTTCTGAGTTCTGACTCCAACTTGTTCCGGGACTCATTCAAATCAGATCACCAATCGCCTCTCTGCTCCAACCTCCTAGTCTCAAACCTCCTATTCTCAAACCTCCTATACTTCAACGTCCTATTCTCAAACCTCGGTATCTACGTCACATCAGATTTGGCTTCACCCGTGTCAGTTCAAACTTGGCTTGATCTCTTTTCTGGCCTTGTCATCTCGTCTGACTGAACCTTACCAATCCATTGAATCAATTCTTGGTCTCTTTTGTCATTAGTTCGACTCCGGTACATCTCACCATCGAATATTTGCTGATTCCATTTCGCTAGACTCATCTACTCAAATTCCCTGTTTGCGTGAGTCTACTTATTCAATTCGATACTCTCCATCATTCTACTGCCTATAAGAGCTACCATAGGTCCAGCTTGAACCATTACTCATCTTAC
This sequence comes from Suhomyces atakaporum, assembly GCA_030561405.1. NCBI lineage: Eukaryota > Fungi > Ascomycota > Pichiomycetes > Serinales > Debaryomycetaceae > Suhomyces > Suhomyces atakaporum. The sequence goes on from JAKTXH010000008.1 coordinate 279,627, forward strand.
CATTATATTTGAACCCACCGTTAACCTTTTATCACATTAGTCATGATCGAATCGAAAAAACTCGATCCGTTTGTTAAAAAGCAAAATGCAAAACTCACCCAGGTCATTCAGAATTTCTTCAACAAGGCGGTCCAAATTGTGCTTCAGTCTCGGTCTCTCGATACTCCTTCCATCCCTCCAAGTGAAGATGTAATTAATTCCAAAATTAACAAATGGTTCAATCTTCATATGTATAACCATCCTGAATTGTCCAAGGACGACTTGCGCATATGGAAGTCTTGCAATGACGTTACTTCTATCCCTCCCATGATCATCGAAACATATCTTGACTTGAGAAGCTTGACTCCTAGTCAAACAGTGGTTTTGAAGGACGATAATGGGAATGAATGGAGCGTGGGTAAATCTGCTACAAAGAAACATGAAATCGTATTAGAAAGATGGCTAGTGGAGTTCGACCCATCTTCGGTATCGGGATCCTTGGTAGATGAATTACCTCTTATCTACAAGCAAGCCATCATTTTATTTCGTAGCATGTTTGGATTCTCACGATTGATGCCTGCGTTCAAATTACGAAAGAGTTTGTATGGAAACTCTTCCAATAAACTATGGCTAGGCAACAAGATTCTTGATGGGAAACAACCTATCCTGTCTAAGGGAAGAATTGGATTATCCAAATCAATAATTCCTCATCAAATGTTGACCTCAGAGTCTCATGTCAGTCAAAAGCAGTTTCAACCCATTCAGACCACCTTGGGCACTCTAAAAGTGTCAATCGCATACCGTAACCATCATCACTTTGTGGTCCACGATAATGAAGAAGTTCTTTCGACTCATTTTATTTCATTGGACATTTCCACCCCAGAACCAGAGCATGAAACAGAACCAGAACATAAATCAGAAGATCATTATAAGTCTCTAGGCATGTCCACGGCATCGATGTCGATTTCTCCCTGTTCTTCAGGACCAAGAGATACTCCCAACATTAAAAAAACCACCTCTGTCCCCCAAAGGCCTTCAATTCAACCATTTAAGGTTGGGTCTATCAGCAACTCACCTCCTACAGCCTCCAACACCCCCACAAACATGTACTCCGGTGCTGGGTCGTCTTTGGAAAGGCGTATTTCCATCACCAGTAATAAATCAACATCAAATGCTTCATTAGCAGCATTATTAAGAAATCCCAGAAGCAGTACGTCTTCTACACATAGCTTTGTCAACGCAGTGTCCAGCTCAGGCAACACTACGGCTGTGAACATCTCGTCGTCACCTCATCCACGGTCAGTTTCGTCTTCTCATGGTTCCAATCTTGCAACTGAAGATGCAATTTACGCTACGGCTGAAGGAAATACCCCTCGGTTTTCATCTTCATTTGGATCTAGAGCTAGTCGGAGATTCTCTAACACCAGCATTCGTCAAAATTCGCTCGCTCAGGGTGGTGATACTTCGCTTTTAGCGACCAGTGCCGGCCTGACATCTTCAGGTGCCCCTTTGAGTGGACTTTATATAGATGACGATATTAGTGATTTCGTCAGGATGATTGACAGCAAGTCTGATCTTCGTTTTGCCTCCTATAATCCCGAATCCAAGCAACTGTCACCATTTCCCGGTGATTCTTTAACAAAATTTCAATTGTTAAAATCCCACCACCAACATCTTGGAGATAGCGTTAGTGCCAGTCTTTTGATGAGCACGTCAGGACTCCAGCCCACCAGCTCTCGGCCCTCTCGTGCTACGCAATCACCTCCTGGTTCCTACGATAATTCACATTTGCCGTCTATAAATTCCAGATTAAGAGAGAGATCAGAACCAAGGTCACTTTCCCACGACGAATCTCGAAACAGTTTTACTTCTAGTCACCATAGCAATGCGTCGTTTTTGAAGTCTCCAAATATCAATAAAATGGCTGCAGCTCCCATTATTTCCACCACCAGTGCTCATGCTACAGCTCATGGTACTGAGAAGGAGAAGCCTGTCAAAGGACTTGCTACCACGCCTTCAGCTTACGATAAGCGGATCCAATACGAGAATGTTTTTGAAGACGATGACGACGATCATCCTCATTATTATCATAGCGAAAACCTGAACTCATCTAACCGCGACCATCCCGCCAACCCGGGGCACAATGATGACTATGATGATGACTTGTTGTTCACGATGAGCGACATGAACCTCACCAAAAATTGATGTTAATTGATTTAACTTGTCATTTATTAATTATTGAATAATTAAACCATAATCATATCAGCGTAGAGTAATTGTAGGGAGCTTGAATAGCGTAGAGTAACTGTTTGTTCCAAGCCACAACGATTGATCAAATAGAAGAGAAGAAACGAGGAAAATTAATTATCAAATACAAAAAGTTGTACAAATTGTTTAAGGGTATAATCAAAATATCAACTCGTTACAAGCCATTGATATCGTTAGTCATAGAGTAATGTGCTTGACTTTGCAACTACGATGACACCAGACTTTTTTCAAGTAATACTAAATTTTATGACAAGCAACAAGTTGAGACATCACCAATTGCTATCAACGGATATGGAAGAAACATTATTAAAGATATTCAGCTATTAGGGGTATTGCTCCTTACATATAGCATCATGGGTATATTGTGCGTAGGGCGAAACAGATCCCATACAGGTCGAGTAGAGTATAGGTGGTAGGACATTCGAAAGATTTAACAAGCTAGGCTGATCCGATATCCGGATGATGGAGAAGAAATTCAGACAATTGGCCCACCAGATTGGCTACATCCCACAATTATAACATACAAGGAGAATATCAAGAAAATGTTTGAGGAAGTAAACCAATAAGCATTGACAAAGCCCGAGATCCCCTAAATCGTTGAACAGGGAAACACCATTCCCAGTGTGGACAAACAATACATCAACAATTTATTTAACGACTTTAATGTCCAAGGTTCTCGTGAACCATCATCAAAAAGTCCCACTCCATCCCAATAATCAACATTTGGCCATTTGTATGTTTATGTGGTTTAAACCAAACACCATTTTATAAGAACAACCAACACTGGAACCAAATAGCTGTCTTCAATTGTAATGGAACAAGCTTAGCGATTTTGTTCTGAGCTCTTTGGATAGTTCTCGTGGGTTTTCTTCATCCCATAATTGAATCTCTTAGCTCCGAATATTGCATGAATCCGTTGGAGCAACTTTGTTATTGTTAAGTGACAATTTGTAGGGTCTTACGTAGTTGTATCGCACCTTCAGTTTAAGGTCAGCTGTAATGTATTGATGGACTTGAACATCACATTAGCATCCAGCTGGGTATCAATTGGGCATGGACACCCACCATGTCAATCTGTGTTGCTCATCTCATCCCATAACGGTGAGATCCAAAAACGGCTGCTGCATGGTCGATGTTTGATGTGCAGAAGTATATTTTTATTCAGAATTTTGTTACAGATACGAGGACGGTCAAAAGCAGTGTGCTACAAGTATACAGCTCCTCAGTATTTTCACATTGAGACTTATTACATGTACCTAACCAACGCCCGATTGGTTTGTATAAGCTGCGCAGATCATTTTGATACCTATTTAATCAATTGGTTTTTTTTTTTTTGGGCTGTATGTCGTTCTTAGCAAAAACAAAGGGCGCGCGCTCATAACCGCGCAGAAAGTAAGGCAAGGCGCCCCAGTTCTACAGTAGGTCTAGCCCTCTTTAAAGGAGGACCATAACCAGAAACGCCAATCCTACAGAAGCTATATCATCCGAGACAATCCAACCAAGTTTGGTTGAATATGGAAGGATATGTATTGAGAGAACCAAGTTGTTGAATGTTCGATCTATTATTGTTTTTGTTGTTGGAAGATGAATATGCAAGTGAACCGTTAATACATCAAAATTTTTAAATACGTGCATTAAATATTAATTATTTTCAGTCCAAGACTGGATGTGGTAAATATACCAATATGAGCTAATTAGCAAGTAGAATCATTACGATTCAAGGATTTATCAAAAAGATTCACCATGTAGATATGACATTTAAGCGTCAGCATCTTGACCTGGGTTACAAGATTCATACTTCAAAACCTTGAACAATTTCCAGATAGCAAAAGCAATGACGGCACCCAAGATAGGACCAATCCAGTAAATCCAGTGGTAGTGAGGGAAGTGTCTGGAAGCGACAGCTGGACCAAAAGATCTAGCTGGGTTCAAACCAGCACCAGTGTAGTAGATACAAATCAAATGTCCGACGAAAAGAGCGATACCAATAGCAAATGGAGCCATGAAGGTGGCACGGTGCTTTTCAACGGCCATCAATAAGACAGTCAAACACAAGATAGCAGTACCGAAAGCTTCAATGAAAACACCTTGAGTTCTAGAAGCACCACCACCTAAAGCGTTGGCGAATGCAATAGGACCTGGGGTCATGGCAGAAGCAGCACCAGCAGCAGCCATACCAGCAATGATTTGAGAAACGACCATGATAACACCTCTGATAGGAGGAACGGCTTGAGCAAGAACCAAAGTCAAAGTGACGGCAGGGTTCAAGTTACCACCAGAAATTCTGAAGAACATGAAAACACCAACCATAACACCAAAACCGAAACCAAATGAGATCATAATCAATTGAGCTGGATCGGAACCATCTTCAGGGATGGTAGGATCTTGGTTAGCAATTTGAGCAATGACAAAAGCGGTCCACAAGAAGATGAAGGTACCAAAGAATTCACCAAGAGCAGCAATGACGTGGTTCTTCCATACGGAACCAGTGACAATGTCACCAGCCAATTTTTCGTAGGTTTCAACTGGCTTTTGAGATTCGTGGTCAATTTCACTGGAAGCAGTCATTATTTGAAATGGATAAAAATGTAGAATTTACAGCGGTTATTCAGGGATTTATATAGTAAAGAATTTGAGATGGAGTCACACAGGCAAGGCTTGTACCTGGCTGTTAGGGATGATTAATTAGGCAGAAGGAGTGCCACTTAAAAAATAATTTTTTATGGACGTTTCCATTTGCATGCAAGGGTATGCTCGCGGGGAAATTGGGAATTCAAGGGAATAGGTTTTATGGGATTTCAGCTGAGCCAACTCCAATAGACTTGACAATGTAAATTTGAATAAGTATAGTCCAAATTTTCAATTTATCATTCGATAAATTGACTGATAAATGAAGTGCATCATACAATAAGCTAGAAGGAATAGAACAAAAGAAATAAAATAGCCTGCAGACAATGCGTATCTGTGCATGAAATAGAGTTTTCAATCTTCTTCTCTGGGCTCAATACAATAGCAACCTGCAGTTAATGCATGAAAAACCTTCATACTTTTTCAGTTCAAATGTTTCAGTTTGGATTAAAAGAAATATCTATTTTTACCACGTTGAATGTTTTAATGAGGATACCAGCCTTTATTATTTCCAATGTACCCCATGATATTCCCCCAAATCCTCTAGCATCCTCACTCTTTTCCTTTGTTCATACCTCAGATACTTCACATGGGCAGGAACTCCAGAAACAAGCGTCCGATCTTGACCTCTCGGGTATCGTAACACCGGCGCTGAACCAGCATAATGCGTTTCATGTTTGTCTTTTTAGTTTTACGACGTCATCTCGTATCTTGATTGTTAGTTGAGAAATAACGGTGATGAAAATTAGTAAAAGTGTGATTCACCATTGACACACTCTAGAATTGCAATATGACCCTTATACTCAAATTGGATTGTTCATTGATTGGTCATTGTTGATGATACACTTAGCTTAGCTCGTTCTCACCAGCTGCGTCAAAGGTTAAATTTAGGTATGACTTGACATTGATGAAATTACCTCACATGACCCCAGACTACCTGAACCAATGCATCTTTACCAATTCGGCACTGCATGGGGTTCCAACTATTGTCATCTTATAGAACTGTTTCCTTGGAAAAGTTTTTGTGCCGTACTGTCGGGGACAGTGGTACCACTTTGCTGGTTTAGGCAATGAAATGTCAATAAGCTGAACTGGGCATTGGCGAGATGATCCCCAGTAAAGTTGGTGAGTTATGAACTGCTTGTAGCAGGCTGAAGATGCAAATGAGCCTGGTTTCAGTCCAATGAGAGACTGACCGTATAAAGAAATTTATGTAGGATTTGGTGAGGGTTAGTAAAAATTAAGGACATTTATCAGATTCAATTAGATTTCGGAATAGTTAAAGGGATTTAAAAATAATTGAGGAGATCTAGGGAGAACAAAGGTTGAGCGAAGTGGTTGGTCTATTGTCCTTAAGGAATGCGCATGTGGCTGTATTGGGCTAGTCAAAAGAAAATAAACTTAGTTCAGCTCGGGTTGAGCTAAGAATACATTCGTATATACAATTAAGTCGGAGATAGAGAGAGAGCATTAAAATAGAACTAAAATTTGTAATTGATTTACACTGCCCGGTTTAAGTTTAGAGTATTATTTAAGGCATTTTTGTTCTTTTTTGTGTTAGCCATTTCTCAGTAATTTTCGCCCTTTTTCTGCTTTTTCTGTGTCATTTTGACCGTTTGACAGTAAATTTCCGGTGTTTCCCCAGGCCATATTCATAACCAAAAAGCAATACCAGGCTAAAACTGCCCCATCCACTTGTTGCCAGGCCATGAAGGGCGAGTTTCAATTCGTAGTGCCGAACATGGTCCACACATGGTAAGCTTTAACCGACTCCGATGAGATTGCAGAGAAAAGGCGTATTAAGTGATACATGGCGGGGTGCTTTTTTAGTGAAATTTCGGTGCTATTACAGTGATTTTTAGCAAGATTTGGCCGATATCGAGGGAATTATAGGGCTATATCTCTATTTCATTAACTTTACCGGTGATAAGCTTACTGTCAGTGAGAGCATAGAAAGAAAAATATTATTTGTGTTAGGAGCAATCGATCGTAAATTGTGACACATTTCTGAATATATGTGTGGAACACCTAAGAAAAGAATCGACAATAAAATATTAAGCCTTGTTCGGATCTACCGAAATTAGACATGGACAGATTATTATTAAATATAAGAAGTTATTGTTACACAAGGAGTACATAATTATTGTTATTGTGACAGCTTTAGATCTCGAACTAAGAATAATATAGGAACTTTTTTGAATTGAGTTATAATTCAAATCGCCTATACTTGCAATATTTTTAAACACGTATAATTGAAATACAGAGTGGAGGTCAATTATGACGAAATGGACTGATAAAGAACCCTTACTGTTGCGCCGGTCGGATGTGAATATATGGCAATCTGGCCCCGATAACTACTTAACAATCACTAAATTTCCTTGATTAGCAAGACTCGTTCATTATAAGTTTCCTGGACGGTTCCACTAGTTGCTTTAGTGTTTATTCAACTATTGTCATCGGATGCAAAAACATTTGCTTGTCCGTTAAGCCTCTCCTCGAAAAGAAGGGAGCACTGAAACTGGTTGTGCCGTGTTCAACCTCGTTGTAACTACCTGGATATACGTATCAATATGACACTCTATTGGGTTTAGAATGTGGCAACGCAGGACCAGCCACTTCCATTTGCACCGTTCTGATGCCCTTTAGCTCTGAAACCCGCTCAAATTAAGATGTGGTGAAAGTCGATCTTTTTGCACCCAATGGCTGATAACGAACCAAACAACGACACAATGTCTATTCCTATTCACCCCGGCTCTTTAGCTTTATAGTTCTTTAGTTTGGTATCCAAAACCCATGCTGCGATTCTCTTGTTTGTCTTGGTGGATCCAAACCAGGGTCTGGAACTCCGAGTGCTTGAATCATAAATTGTACTGGTAAGAGCAATCGTCTCCCAACCTCAATCCACGGTAAATACTCCGACCAGCTCAATTTTATGGGCATATCACAAATGCTTGTTTCAATAGAGTTGTATGATGAAACAATCACAATAGACTTTTCTGGTGCCAAATATACCATGGTTTCGAGTGATTGTGCTCATATCAGTATGATAATATCGATTCAATATAATCAGTTTGGTAGAGTGGTGCGATAGAGTACAGCAACAATCGACCATATTAAATCAACCATATTCAGTTCTATCGATTCCATCACCTTACAATTTGATCGGTATTGCCTTAGCCTAAATTTTCTGGTTCGTTCCAATAATCCCACCAAATGACGGGCCGTAGACTCCCAACTGGTTATGCTCGCTCTTTGTTATCGTAGCCTGGTTACGCACTGGTTGCACCACCATTCGCGTCCTACAACATAAACATCTTCGTCTATATACATTCTAATGATCATTTGGAGGTAATTGGTTGGACACTTTCAGACCCCTCAAGCCTTGTAGAACTTTCCGTACCACTCAATTAGTCCACAGTGGTACCACCCCGTCTCTCACATTGTTCCTCTCGAATTGGTCTTTCCCCAAAAACAATTTTAACGTTCTCATTTCATATTCTCACTTTCAATTCATCTATCGATCTCACTCATACTTAATTTGATACTTTATTCACTCCATACTCGTGATACTCATACTCGATAGTCATACTGTTCACTCCAGTGATGACGATTCCGGTCAAAGCCAAGAACAATGACCCCGACGACTTGATCAACTGGATCAGCAACATCGACGTCCGGTATCGCCAGCTCGTGTCCAAACACAGTCAGGAAGCCCGTCGGTTGGAGGGCCAGAGGACGGAAGAATTGGAGAGGTTGCGGAGCAGAGACGAGAAGATTTACGACGACGAGTTCAGGAGGTTGGGGCGTGTGATACGAGAAAGGGAAGACGAAGAAGAAAAGCAAGAAGAGGAAGAAGAGGAAGAAGAGCAAGAAGAGGATGTGGAAGAGGAAGAGGAGGAGAACGTACTGGAAAATTACCAAATAGAAGGTGACCAGGATGATGAGATTATTATTCTCTCGGAGTCTGAAGAGGAGTCGACTTCGACTGGTCCAGTCCCAAAGACCTCGATGCAATTGTTTGAAGAGCAACAAAGAGAGGAGGACGAAGAGATAGACGAGGACGAAGAGATAGAGGAAGACGAAGAACTATTGGATGAAGATGAAGAGGTTTTCGAAGAATTGGATGAGGATGCCTTGGATGACGTGGATGAAGATCTTGTGGATGAAGAGGGTCCAATTCAAGAGGGCACATATGACCAATACTCAAACCAGCCTAATCCAAACATCTTGTATACCCTACAAAACGGTAGGCCGAGACTCCTGGACTACGGCCTAGCACGAGTCCATGATCAAGAAAAAGACCAAGAAGAAGACGAAGATGAAGATGAAGAGCAAGATGAAGAGCAAGATGGAGATGAAGACGAAGACGAAGATGGAGAAGAAGATGAAGATGAAGATGAAGATGAACAAGAACAAGACGAACAAGAGCAATATGAGCATCTCCGTGAAAATTCACGTTCCATTCAAAAGGATCCATACCAGAATCACTCATACTCTGAGCCACAAATATCGCAAGACGATTCCATAATAGTACTCGATTCTGATGAGGAAATGGGAGAGGATCAGATAGATCCCCAAGAAGAAAACGAGCAGCAGGAACAAGACAATGAGGATGACATTGAAGATGACGAGGATGATGAAGACGAGGATGAAAATGACGAAGAGGAAGTAGTTGATGAAGATGAAGGGGATGAAAGAGCAGAAAAGCAGGAAAATTCTCAAGAACTCGGTGACTATAACCCCATCCGAGAGACTCACGATAATTATGGACTCTCCCAATCCGATGCTCAAACCCTTCAACAAGTGGCTGTCCAACTCCAACAACTTCAATCTATGGATCCCCAACTAAGTACTGGTGAAGTATCAAACCTCTCCAATTGGGCCACTTCTTTAATTGAAGAAGATAAAAAGTACTACAATGGAAGAGCATCGGGTTATGCCAGCGAATACGAATTAACGGATGCTGCCAACCTTATTGAAGAGCCAGAAAACACTAAAGAAATAGGTGCTCCTTTACCTATTCCATTTTACGCTCAAGAATTGGCTGAGCAGGAACCTATGGAAATTATTAGTGAAGATGAAAAGTCCGACTCTTTGGCAGATTCAGAAAATGAGAAGCCCACTGATCAAGAGGAAAATCAGGAACAGAAAAAGGAGGTAGAAAACGTAGAAAGCGACTCGCCACAGATCAAACGAGTGAATTTAATTCGTCTGGTCTACGCAGAACCTGAAAGAGTTGTACAATCTGAAGAAGTTGAAGAAGTTGAAGAACCTGAAGAAGTTGAAAAAATTGAAGAACCTGAAGAAGTTGAAGAACCTGAAGAAATTGAAGTAGAAAAAGACTCTGGACAAATAAACCCCAGTGAAGACGAAGTAAACGAAGCTAAGGAAACCTATCAAGCTGGAGGGACTCAAAATAATTCTAGTCGTGAAGATACTGATATCACGACGTCATACCCTCCTCCCATCTTTAAAACTATTGCAGAGGAAACTCCAGAGGACACATTGATTAAACTTCGTCAAATTAATGAAAAGTTCAATCTTCATTTGAGTTCAGTGGCCGACCTTGAAGCTGAGATCCTGCTAAAATCATCACCATTTGGTTCGGTTGAGCCAGAGAAGATTGAGACTAAAGTCATTGAGGTTCATGAGGGATCCTCTAGTGAGAACGAGGAATCGTTTTTGGATGCAAATAACACTCGTGATCTTCAAACTGAACCACTAATTTTAAACCAAGGGAGCTCTGGAAGCGAAGAAGACGTTTTACATGACAATAATGACCAAATGGAAATGGATACTATTTTTGAACAAGAAAACAATGAGCTGGAAACTTCCAAGCCAGCTATGGATAATTCGACCCTGAAGAAATCAATTTCTCAATTATTCAAAAATGATATTGAGGTTCCTGGATTAGAAAGTATAGACACCGATGATGAGTTTGAAGAAAGTGATGAAAGTGATGAAACCCAGGAACATGAAGAAAATGAAGAAGCTCTTGAAAGTGTAAACTCGACCTTAAAATCGGAAAAGTTGGATCATCTCATTGATGAAGCCATAGAAGAACTAAACGATGACCAACCCAAGAGTGATGTAACCGACAAAAGTCAGGAAGCTGAACCGGAGCTAGAAATCGAAGCAGAGTCAGAAAATGAAGTGATGCAAGAAACTAACAAATTAGAACAATTTTTTGATCCAATTTTAAAGGGTGGAGATAACAGTGACGAGCAAATAGTTGGACAAGAACTTGGAGACGATCAAATCGAAGAAGCCATCGATGATATTGAGGAGGAAATTCAAGAAATTGACGACGCTATTAAAGAGATAGAACAAGGTGTTGAGATCAATAATGAGATTAATCAAGAGGGTCTCGAGATCAATGACAAGATTGATGAGGGACTCAAGCGTGAAAATGTGGAGGATAATGTGGTCATGCACGTTTCTGCTGAGGAAATCCCAAAAGACTCCTCTATACCTCCAGTTGATGAAGGTTTAGAAGATATTGAGGGAATTCTCGACAACAAGGTTGAAGAAAATGATAACTCTCCAATGACTCCAACAACTGATGAAGGTAACACACCAACTGTTGATGAAGGTGTTGTAGGCAGGGAATCGTCAGAAGCAATTGAAAAATCTAAACTAGTCGCAGAGGTGGTTGAAATGGCTGATAGAATCACTGAAGAGGTAGCTGACATTGGGAATAAACTGGCAGATGACGATGCGGATACTATTGCCGGAGTTGTTGAAGTTGTTGCTGAAAGAGCTGTTGAAGAAAAGGCAGAAGAAATAGCTGAAAAAGTAGCTGAAGAAGTAGCTGAACTCGTCGAAATTGAATCGGAAGAATCAGACAACAGATCATATGCTCCAATCAATGAAGTTATTGATGAGGCTATTGATGAGGCTATTGATGAGGTATCGCCATTGGTAGACGAGATCGCTAAAGATGTAGTTGGTGAAACGGAAGAAAACGAAGTTTCGGTTGATGAACTGGAAAAAATTGAAAATGAACAAACTTTTGAACAAATCGAAACCGAACAAATCGAAACTGAACAAAATGAATTTGACCAAATCAATGAACAATTCAATGAAGACCAGTACCCAATTCGTGAACACGAATCAGTTGGTGATACTAATCAGGAAGATGAGTCTGTCCAACATGAGCGTCCATTATTGACTGAACTTAGAGAGTCTTCTGTGTTTAGTGAGTCGGATGTTCTTCGTCCCGCTAGCATTGAAGAAGTGGAAATCGTAGAAATTGTGGAGAGCCATATTCAATTTGATGGCGAGGCAGTTGAAGTGGATATTGAAGAAGAGGGTATTGAAGTCATTCATACCATCGGACAAGTTATAGAGCCCGAGGAACTATCATCAGAAGAAAATCAGTACGAAAGTGAATCAAATTCCGAAATTGAGACGTCTAGAAAACGTCATTTGGACGAACTAGTTGAGCAAGCAACTGAAGAGCTGGCATCCAAGAAACGGAAGTTGGAGAATGAACTGACTTCAGGATTCAGTAGGATTAAATCGTTTTTCCTGAGATTTATTCCCTTTGGTAGAGGATCTCAAAGTGATGAAACAAATACTGAGGTTGCAAACACTGAAGAAATTGAACCTGAAAATACTGACGAAAATGATTATGAAAATATTGAAGATCAAACGATCGAAAATGTTCTGAACAATGAGGCTTCTGCATCAGAAGATTTAGGAGATACTGAGAAGCTGAATGGTTTGAATGTTGAAGTTGATGCTACTGGTGACGATAGTGAAGACATTCGTGGAGAGACGAGTGGAGAGGTTAGTAAGGAAGTTGATCAAGCTATTGATGAATATCCTGAAGAAACTAATGAAGAAATTGAAGAGCTCGCTCGAATTAAGGAGATAGCTAAAGAGGAATCTATAGTGGATGCTGAAGAGATTGAACAAGAAATTGAAGAGGAAATTTCAGAAATTAAAGATGAGCTTGAGGTCCCAATTATACAAGAAACAGTTTTTGAGGAACCTGAAGAGAAACATCCTGAAGAACCCGAAAGTACAGACTTTGAGGAAAATAAAAAGGAAGAGATCGAAAGACCTGAAGAGACAGAGATTGAAGACCCTGAACAGAACGATAATATTGCAGACGAAATTGATACTAAACAAACCGACGAACTTGGTGTGGATGAGTCGGTAGAAGTGAACCAAGACAATGAAGTTGATATTGATGAAGTCGACGATGATGCAACAGACAGAGGCGATAGCTCCCAAGAAACAGTGATTGTCACAATCAAACTGGAAGGAGAAAAGGGTGAGCCGGAGCCTTTGGATGCGACTACTAAAATAAAAACAGAGCCTACGGCAGCTGATAATTCTGAAGCAGAAATTAGCGAATCAAATCAGGATCCCGAAACTGAAATAGTGGAAGCACCTGAAGTTAGAGGAGACCCAAGTGAAGATATCAAAGAGTCGAATGAAAATTCGATAAAAAATGAAGAAAAATCAGAGACGGAAGTTAAACTTGATCCAGAAGAAAACAAGTCTGGGTTATTACCTTCGTTTGAATACGATCATAAAAAGTCCAAGGTCAAAAAGGTTTTGGGACTTGAATTGAATGAGGTAGACTTGGAACCCAGAAGATCATTAAGAAGCGGTCACCTTTATGGAGAAAACGGATCACCAGTCTCACCCAAGAAAGCTAACAAAACATTACCCAAACTTGATATTCCCAAAAATCGTGAAATCTCTCACAGTTCACCTATAAATACTACCAGTAGGTCACCACTGAGAAAAGGGTCTGGGGCTCATAACTGGAGATTAGAAGCTGTAGATGATAGACCAGCTTCACGGACTCGATCCAAGTCACCCATGAAGACAAGTATGAAGGAGATTTTGAATTCCAAGCCAGAACAAAATAAGTCTGAAAAAACCCTAAAACGACCATCAGAAGTTGAGGCTGAAACTACCAAGAAAAGGCCCCGGAAAAAGAAGCAAATATTCAAAAAACACTCAAGAGTTTCCAGTGTTGAAGAACCACGCGGAAGACCCAGGGGAAGACAATGATAATTACAACTCCGCCAACCTTGTATTATACCAAACTTATAGCCTAATGTAATATCTTAATGTTAATTATAATTATGAATTCAAAAAGAATTTTTTCTGGAACTTTATTACAAAGTTTAAATTAAACCAGTAATTATAGTAAGTGCAGACGGTGACAATAGCTTCGTTACATTATTCACTTAGTTCTATACCTAAACAATTCGTGTCAACCTACAGAATAACCGGATCATATTAATGATTATTTATTATCTAATTTTAAGTCTATAAATATCTATTACACCAAATATTTCATCGAGGTTTCATATACACTGAAAAAGACCATATTCACAATGAATGATCTAGTACAGGTTAAACCAAGACCTCGGTATTGTCTTCTATCAAAAACCTTAATTTTTCTGTTCTTCAAAGGCAACGGATTTAAGTTATCCTCCTTTCGTAAAATATTAGTAATTATGTCTTTTTGGATTAATGATTTAGTGGTATCCAAAGGAAACATTACCGTGGAACAAATTGCTCCCGTTAACCCGCCTCCCAAAAGAATTGAGATTGGTGATGCTTTGGAAGGATCAGAATTAATAATACTATTCATGAACCATTTACTAGACTCATAAATAGAATAATATGTGGCGGAGTAAAGAGCATCTCTCCCCATATGGTACCGGAATCCGGAGTAAAGGCCCCTTGGACCTTCGTGCTTAATAATTTGCTTTACTATTTCTCCTGTGGATGCGGTATGAGAATTTGCAGCCAGTTTATGTACCAATTTCTCCAATTGGGCATATATTTTGGTAAACTCAAAAGGACACGCAAAGAGTGAGATACCACCTCCTGCAATAGCTCCTGAAAGAAAGCATACTGGGATGTTTCGGAGAAAAGGATGTGCTGGTTCTCCCGTGGACCCTCGGTAAAGCAAATCATAAGTCCAGGGTTTAACTTGGGTAAATAATGAAACATTAAGGGATTTGGAAAATGCCAGTGAAAGCAAGGGTGCATAGATTCCTCGGTAGAATCCCTTGATACCCTCCTTCAAGTATGTTTTTTTGGCACAGTCGTAGTAGCCTGAAAACTCTTTATGAGTTTGTACTCGGGTTTTGACGGTATCAAGAGGAAATCCGATGAATGTGGACACAAACGAACACCCGTAGGCAAGAATGATCGATCGGAATGGTTGAAGGCTTTCTGGGAACACATGCAAAGCTTGAGAATAGTCGATCTGCCCGGTGATGGCAGGAATGCTTCCGTTGGAATTCATGGCAGCTAGTTTGCTTGAAAGTGACGGGAAAAGGTCGCTAAAAAGGGCAGGTGATTTTTCAGACTTTCAATGGCCTCTATCGGACTTTTTGAAGGTAGTTGTCTTGTTAAGTTTTCAGCTAGTGGCCTGGAACTGGAAGTCACTATGATGACAAATTGTCTGCCTGACGATATTTTGTGCTTTGTCGATGGTGTCTGGAGGCGGTGCTGAGAACAGGCAAAAGTGCTTGGATCACAATGTCGGATCAGTGTCTGTCCGTTTAGATGCTAAACTGGGCAACCACGGTTGATTTGACTGTTATCGTGATAAGCATCTCGGACCTGCAGATAGGGCCACCAATGATTTATTATGGAAGTAAGCAATTAGGTTTCAGTCTTTTGGAGTGGAGATAGCTCAGAATGAAGGTATTTGACATTGGTATCGGTAAATAGATGGATTTTACCATCATGGGTGTTCTTTTGGATTTTTTTGGGCTCCAATCGGGCACGAAATATCAGTAAAAACTTAAACTAAACTTATTCTAATTTAGTTTGAAGTTTCTTAGTCTTACAAAGAATGTTAGCAACTATAAAATATAACCCTAGAGTATTTGGGAAGATAATTGTGGTATGTTAGTTGCTTCATTACTTCTGACTGATCAACTCAATCTCGCTAATTTCTACCACGTTCTCACCAATTAGTTGTACTGTTTTAGCCACGAATCGGTACCCACTGGAATCGTTTCTACACCAGAAGTTTCTGGGCTGTGCTGGTCTTTCTTGGTGTGAATTTTCTAAATTAATTCTGATCAGAAAAGGTGAGTCACCGTCCATTTTATAGATTCGTGGTGGATATTACGAACAACTCTTTGGCAGAACCCCATGATTATCGAGACGGAGCCGAATGTTGATCCGCTCTTAATCCTGACATGTTGCCAATGGTGATTTTGTTTGTTAAGATAATTTGCCCATGGATTAAAGTTTTTAGACCTACTTCGGGCTTTGATTAGAACGACTGGTGATCTATGCTTGTGCTGATGATCCCAGCAAATCATCTAGTTATATTTCGGAAGAAACCGTTTCACTAGCTCCTTCTACATTAATCCTATATTGCCTTTATTAGTTATATACAAGACCCCCAGGAGGTAGTAGACCGTGGTATCAGGACACCAGATCCATTGCAAATGTTTCATTAGTAGCCCCTTCTTCTTGCGTCTTGGACCTGTGCCATCAACTCCTTGAACCCATCGCTGAACTTTCTTCTCCACCATTCTCTTCTCTTTTGCTTAGTATACTTGGCAGGACGAATGTGCCTGCTTTGGACGTTTTGTAAGTATCTGACCTTGTTGTTGATATTTATCCCATTCAAGCTATAAAGTGCCTTTCCGATACTGTTGTAGTGAACATCCACAGTTCTTCCGGCAATGGGGCCATTTTGACGGATACTTTTGGCCACGTCTCGGGGGTTGGGGATGATGTTTCCGAGTCCGTACTCGCTGTTCTTCTTACCCAAGTACGAGGTGTCAGGAAGGTCCAACGAGCTGTTCAACAAGTCGTTGATATCATTGACGGGGGAGCTGTTTGCACCTTTATTGGACTGTTTGACAGCGGCGTTGAGCTGGTCGAAGCTGGAATTGAAGCGGACGGGGCTTATTCTGTGAAGGGGGCTCGACAACCGAGTGGCTCTGGCAAGAAACATGGCTGTGAAGAAGATGAATGAGGAGGTTTGGTTAGTATGGGTAAAATTTTCGACGGCCGCGACACGCGACACCGCGACATCATTTGATAGTGAGAAATTGATGGTGATAAGTTGAGTTTCTGAAAGTATTCACCAATTTTCATTTGTTTCTGAATTGTCGTTAGTGGTTTCATGGGCGGTTTTTATGTGTGAGTTTTGGTGGTTTTTGATGGCTTCAGTGCGCTCCAATTTTATAGTGAAATCGATCACTTTTGTATAGTGAGAAATGAGTACTGAGAGTTGAGAAATGAGTACACCAAAAGATGGTACTGTTAAGAAATGGGCAATAGTATGTCTGCTTCGTTCTACACTGTCAAAACAAGTCTATACAGATCGGTCAATCTCCTGAGACGGATCTCTTGAGTTCAAAACCACCATTTTTTCTAATAATGAACGTAGCCTGTCGAATCATAATTTACTGATCAATTAGACTTGTATGAACAGATCGGCTTGGTAAAAATCGCTATTTGCTTCGTTGTTTAGCCCTGGTCCAGTCAGTAGTCTAACTGGATAAATACGAAATTAAGGTGGCATGGTACAGATTACCTTATTGCTATAATTCATGTAGCGTGACTTCTTCATGTTATCATTGCTGTTGTTGCACCACCCAACCAGTGGTCTCATGATGGTTGCGAATTCGCGGAACTCCATCACATAAATGAAGCATTGAGATCTGGTTAAGTTGATTTGACTGTCGTACCCACGCCAACGTGAACCTCGTTTTTCAAGACATCTCATACCTAACATCAAGAGACTTTATATCTTTCCATAGTTAGAAATCTGATACTAAATATCATTCCTTACTTAGACCACTGTTGCCTGTCAGGTCCAGACAGACATTTTTCTCCTCCTTACATTCTCAGATCTCCTTCCATTCTCAGTTCTCCTTCCTCCTTCAGACTTCCTCCTTCAGATCTCCTTCCTCCTTCATATCTCCTTCCTCCTTGCCATCCCGTCTCACTCTCAAATTCCTGTCTCACTCGAGTTAATCTTATCCCATCTCACAATTGACGCGAAATCGCAATCCTCTTGATTGATTTGATTTGATCTGTTCTTCTTGTGATTGTACGCTATTGTGTTGTTTTCTCACCTGATGTATACCCCCAATATTGTTTCCACTGTCCTTTTTGAGGCCTCAGATATTTCGCTATACAAAATACCTCCTGGCACAGCCTCTCTCTCCAAATGGGACCTTTGTGAATCTAAGCGTATATGGTCGGGGGGCATCAGACTCATAGAACAAGAAATCATCCCTGAAGATCACCCTTCATTTTCCATTCAGGGAGAATCCAATGATACATCACCAGACTCAAACCTTCTGTCATCCCCTCAACCTTCACCTCCGTATCTTGGACTTAGGGCTAAAATCGAACTCTTCAATCTGGTGATCATTCCTCCCTCTATAGGCAGTTTAACTTCCGTCAAAAAGGACGTTGCTTGGGGTGAAGTATGGTACAATCCCGCAGACTCCCTTTCCCTGGAAGGAATTAGAATCGCCAACAATGGCCAGGACTCAATTCAAATCACTGAATCTTCTAAACACTACAAGCTTGTGGTCCAGCTTCCCCATTCTGGCTATCATCCTCGGGGCTTAAATGATGAGGTAGATATTCTTCAGGTGGGTCTAGGATTGCGGTTCCATGATTCGTATCTGTCCATATCCTTCAGTGAAAGTTTGAATTTGTATAGAAGAAGATTTAGAAGCTACCAAGAGCAGTATAATATTGAAAAGAAAGAAAAGTTGGAGAATCCCAGTCACTATTTATCAGATGGGAATTTACTGGAAGTCAAGGAAGAAGAAGGATTCTCTGATGAAAGTGATGAGTTTGATGAGTTTGTTTCTGCGAGCTAGTTCCCTGCTTAAAAGGATTATTTCAATCTTGAGAAGTTGTGAAAGCAGGGTTCACATCGAGAATATCATCATGGTAACGATCAAATAAAACAGGTTTTGAAAAAAACAAATTACATTGACTTCATCAAGATATACAAAGCCAGGATCATCATTTAAGGTTTCATATACACAATGCAATTGAACCTATCATGATCATCATAGAATCTGGCTGTCAGTGATGATCCTCTTTAGTTCCATTTATACGACTATCGGATAATTGACTTAACATGATCATTCATCATATTTCCAGATAATCCCTATTCGATCGCATACTTTCAAGCTTCAATGCACTAAGACATCATTCATTATAGTTCACAAAGATTTGAATTTCAATTCACCAACATAGACATGTACCTCCGAGCACCCAAGTTTTCCCCCTGAAACCCCATAGCTACCAGTGCCTACCGATAATTAAAACGGTTCTTAAAATTGGTATAGCAAAAGTTCTCATTTGGAATCGGCAATCACTGAAGTACTACAAGTTGTTCAGATTAATTGTTACATTGACTGAAGAGGGTGGATTTCCATTAAGGCTATCCAAGAAGATAAGCAGAATAGTCATTTCAAAGATTGTCATATCGGGGTTGGTTCAACATCGAATGACTGTCCACTGGTTGAGGAAAATTAGCACTACAAGATTCTCTTTAGAATTATATATTAAATGGGGACTGATCGTTTATGGCTATTTCTTCTTATAGTACATCTTCTTGATTAATGGGTGGTGTTCCTTCAGCTCTCTCAACTCCTTATTCTTGTTCTTGCTATATTCAATATAGGCCATATCCTCTCCACCAGCCAATCCGGCCAATGACCCTGCTTGTCTGCTGGCATTTGATTGTTCCAATTTCATTCTTTCCTTCTTGGAAACGAAATTGGTATCTATATCATCTCC
The DNA here is from genome assembly GCA_030561405.1 of Suhomyces atakaporum. Lineage (NCBI taxonomy): Eukaryota > Fungi > Ascomycota > Pichiomycetes > Serinales > Debaryomycetaceae > Suhomyces > Suhomyces atakaporum. The sequence goes on from JAKTXH010000008.1 coordinate 299,286, forward strand.
AATCTCCACACCAGCTGCATTTTCATTCTTCAAAAGAACTTGTTGCAACAACTCTCTTCTTTCCCTAGCTGAAGCATACGCCAAGTCTGGAAGTTGCTCCATTCCACTCAAATGGGTAATAACCTTAAAAGCATACCCTTGATCCACCAAAAAGGCTTGTCTCTTGGTGGAATAATACATTTCTTGAGTATCCTTGGAAACTAAGGAGTAGAAAAATGCATTGAAACCCTCGTCGTTTCTTCTTTTGGCCCTTAAAATACGTCCCAATCTTTGTGCCTCTTGTCTTCTGGAACCATAGTGCGATGAAATTTGAATTAAACAGGTGGCTTCAGGTAAATCAATAGATGTATCACCCACCTTCGATAAGAAAATGGTATTGATTTGATCGTTGTGTTGGAAATTTTGCAAAATCTTCATTCTTTCAGATTGAGGTGTGGATCCAAAAATAAACGGTTTTCCTAATTTTAAGGCATATTCTTGTAAGGCATAAACATTATCACTAAAGACAATGATTTTGTCACCTCTCTTTTCGTGATAGTGAATCAAAAATTGACATGCTTGGAATTTGGTAGGGTTCATAATATACAAAAGCATTCTCTTCCGAGCGGTTTCTCTTAAATATTCTTGGTAAAATTCTGATGTCATGGGACACCAAACTTCAGCACATTGAACATTGGCAATATGACCCTTTTGTGCCAAGTCCATCCAGTTGGCTTCATATAATTTAGGTCCAATTAAGAAATTTAAATCTTCAATTTTATCATCTTCTCTAACCAAAGTAGCAGTAAGACCTAATTTGGCATGTGCTGCAATGGTTGTGACCACTCTTCTGAACATGGCAGCAGGCACAACATGAACTTCATCCAATATAATGAAACCCCATTCTCTGGAACGAAGGAAATCCATCACTTTTTGCGAATCATGAGACCGGTTTCTAGTGTTAGCAACCATGGAATATGTGGAAACCACCAATCCCGATTCACTGGTGAACATCTCCTTATTTTCTGATGTGAATACAGCGACATTTTCTGGTTGAATCGTACACCATTGTAAAAATTGTTGTCTCCATTGCATCACTGAAACTGATGAAGTACATAACACAATCACCGATTTACGAATAGTACAAGCAGCTGTGATTCCCACCAATGTCTTTCCTGCTCCACATGGTAACACGATAATTCCTGATCTTGCACGTCCGTTACCAAACATTTTAGAAAGTGATTTTTCTTGATAAGGTCTGATTTGTGTGGATGGCTTTAAATCAATCTCAAGGTCGGGATTTCTGCTATCATTTCTAAAATCATATTCTTCTAGCACGGGATAGTCAATTTCCTGACACCTTCTTTTGACAATTTCCACTGATTCATGAGAAATTTCAAATGAGTGGACAGTATCTATATCATCGTCTTCGTCTCCATCTTCTTTACCTATGACAGACTTGAATATATCATCTTCTTTGGACTGCTCTGAAGTTTTTTCCTTTGTACCTGGAATGTGTAAATCACCCTGGTTAGGAGCAGCAGATTGTACCAAACCATTGGAAGATCCTTCGGGGAATTGGATTCTCAAAGGTCCCAATATTGGATCTTTCAAAAGCATTTGAAGAATATCGGCCTGGGTACTTTCCACAAAGTATCTGTTATCTTTCAACACCAACTTCACCTTACCATAACTGATTGTAGCGTCTCTGATAAACCTTACAATACTCTCAGCCACGGGCACTTTCGAGAGCCGGTTTAGCACCGAGATGATATCTTCTGTTTCGAGTCCCACGGAAACGGCGGCATAAAGTGAATAAGCTGTGATCTTGTACTCGTGGATATGAGATGGTCTTGAGATGGGTTCGGCGATGGTGATTAAGAAATCTTGTGCTTGTTCAGCCAAAGGAGAAAATGATTCCAAGATGATTCTTCCGTCATTGGGAGAGATCCAAAGTGGTCTAGAAAAGTGGTCGGGCTTGAGCTTGAGATAAGAGAAATCTGTTTTACCAAAGGCTCGAGAAACTGCATCTGGTATGTAATCAGGGGGGATATCTGGGGTCAATTCGATCATGTCTTCATCGGAGAGATGGTTATCTTCAAGCTCCGTCTTTGCTCTTTCCATAAAGTCTTCTGCCTTTTTTCTTTTGATAGCGTTGGCATTGGGATCACCAGTATTGGTCTTGGGTCTTCTCTTTCTGGGTGCACCGTAGGTCTGGTCATTGTCTTTTTGCTTGTGGACATATCCATCTTCAGAGGAGTCTGAGAAGTTTCCAGCTTCGAGCTGGGCGTAGTTGACTTCTCCTGGACGACGGGACATGTTAGCTATATCTGTTGATTAAACTTAAGGCGATTGGGGGGCTTGAAAGCTTCGTTTTGACTGAAAATTTCGCTGTTCTCGCGGTCAATTCCTGAGGTATATGATTATTGAATTTGAAGGTCTTCTTGCTCTTTAAGTTCCTTGTAGAGTGACCTTTTAGATTGTGGAGTTTGCTAGATGATGGTGATGAGTCAGACCTGAATCGTGCTGTAAACCTACTTTTGGTGATTATCGGTATTAGATGGCTATGGACGGTGTATGAGCTTTATGGAAGTGGATTGGCCAAGGGGTGGTTGGGGTTTGGTGATGTTGGCAGCAATGAATATGGACTTAGTAATGTGCGAGAGATGGGTTAGCGAGAGTGTGTAGGGAGAGAAAAATGAGCGTAGGACAAATCTAGCGAAACATTTAGTGAGAGAGACTGTCACGATGTACTGCATACCACCAAACTGTGTCCCTAACTTTCGTGATTTACTGAGAAATAGTGACTAAGGTCCCCCACCAATGGAATCTTAGCTAGAAATAATTCTCTCTAATAATATTCTTCTACAAATTTCACTAACTCAAGTAAAGTTCTTCCTGTAAAAAGCTGTTTTATTCAATTCTGTATTAATAAATATAATCTAGTAGATTGTAGAAATAGATGTAAGTTTCCTGTCTATGATACCCTGACTTAATCGGTAAACTTGTACGATCCAGATGCCAAGGTAATGGACCCTCCTCTGTAAGCACCCTTCTTCATCTTGTTCTTGTTCTTGGTGAAATCTTTTCCTCTCACTTGTAATAATTTGTCACTGGCCAATTGACCCCAAGTACCTGCTGCTCCTTTGTAGGTATTGTCTTGTAAAGCTTTATCTTCAAAGGTGATTTTACTTCTATCGATTCTGGAGAAATGTCTTCTTTGACCTGGTAATAATTCAGGCTCAGGAGTGGCTGGTAAGGCAGGAGAGGATGATTTGGATGAGATGGACTCAGTTTGAGAGGAGTCGGTCTTTTGCTTCTTGGTGGCAGGTGGAGGACTGGCTTTTCTCTTTTTGGACTCGGACTCGGACTCAGAGTCTGAAGATGAAGATGAAGATGAAGAGTCGGAATCAGAATCTGAGGATGAAGAGTCAGAGTCGGAGTCCGAGTCGGAATCTGATGAAGATGAAGAATCAGAGTCGGAGTCGGAGTCGGAGTCTGATGAAGATGAAGAATCAGAGTCGGAATCTGAGCTGGAGGAGCTGGAGGATTCTGAAGATGAATCAGAGTCTGAGCTCGATGAGTCTGAATCAGAGCTGGAGTCGGAATCAGAGCTGGAAGAACTGTCTGAAGAATCGGATTTTTCAGATTTTTCAGTTTCAGCCTTTTCAGGCTTGGCTTCCTCAGAATCAGAATCAGAAGAGTCTGAATCAGAATCAGAATCAGAGGAATCAGAATCAGAATCAGAATCAGAATCAGAATCAGATGAGTCTGAATCGGAATCAGAAGATTCGGAGTCTGCATCAGATGAGTCTGATGAGTCTGATGAATCAGAATCGGAATCAGAAGATTCAGAGTCTCCATCAGATGAGTCTGAACTGTCAGAATCACTTCCTTCTTTTTCCTTTTCCTCTTCTTCTTCTTCTTCTTCTTCTTCTTCTTCTTCTTCTTCAGCTTCAGATTCACTTCTCATCTCTTCATCCAAGTCACCAATCAACTCTTCTAACTTTCCAGTCACAGAGCCCAACTCAATGGAATTTGCAGCAGCTTCCTTACGGAAAGCCTTGAGGGTTTTCTCGAACGCTCCGTCACGAGCCAAGTACTCTTCGATGTGTGCTAATACAGTTTGTCTGGAGGCACTCATAGTGGTGATGAGATGAGAAAAATTTGTGCGACTTATGGAGTGAGTTGATATAATGAGATTGATAGTGAGAACAAAACTATGGAGGTGTGAGAAGAGAAGATGAGAAGTGGAGAAGTGGAGAAGGGGAAAAAATTAAAACAAGAGATTCAAAAAGAAGTGAAAAGAGAAAAAGAGTGAAAAAGGGTGTTAAACCGTGGAAAGTGAACGACTGGAGAAGACCTATGATAGAATAATGACGTGAGTAGTGCCAAAATATATAGAAAAATGTAAACTGGTTTGGGCTCTAATTATTTTAGGGTGGAAGTGAAGTCATACTTACAAAAGTCGGTCATATACAGGTGGAGACGGGGCCAAAGCGGGTCAGATTCTTAAATTTTAGCCTGTGGAGAAGAAGAAAGTTCCACCCTGACAAGCATACTTTGAAAAAAAAAAAAAAAAGAGTATGATTCATAGAGTTGTTTTGGTGCTGATCAAACAAGTTGAATGGGGTCCTCCTCATCGCTATCATTTGGGTGGGGCCAGCTAAATTGTAGGCGTTGTGAAAATGATTAAGTCTCACTATTGAAGTTGATATCTTAGCCACTAGAAAAAATCTTGTAAACTAGAGAAAATCTAGACTGATAAGGATGGAAATGAGCCATTTCAAAAAACGAAACCTGGACTATGAGTGCATTTAGTCACTGGTAACCATTTGAACCGTTGTATGGTGAGTAGCGGTATGGGTTTTGGCCAATACCTGGAACGGCTCAACCGTAAAGCCACAATTATCGATACCACCAAATCTCCTTCACTGTGAAAATCTCTCACGATTATCAATGGAAATGTCACACACAGTTCGTAAATGTTAGACTTGTCCAAGCTCGAATTGCAGAAGACCATCCCAAAGGTAATTGTAAATTTTTGTTTTTCGTCATAATTTAAGAAAAATTAAATGGATTAATTAATGGCATTTTTACCGTTAAAGATAGCTTGCCTTCGTAGTTTATCATGACGATTCTTATCATAGTGTCCCTATCGGGATAACATAACCGCAGGTCTTCTTGGGAAGGAAATTGCTTTTTCACGATAGATTGTCGGCTTCAAAGTTAATGCAAAGAATCTGTGGAAAATTTGAAGCCGATCTCCGGGGTATCAATAGTGATAAGTTTGGGCCGAGGAAATCAAAAGTAGCCGACAAGTGTAACTGACGTAACTGACGTTGCGTTATGGGAAACGAACACTTATTGTGCTGTAGCGAATCTTCAAAGCATTGTAAAATGGGTGTAGATTTGACAGGTTCAACAGTGTCAATTGGTAAAGTCTAGTTTGACATGAGAATGTCACTTCAAGTCCCCAGTTAATAATTATGATAGGGGTACAGCGCACAATTACGACGCTTGCGCAACCCGGGCCAATCACACGAGTTGGGCTATCTCCTGATTATGAAGTCCAATTTTCCAGATGCACGCCACCGTTAGGATTGGATTTTTAATTGCAGTATGGGTGCAAGGATCTTGGAAAGCTAGAGAAAGAGGAAGGCGTATATATGGTGAAAAAGTGGACGGCTAAGGTTCATTGGCGGTAATGGTTTCCTTCAACTCGGCTTATCCGTTCCTAGAACAATCTCGAGAACAATCTCGGAAGAAACAGTACCGGCAGCTAAATTAAGCACCCACAATTTTCTAATTATAGTGTTCAATATGAAGAGTGCGTGAACCATGGAGATCCCCGATTCCGAGTAGATTGAGCAATACTGGAGCTAAGATGACGAATCTTTCACGGTTATGGTCCCCATAGCAACCATCAAGTCATATCAGGATAGAGAGTGGATCACTCCAGATTGTCATTTGTGAAAGTGCCGGTAGTCAAATAAATTTTTGCAGCCGCGCAGTCGACGGCAGTTGACGTATTTTTTTTTACGAGCTTATCGATTGATCAGGAATACGATAACACGACATTAGCCCTAATTGTGTTTGATAAGTATGGAGTCGTATTGTCCGGGGCACTGGTAGCAGCGCCTTCGATAATAGCGAACAGATATCAGTACTCTTTCAGCAATTTTATTTTTGGTCCCTTTTTTGGGGCTTTTTTTTGGCACTTTTTAGAATCTTTTTAAGATCTATTTTTGCAAGTTTTTTTTTGATGCTATTTTCGTCTTTCACACGATGCCAGCTTTGAAACGGCTTCGGATACCGCTATAGCTATTTTGTGGCTACTTCACTGAAAGCCATACTTAGGAGCAATTACCAATGAACTATAAGTAGTCCCAAGAATGCCTTTATGTTCAGTATCTATTCACAATGGTTTCTGCTAAACTCCTCTTGTCTGCTGCTTGCTTTTTGGCTGCGAATGCCCTTACTATCCCAGGAAAATTTGCCAAGAAGAACGATTCCCCAGGTTTCTTAAAGCTTGGCTTTGATGTTTCGAAAGGTGCCAAGGGTTCCAAGTTTAGAACTCCCTATGATGGTCAATTAGATGGGCCAGTTCCTTTGACTGTGGATTTAGAAAACCAAGACTTGATTTTCTACTCCACCAACGTCACCATTGGTTCTGAAAAGAAAAACATCTTTGTGGATATCGACACCGGTTCCTCTGACTTGTGGGTTGTCTCTGCAAATGGTACCGATGGTTACAAGGAAGACGATGAATACATTCAATCCTTTGGTACTTTGGACGCCGATGCATCCACCACTTACAGAACCAACTTCTCCAGATTCTTTATCACTTACGGTGATGGAAGTTTTGCCTATGGTCAATACGGTATTGACTCTGTTCAACTTCCAGGGGGTCCTGCTCTTGATACCGAGATTGGTTTGGCTTTTGCTACTACCATTCCTTACGGTATTTTCGGTATTGGTTATGCCTTGAACGAAGCTGCTTATGAAGAAGACATCGTCTATCCAAACTACCCATACATTTTGAAGAACAATGGTGTCATCTGTAAGACCGCCTACTCCTTGTACTTAGACTCTCCTGATGCCACTTCTGGTAACTTGATTTTCGGTGGTTATGATGCTGCTAAGATTGACGGTGATTTGACTACCTTGCCTACTACTAACGATTATGAATTGGCCATCCTCGGTGACTCCATCACCATTGGTGACACCGTCATCCCTGTCAATGACAGCTTGCTCTTGGACAGTGGTACCACCATCACCTACTTGCACAAGGACGTTTACCATGCTATTACCAGCGCGCTTCCAGGGTACAACACCACTTACGGGTGGGCCATCACCACTGAGCAGGCTCAGGGTTTGGAGCTTGGTTACACTTTCAACAACCTTACCATCAATATTCCTGTTGAATCATTGGTTGGTCCTACTTATGATGAAAACGATAATGTCCTCAACTACACCACCTTGAACATTGGTACTGGTCGTACCAGCATCTTGGGTGACAACTTCTTGAGATACGCCTACGTTATTTACGATTTGGAAGATCAAACCATCAGTCTTGGTCAAGCCAAGTTCACCAACGAGACCGACATTGTTGTTATTCAATAAATGGAAGACCTTCAGTCTCAATTGTTGCAAGCAATATGAGTCTTGGATGTCACAAAATGCTTATAGAGTCTAATAATATGATTGGTTTTGTAAATTAATGTAGAGATAAAGAACCATTAGAAAATTCTAGCTGATTATTCATTTATGAGAAATTGATTTTGATAATCTTCGGGGTATTTCAACCTTGATAGCCCCTTTTTTCGGTACCTGTGAAGGCCCATGATTTCCCATGGAAATAAGCATACTGCAAATTTCTATCGGCTCTAGTAGTGTTTTCACTACCCTTACATTCTCTCTTAAAAACTGTGCTATTCGTTTTGTTGAAGTGATGACTGTTATCATGGTTTTCTGGTGAGTCTACCTTGATCATAGGAAATACTTACAATAAAGTCATATGGCAATTAAAATAGCAAATAGGATACATGGTTGATATCTTGTAAGGGTAATCTTGCATTAATCTTGTTCCTCGGATTATTACTTAGTGACTAATGCTACCCCGCTATAACAATTGGAATAAATGGATCATCTGATTTGATTACAAACAGATTTTACGTATCAGCTTAAATAGCTCTGAAAGAGATGTGTGGTAGTAACTTGTTTTTACTCTAAACTGTTTCATATAATTCTTTAAAAGCTAACATAATTCTCATAACTAATTTTAGAAGGGATCGCTCTGATAAATGTCCATAATTTCAAAGCTTGGTCAACAATTTTCCTCCATCGGTCTCTTCAACCCTTCCGGTTCTGACCAACTCGAAATTGTAGTCCCTGAGCTTGTCTCTGTTGCCTTTCCATACCACTTCCTTGAGACCTCCTCTGTAATCGGTGAAATCCTTCTGCCTCTTGACCACGTAGTCCTCGATGATCTTCACAGTCTCGTCGGGCATCTCTGCGTTCAACAAGTGCTTTCCACCCTTCACATCTACAGTGGTGAGCAAATCCTTCCGAACATGTTCTCTAAAATAAGCGTTGGCTTCCGGAAGATTCCAGGTTCCTTCAACCCCAATCACATGGTGTACGGGTACTCTGATCAAGTGTTGAGTGGCCATACAAAAGTCGAGAGACACCCGTGACCCAAAGTAACAATTCATTTGGTTACCATTGGTAGTTTTGGTCTTGTACCGAGTTTCACCCCCCTCTTTGACCACTACCAATTCATCTTCCATGAAGTTTTTGAGCACACGCTTATCCATGTCCTTGAAGAAGGAAAACTTGGTGAAATAATCGGTAAAATCATCCAAGGAATCGAAATCGTCAATGATCAACTGGGAAATCTTGATAAAGATTTTCAAGAACTTTGCTGATTTTTCTCCTTCATACCAGACCACGGGCTCGATGGGAATGATGGAGTCATAGAGTTCAGGTTCGAAAAAGGCTGCAAGCACGATCCCATGGCCTCCAAAACTATGGCCTATTCCAATATTTCGAGAATGGAGATCGTTTTGGAAGTTGCCAGTGGTTTTTTGTTCATGTTTAAGCACTAGGTTGATATCTTTACCGTGGTCTGCCCAATTGACCACCCATCCCAACTTGTCCATGTTTAAAGTGCCCAGATCTCCATGACCCACGGCATCTACGGCCGCGACTGAATCGACGTAGAAATTGGTACCTGAATGTTTGTAGAGTTGTTCGATGTGATACTTCCAGATCCCCTTGTTCATACCTGTTCCATGGGCAAAGATGAAGTTGTACCTTATGGCACCGTTTGGAGGAGGCTGGGTATTCTTGTAACAATTGTAGACGATTTGAAGTTTGTCACCGGTGATAAGGGTGGACCCTTCAGATCTAGGAAAATGGGCATCAGTGGTTTTTTTGGTGACTGTGAAAGACATGGTTACCGAGATTGGAGAATTGACTGGTTGGGTTTCAATCACTACTCAAGGTGTAAATAGATCAATTGAACTGGTCAATTAAAAGGCAATACTGGGCTTATATATAGTGCGCATGAAAACATGGGGTAAATTTGGACCGAGCTTAAAAACATACCTATGAAAGCGGAAATGCTCTGAACAGGTACCACCCTGAACAACCGAGCAAAACAGGTCAAAATATTTTTACTAATGATACTTGATATGATGGTGAGGTGAGTTTTACTGGCACGAGAATTACCGTGAATATATCCAGTTTTTTAGTTCGATCGGGGTTGACCAAGCTTTAATTTACACTCTTGTCATCAGAAAAGACGGTTTTCACATGAGAATGGACCAAACCATCAATCTCGGATGGAAGATCTAGCAAAAGGATCTAACGCCAAAAGTCCGGTAGTACTACCAGTAGCATAAATCCAGTAGGAGGGGTACAGTATGGCTCATTGCGAAGCTGTTGTATATTTACCGTGAAGCTCCTATACACCTTTTATACTCATTGCGCACCGACTGACCCGGTGTCTGACTGAAATCTATGGGGCCATCTACAAGCCAGTAAACACGGTCGAAGAAATCAGCCGGATCCACAATGGTCAGGCTCATTTCGTAGTGTAAATGATTTGTGTTTTCGTGGATTTTGATTCAGCGATGGTTGTAAGGGGACCGGTATAGGGAACCATATTAAGGTCTAGTTTAAAGACTAGCCTAAGGTCTAGCCTAGTTTAAGGTCTAGTTTATGGTCTAGTTTCATCAATAGAGTGAAACGTGAATAGCACGAACAAGTTCACCAAATCAACTCTTGGCAAGTAGACCTACTACCACTTTAAAATTCTATATAGGCTAGACTCACGAGTCGTTCTTCGATCCAGTAGAAGTCCCAATATAAAGTTGTATTTAAAATTAATACTTCAGCCAGGCCTGAGTAGCTGTTTTGATCACACGGCCATTATTTAAGCAGTGTCACTGGCAAAAGAACACTTCTTCGGATCCATCTAATCGGATAGTCCGTGAAAAAACTTTTAATTGAAACCTTTTAGTTTATGAAGATCACAACGGTTTTAGATACTTACTTACACCCATACTGCAATGGAAAGTAACCAAAAGGATGAAGAATTAGGGAGTTTATATTTTAAGGCTAACTACGTTTAAGCCTTACATTTTTGGGCCCAACAAGTTATTGTCTCGGTTTCCAATCGATCTTGAGTTAGATCATCCCGGGAGACCTCTAATTATTGGAGAGAAATTGGTTACGGTAATCATCGAGTCATATGGAGCACCTCCATAATAAAATCAAGTTCAAGCTCAAATCTACTTGATTATTTGGGGTTGATTTCCCGAGACTTAAAACCAATATTGACAGTACTGAGTGCATTTCCCGGAATGGAAAAAGTCATCATCTTTCTTAATTTAAGCAGTATACTAGTACTAATGATAATCTAGCAAACCATATAATACTACTACTATCTAGAGTATTCTGCAAAACAAGATCCATTCCTTATTATATATTTTAGTAATATTTCAGTAACTTGCAAGCACAATTCTTCGATCAAATCTAATGGCTAGAGCGAGCTTCCAGCCAGTTCCATTCGTACTAGAAATTATCCAAAGTGAAATGGGTAAAAGATTTGAAGAGCCACACAAGAGTCCTGCTATTATCCAGTGTAACCGTATTAATAAGAACTAGTCGGTTTCAATTCTCAGTAAGAAATCATCACCATGACTTGTCACATTGTCTGCGATTCTTCCCCAGATTTCATTTTCGGCTCGGTAAAATTTTCAAATTTTTCACTTTGTAAATGACCAAAATCCTCAGAACAGTGGCCCAAGTCAGAGACTGGAGACGTCAGGCGCTTCTCGCCCGTCAATCCGTAGGTCTCGTGCCCACCATGGGTGCCCTCCATCAAGGACACCTCTCACTCGTGAAACAATCTCTCCAAGAAAACGATCATACCATCGTTTCCATCTTTGTCAATCCTTCCCAATTTGCTCCCCACGAAGACTTGGATCAATATCCTCGTACCGTGGACGCCGACTTGGCCAAGCTTGCGGATCTGGGCAACGTCTCGGCCGTTTTTCTCCCCAAAGTGCTGGAAATGTATCCCTCAGGAATCACCTTGGATACTTCCAAACAGCAAGGAGCATTTGTATCGGTATTGGGATTGTCTGAACAACTTGAAGGAGTGACCCGGCCTCAGTTTTTCCGGGGGGTGGCCACGGTGGTCACCAAACTCCTTAACATCGTCACTCCCGAAAGAGTTTACTTTGGACAAAAGGATGCCCAGCAATGTGTGGTGATTAAAAAACTTGTACGAGACCTTTTGATAGACACCGAGGTTCGGGTTATGCCTACGCTGAGAGAAGCAAACGGTCTTGCGATGTCATCCAGAAACGCCTACTTGTCGCCCCAAATGAAGGATCAAAGCAGTATAATTTATAAGGCATTGAGCGCTGGAAAGAGTTTGTTTGAGAGTGGGTCTGAGGAGGTGGAAGCTGGTGAGATTTTGAAGGAAATCAGACAAGTTATGGCCACCAACCACAACTTTAGAGAAGAGTATATAGCGGTGAGTCACCCCGATACTTTACAGGATTTACAGGTGGTCACAGATGGTGCCATCGTGTCTGCTGCGTTCCGAGTTGATAACGAAAAGGGGGAGGAGATGAGATTGATAGACAATGTGATTTTGGCCCGGAAATAGATCAAAAATAGCCCGTATGGACAAGGATGGGGTTAGTATGGATGAATAAATAATAGACAGGGATTCACCAAGGCAAAATGTATAAGAGTTAAGGAGAATACGTTATTAATTATTCACTACGATACAAAAAATTATAGAAGTCCAGGGCGGAAAGTCTAGTGAAAATTTTTGGAATTGATGAAATTAAACACCAATGAGGATCTTTAATGGTTCCTCCAAATGTCTATAGATCACGCTAATTAATGTCATTCAAGCTTGAAGTTAATTTCTATAATAATTAATGCAAATAATGTCTTTGACTCAATCAGTTTGACTAAATTCATTGTAGTCCAACCAACGGTTTTGAATATGATATTTCAGATCAACTAAACTAATAAATGGAACAGATCAATCGACAAATCAACTAAACAGAAAGTCACACCCAATCAGAGTACTATGGGAACTTGAATATATTTACCTTGATATGGTCAACACAACCTTAACCACTAATTGAATTGGGTAGGTATCATTTAATGTAGATAATTCAATTTCCTTGCTGCTGGTGGTAATACTTGGGATCTCTACTGGAACTGAATTTTATTATCATTTGGATCATTTGGTCTGCTTAATGGTAGAGCTTCCAGCTGAACCACCTGTGCCAATTTGAATGCTTTACTGTATTGAATTGTCCAATTGTAATATCTCAAAGACCCTTGGATAGTAGTCGGTGATAGACGATAATCGAATGGCACAACTCCAAGATTCATTGGAGTTCAACTTTCCCTAATTTTTCTATTGCCTCTATCTCTTTTAAAAGGCTCTTCGTTTGAAATTCACTTTCCTGGTCTCACCTTTGGTCTTTCCTCTCATTCTCACTTCTGTTTCTCTTTCTCGAAGCACCACTAAATCTGACAGAATCTCTGCTTCCAAATCCTTCTTGCTCTTATAATCAAACTCAAACAGAATGCCTCCCTTTTTATACTGCTCAGAAACATCAAAAAACTTGTATCCAAACTCCAACAACCACACAGGATTGACACACGTAACGTAGTTCATATACTCCTTGGAGGTCAACACCAATTCGTGATACACCACGTACCCTCCGTTGCTCAAGCTGCTTCCGTTCAAGGCACTGGTTGGATGTAAATACATCTTCATATAAGAGTGTCTCATATTAATGAATTCTGGACTACCCCCAAGATTAACCTTGGAGAGTTTGGCCAGTTGATGATAAAATGAGGCTGCTAGACATTTTTTCACATCATCATCAGTTCTTGATTTAAGCAATGGTAGTTTGTTCTTCTTCATAATCACAAGTATTTGATTTCGAATATCTTTTGCACGAAGTAACGATTTCAATTGAACAAAATTCTTGCTGCACCATCCATTAATTTTCGAATAATTTCCCTTTACTTTTCTGAGGTTCACTTCCCATTGGTTATACACATTGGCTAAAGTAAGATGATCTGACTCACTAAGATAGAATTTTTCACGAGCAGAATCGGCTTCACGAGCTCTCTCCTTAGGTCGAGAAAAGATTCCTGGTACAGAAAGCATGGAGACTATAGTGATGATTTCATCAGAGCAATGGAATCTGGGTTCACACGATAAGATTATGAGTTTGGACAACGATGGTTCCATGGGGAATTTTGTCATTGAATCTCCCAAGCTGGTGAGCTCGCCAAAATTATCAAGAGCTTCCATCGACCATAAGTCATAAAGCGAAGAAGCAAGAAGATCCATAGGAGGAGCATCCAAAAAAGGGAACCGGGTAAGATCACTGATCTTCAACGATTTTAATAACAACATTACATTGGTAAGATTCGTTCTTTGGATTTCAGGAATTGGCTGGATATACATCTCTTCCTCGGCCTTTTCAGTATAAAGACGATAAGCCGTTCCTGGGCCTGTTCTACCAGCTCTACCACTTCTTTGTTGAGCATTGGCCATGGAAATCGGAATCACCTGGAGGGTATCCATTCCAAGTTTGGGATTATAAATCTTCATTTTGACCAACCCCGTATCTATGACATACCTTATCCCATCCACAGTTAATGATGTTTCGGCAATATTGGTGGCCACCACCACCTTTCTTCTGAAAGGGTCAGGAGCTGAAAAAATTTTGGCTTGTAAATCTTGAGGAAGGGTGGAATAAATAGGAAGAATATCAAGAGGTGGGGCATTTTCCAAAATATCCAATTTTTCCTGGATCAAACCACAAGTGGCTTCAATGTCTTCCTGACCCGTCATGAAAACTAGAATATCACCCGACGAAGTCCAGGTTTTTTGAGGGGAATCTTGGGATATTGTTCCCGTACTCAAATGGATCGTTAGTACTTGTTTCACTGCTTTTTCAACGTAGTCTCCTCCTCCCTTTCCGAACAATACATCTACTGGAAATGTTCTTCCTGGAATGGTGAACTTGGGAGCCAGACCAAAGTAATTGATAAACCGATCCGCATTCATGGTGGCACTGGTGACTATCAATTTTAAATCCTTTCTTCTTCCCAACAATTGTTTGAATAACCCTAGAAGTACATCTGTGTTCAAAGAACGTTCATGAGCTTCATCCATGATCACACACGAGTACCGTTCCAACATTGGATCTGCCAATATTTCTCTGAGAAGAATACCTTCGGTCATATATTTAATCACCGTCTTTGTAGGATGGGTTTTGTCTTCAAATCTGATAGAGTATCCCACTTCTTCCCCAAGTTTGCAACCCATCTCTTCACTGACTCTTTTTGCAACCGACATTGCAGCCACTCTTCTGGGCTGAGTACAAGCGATTATCTGGTAGGGGTTGGTACTGAAAAGGCCCTCTTCGTAAAGGTACTGTGTAAGTTGGGTGGTTTTACCTGATCCGGTTTCTCCAATAATTATTGTGATTTGGTTTTCTCGAATCGTCTTCATGAGATCGTTTCTGACAGCAAAAGCAGGGAGAGACCGACGGGCTTCTTGTATATCTTCGATAGAAATCTTGGGCTCTGTTCTTTTTACATGTACTTCTTCTGGTTTCACTTCTTCAACCTGTCCTGTTCTTTCTCGAGCCCGTTGTCCTCTTTCTTGTTGGGCTCTTCTTTCTTTGACCACATAACTTCCTTGTCGTGCCATCACTGCCAACTCTGATCCGGGATCTTTGATGGGATTGACAGTAGGACCGATTCCTCGTACTCCTCCTTGAAGTTGTAGCACCAAATGGTCCTTGGAGTCTTCCAAAAAGGGAGGGATGAGATTGTGTGAGACGATGGGGATCCGGCTGTGGTCATTGGACTCGTCATCTTCACGGATAATCCGTCGTACCTGCTTGGTGGGTACTGGTTCCATTAGTTGTTGTTCAACATAGTCGTCGTCTTCTCGGGTATACCACTCTCTATCGTTTTCAAGCGAGTCGATCTGGTTCGCTAGAGTTCCCAAGTCGAGGTCTGAACTGTCTTGAGTATCGTAGCTTGTGTCATCGTATTCCTGCTGGGAGATTCTGTCTTTTTCTGCCAATTGTGCCAACGATAACGGTTTGGGGGCCTCTTTTTTGATCTCCTCCGGTATGGGCTCTGTACGTGGGCTGGCAGTGACCGTTTCTGGGACTGTGCCCTCTGATTTGATTCGTAATGCGTCTTCCTTCTTGATTCTTTTGAATTTGAATGCTGTCTTGACTGGTGCCTGTGTGGGAGTCTCTTCATCGCTCAAGCTAAAAGAAAGAGTCTTGTTCCCCTTGGGTACCCGCTTATTGATCACCGGAACCTTCGTCTGGAGTTCTTCTACATCTTCGTCTTCGTCAAACAGTATTGGTAGTGGTTTTCGCTTGGTTTGGGTGTTCAGGGCCTTTCTGATCGCTGGGCTGCCACCAAAGCCTCCTAAAGCCTTCTCGATGCTTCCGATGTTGTCATTGATCAAATCAAACACTTCTTTGGCCTTCACTTGATCGTTTAGGCCGATGGTGGTGAGGTATACCGAGAACGACTCGAGCGAATTATTCTTGCGGTAGAACGTGACGAGCGATTCCACGAGCTTGGGGTTGACGGGCCGGTTTAGGAGGGTGGAGATTCTGCTCGTTATGGTGTCAATGATACTGGCTGCCATTTGTGGTGGGGTGGTAGGAATCTGAAGGCATCGATGTCCGGTCACGTGGAAATATCAAAAGGGTATAATGGGGAGATGAAAACAGAAGTGATAAAGAATAACATAGTTGAATTGCTGGTTAGCTTCGTGAAGCCGATATGTCGATTTTTCAGTAACATGTAAAAGAGCTTAATATCAAAAAGAGCTTAATATCAAAAAGAGCTTAGAACAGCTTTAGGCTTAATTATCAATACGATAATTTAGATATTAATTTGTATAATTATGATGATTTATTTCTTGTAATTGTTAAAGGATATGAGGTTAAAAGAGTGAAAAAATAAACGTATATAAAAATGGGAGAAATTTTATGGATTATTAACTTTTCTACTTTGGTGATTATTCAAAGGTTTATGGACAGTTGTAGGAGCAGAGTCGTATGAATTCCGAGCTACAAAGGGTAAGCTTTGTGTTCTTTTCACTTCTTTTTTGGTGGAGTATCCAAAACTTGAAACCTCAAGATTTCTCTAGATATTTCTTTATCCATTTGGATAAACTATCAATTATGAAAGTGAAATTAATTTAGTAAACTTATAGAAAAAATTATCAAAAATGATCCTAACGTTAATAAGAGGCCATCAGAATAATTCCAAATGCCTTCTTGACCCCTAAGCTGGCTTCGATCCTCTTATAGTGCGTGAAAGTTAGCCAAATGTCAGATCCAAGTAATATCAGTTAACTTATTAGACCAAATTGAGGCTTCCACGACCTCGGATTATCAACTTACCAACCCATGATCCAAATTCCACCCGTCCTTCACAAGCGACTAGCCAGCTACCTCAAGTACCATGTGACCGCCAAGATTAAACTCTCCCCGGCACCCACCAGCTCGGCCGAAGCAAAACACCTCCACGACTCGTTCAAACGGCTCGGAAACCTCGAATATTTCACCATCGCCAGAGACCGCAAATTCTCTATTTACGACAACTACATTCACTTGGTATACAACCCCTCGAAACAACCAAGCTTGCTAGAGTCGGTCTACTTTCGAGAAGAGGGACAATGGGAAGAGACGGAGCACGAGTTGAAAAATGAGCAGAAGGTGATTATGGATCGACTTAAAAGAGTCATTGGATTGCCTCGATATTCGTACATCGCCAACGATGAGCAGTATTACAATGGCGAGGTGGAGCTTCAATTTAAACATCAGCTTTCGTTGGATGGGTTGAAGTATGAGAAGCGGTATGCGATTAGTTCGTCTACCATCGATAATCCTTTTTTAATTGTGAAGCCAGGGTTCAACCAGGTGGAAGATTTGAGAGGAAAAATACGACACAACTTCCAGAAGTTCCACAAGTTTGACGAGGTCCGAGTTTGGGGTGGTAAGGAGGTTCCTGGAACAGGGATCTATGATTATGGAAAGATGGTAATGATAGAGTAAAATAATTTACAAGGGCGAGAAAGGACAAAGGAAATTATAGATGAGGTTTTATTGATGATAATGACACCTTCCCCTGGTATAGATTTATAATAGGAAACATAAATATGATAGTGCTGTAGCTTAACACTCAGGTTGAAGGAGACACTGTTATGGAAACCCATAGAGACAAATTTAAAGAGACATCTTATATAAATACAATAGTGTTAGATATCTTTAGCATTAACTTCTATTGCTTTCTAAATCAAATTATAAATTTGAACTACAGCACTTTCATTATCAACATTACAGTTGTTGTTATTCTATAATACACAGGTTACTTATGTTGAATCGACTCCACAGAAGAGGTATCCTTCTCCAAAACCTCATTCAAGTAGTTCAATCCTATTTGTTGCTTCATCAACACTTTGGATAACTTTCTGAAAATCTCCTGAGTGTTTCCATCATTTTGTTCCTTAACCTTTTCATCTCTGTCGTCTGCGTTGAAGGCATTGATGGTATGGTCTAATTGATAGTTCAAGTCTTCTGCTCTCTCCTTGAGAGTAGCCAATCTGGCAAAAACGTCATTTAATTTTCCTATGGGGCTGTTTGGGTCATTCAACTTGGCATTCAATAATTCGAATTGCTTAGAAATCTCTTCTTCTTCTGGCAATAATGGGTATCCCTTCAATTTAAGAATAGCCAAGACCGTGGCTAATCTAAGTAGACGTCTGGATAACTTAGTGTGTCTTGCTTTTGCTTTCAAAATCCGAGTAGTATTATCTAAATCATGTTTGGACGATAAATTATTAGCCTTTTCGTTGATCTCGTTCAACAACAATCTCGATTTGGCGACATGGTCCAATTGGGTTTCGATTCTTTGTGCCACCTCGGTGAATGAGGTGATTTTAATAGGATAATGAAGTGCAGAAGGTCTCTTATTCATAGCATTTTCCCAATCCTCATGGGTCTCGTTCTGTGGTCTTTGCTGGTTCAACAACACATTGATCTCTTGTTCATTATATTTGTTGTAGAAATGAGTTTTGAGGGCGCATTTGGCTGAGCTGGGATCCCACTGTTCCTTGATTTTTATCAATTGGTCATTAATGGCTGGTTTGTATGCATTGTTGGTGGGGTTGGTATTAGCTTGACTGATGGCATTGTTGTTGGTATTATTAAAGCTCAATGTAGATAACGTAGAAGCAGGTGCTGATTGTTGGTTGTTGCTCCAGCCAAAAGATGGTTGCGCATTGTTTGTGGTGTTATTAGAGCCAAACAATCCAGTGCTCTGGTTTTGTTGTGGTTGTTGCTGTTGTTGCTGTTGGTTTTGGTTTTGGTTTTGGTTAGATCCAAATAATCCACCAGTCGTCCCACTGGTATTGGCATTGGTGTTTCCAAAAAGCCCACCTGAGTTTGTTTGAGTGTTTCCTCCGAGAAGACCTCCAGAAGCAGCTGGTTTGTTGCCAAAGAGACCTCCAGAATTGGTGTTGGAGGCAGTGTTACCTCCAAAGAGTCCCCCTGAAGTGGTACTGGCGCTTGTGTTACCTCCAAAAAGTCCCCCAGTGGTGGGTGCAGTGGTGGTAGCAGGCTTGGACCCAAAGAGGCCCCCGGTAGTGCCAGTGGAAGCGGAGTTGTTGCCAAAAAGACCACCCGATCCCGTAGTACCAGCAGCTCCAGTAGTAGCAGTAGTTCCAGCCGGTTTGTTGCCAAAAAGACCACCTCCGGAACTAGCGTTGTTACCAAATAATCCTCCAGCAGGGGCAGTAGACGCTTGGTTGTTACCAAAAGTCGAGGTGTTGTTTGTGTTGTTGGATGCTCCAAAACCACCCCCAAAACCTCCAGAAGTTGCGGTGTTCGAGGACCCAAAACCCCCACTGGTGGAATTGGTGTTTGAGGACCCAAAGAGTCCTCCTTGAGCGTTGGTTGAATTGTTTGGAGCGGCGGTATTACTATTGTTGCCGAAAAGCCCCCCTGAGCCCGAATTGTTTGCTCCAAAAAGACCACCTGACGTTCCCCCGGTGGTGTTGCTGGCAGGAGCACTGCTGTTGTTGCTTCCTCCAAAGGAAAACCCGGTGTTGGAAGCTGGTTGTTGTTGCGATGAGCCAAATCCCGTGTTAGTGGCCGGTTTTTGTCCGAACAAGTTGGAGGATGTTGAACCCGACTGTCCAAAGAGCCCTGTGCCAGTGTTGGAGCCTGATTGAAACATGCTGGTGCGAATTGGTTGATGGATTGATGTTGTGAAGTTTGTAAATAAATTTTCGATCATCACAGAGTGCGTCACGTGATGTGCTGAATATTGTTCCCAATATTGACGGCAGTGATTTGGCATATCAATTGATGGTTATAGGCAGTGTGTGGGGTGCCAGATGAAAGGTTGGTGTGATGGATGTATCTGGAGTTTTTTTGGGGTTTTTTTTCGGGTTTTTTTGGGCCGATTTTGAATTTTGGGGGATATTTTTGCTACTGAAACCCGTTCAACTGAACGATTATACATGAATAATTAGTGAGGAGCTCAAGGGGAACTGTTGAGCAGAATTTGGTTGAGGGTTTAAGTTGTTTCTGGATTATTAGTACAGATTTCGTTGGTTTAAGCTCACATTTTTGTGACTATTAAATCGTCAACAGGAAAAACTAAGAGGGTCGATTGAACGGAGAAAAAGGTCGATCTTGAAGCTGTGAATCTTCAAATCACAAAGACAGTTTGATAACTGAAATATCTGAAGAAACAGGTGCTGGTGAATCTGTTCACGATTTTTCATATTACGAGCGGCCTGAATTGTCGAAAAGTTTCTTAGTTACAACGAAGTCAATTACGAAGATATATGGGTGGTTGGATAGTCCAACAAACAGTTTTAATTCATCCTGTTGCTACAGAAATTTTAACGTGGTGTATTAAATACATACAGAGCGATTATGCTGTCCGGGCCGGGGTTTACCCGAAAGGTGCTATGCAGAGACCGTGGTCTTATGAGTGATTTTGAAGAAGTTACTCCTTGGCTTCTCTGGCCCTCAAGAACTCCTTGGCTTTGGCCTTGTCCTTACTGGTACCTTGATAGATTGGATTTTCGTTCAAATGGATTTGAGATTCAACACCAGGAATCTTCTTTTCAAACTTCAAGTTGGTGAACAAACACTTTCTGAATATACTCTCACTGTTACGGCAATGGCCCAATCTATGGTTTTCTTGCTCCAAGCATTCGTAGTGTAACTTGAATTCATCAAAACAGTGCTTATTTATATCTCTCAAGGCAGAAATTGCACATCTGGTGACTCTACGGCCTTCTTTCAAACATTCCAAGGACCCTCCGTTCTTTTCGTCCTTGCACAACATAAAATCATCATTGTATGGTTTACACTTGTCACCGATATAGTAGGCAGCTGATAACAATGGTGCGGAGGTGGCTCCAACTTCGTCTACTTCAGGGATATCTTTGGGGAGGGAGTTCTTGTCGACATTTTCCCACTCGTGTCTGCCGATAAAAAGGTCGCCTAAAACCATTGTGATAGTGATGAATTAAAGGTGATGGATAGTTTTATGCGTAATTTGTCGGGATGTGGTTGGTGCTGAGAATTACCCGTGGGTGCGAGAGAGTGCGAGTAGCGAGGGGTGGGCCATTTCAAAACTTTGAGTGGTGAGATGTTGTTTTGGGGGGGTTAGTATGGAACTGCGGGTTATAGGTTTAATATTGACCAATTTAGAGTGTTTAAGAGCTCCAGTGCCTGATATAATAAAGTATTTATGAATAGTGAAGGGACGTATTTTACGCGGGAATGAATATTTCAGTCTTAGTATGTGAGACTCAAGTAGAGACAATACGGGTAAAAACCCATACTGCAATAATGTGGATTTTAGTTAGAAGCAGAAGAAAAGCTCTGTTTCGTAGACTTGCAAGCTTCTTCGCTTATTACTTTTCAACGTGCTCTTACTACAAACTTTTTTTATTCCTTCCAGCAGATTGGAGCTATTGATGTGAGGCTCTTGTATTTTATATTTACTTAATCTTTTAGTATTCAATGTTTGATATTTTTCTTACAATTCTTACAATTCTTACAATTTATTTATTTTGCAGATTTGGTAATATTTTTGAATTTTTGAAGACTAGTAGAGATATGGGGCTCCGAATCTGGCTTCGGTATAAAATGAGAGGTTGTAGACAGGAAAAAGAATATATATTGACAGATTTGGGCACACCTAATCAAAGGTAAGAGTGACTAAATATAAATTCTCTAAGTGTTTCCCAGTATGAGGGAACGTAAATATGTGAATAGTCTCCTGATGAAAAGAGACCGATCACTACATTTATCAGTTGACCATTCCCAAAATGGTTGTTTCCTTTTTTGGTGGCAGTGTTTCATCCCCGATGATCGTGTCCTCTTCACTACCGTATTTCGATCTGAAATTCCTAACCTTGAGTTCCAACAGTAGGAAATGAAAATCGGTATTTCATATTAAGTAGCACAGTACATAATACGGACCGAATGGGTGTGCTGCTGTTTCTATTGATTATCAGCTTTATGCTATATACGGGCCACTGCGGATTGTTGAATATGACGGAACAACTTGTCCAAATTCATGTTAGACCCTCCCAAATGTTTTTTGCCTGCTCTCAATTAACTTATCTTCAGTTAAGCTGTTGGTTACAGCGACAATCTATAAAAACTGATTGTGTAGGCGAGATGGAGCGGTGTGTTCATAGAATGAAGCGTATCAAAGATTCGTATGGTATTTTTGGTGCTCCTTCTTTGTTCTGATTCAGGGATGTCGTATATCCAATTTCTATAGTGTGACATGCCCCCACCTCCACAATTAGATTTCAACGTCCCCGAGATCCGGTGAATCTTTTGCATCATAATGATTTTTTCTGACTAGTTTGAGCTATGCTTTTGAGAGTTTGAGTACTCATTAACTCTATAATGCTTACTTATGCAATGCAGCAACAATATCCTCCTCATGTCCCATGATCTTATACACATTCAACACCAACAACGTCAAGTCCCGCGATTCGGCACTATCCTTGTTCAAGCCCTTGGCTACGCTATCCAAGTAGCTCTTAAATTCCAACTTCAATGACGAGATTTTATTTGTGAGGTAATTGGTAGTAAATTCACTAGTCAAACCCAGTCCTAAGGTTGCATTGGGCAGTTTGGGCGATTGGAGGTACAGAAACAAGTTTGAGATCGACAAGTATAGTCCTGTCAAGGTTCGTATCTTGATGATCTTACCTTCCACAGCATCGTCTGACATCAACGTAAGCTCAAAACTGGTGGTTTGATCGTTCAAGAGCACGTTGAGCTTGGCAAGCGTCTTGATGAAGACGAGAGCCTCTCGTTTCTGCAAGCTCTCGGCAATGAATGTCTGGGACTGGTCCAACTTGGAAGCATGGTTGACCAAGTCAAGCTTGAACGCTCTCAAATCGGAGGCCACCGAATCGATGAGATCCACCCCGCCATTGATGGATTTTCCAAGCCGTATGAAGTCGTCGTAGTCACTGTTGACCAAGTCCAAAAGGCTCTGGTTGAGATCTTCGGAAAGGGTGGTGAGTTCTTTTATGAGCACGTCTATGGATGTGTACCGATGGTATTTGTAGAGGAAATCATCGATGTTGGAGTGGTCGAAGGATTTGAAGTCGGTACGACTGATTGAGACTGGGAAGGGAAAGGATTCGGACATGGCCGTTGATTTGGGTTGGAGTAGCTTAGTTGGTAAGGACCAAAAATCACCGCGACTGCGCGAGCTGGTGTCAGGTGTTTCAATACCATTGTAATTAATGTTAAAGGGTACCAGGTATATATGGCTGAACGTATCCAGCAGCTTAGTAACACTATTTTTCCATCTGGTAAGAACAAAAAATCAATGGGGCCAGGTGCTGGATATTTAAGTGAAGTTCCCGATTAGGAATTAAAGCGGTCTCGATTACAAACCCGGTTAAATCTATTCGTGAAGTTGTGACGGCCTTTGCGATGATTTATCCAGGGTGGTCTGATTGTCCTCAAGCTAAGCGTTATAGATAAATTACAATTTCTTCATTGGCACAATCTGATCCATTTTGGTGACTCACCTATCGATCAATTACGCGATATTAATAAATTGCCAAATCCTGGATTTTATGATGACAATCCAGTACCTGAATTGCCAGGAGATAATGACAGCGAATACAGATTGTTTCGATTGTCTTTTAATCTCGTCGGGCTGTTTAGTAAGTTACCGATAATTGTTGCCCAAACTAACATATTAAGCCAAAATTGTGTTCTCAATACAGATTGGATTGCGTGGGACATATGTATCCATCCTTTGTTATGTATCCCAAACGCGGATTAGGGTGTTGAAAAGGATCAAATATGTACAATTATAAATTCCGGTGAATTGTAGTTTTGCCGAAAATTTCAATAATGGTGAACATTATCAACCGAATGACTAGCAGTGTGGTGTTAGAAATGTTAGCAATTCGAACTTTCAACTTAGAATTAATTCAAGTGACGGTGATTATCGGCCGGGCTTTTGGCCCAACTGAAATGTGAAGTTGAAGTCATAATTTCGGTACCGAAAAGCCGAAACTGGGTAATCATGAAGATCCAACCATTGTTTGAATACTATTATTTGTTCTTTAGCGTAGCGCAGAAGTCAAAATTAATCACTACAGGAAGCTTCATTATTTAGGGCAAAATACCTATACACTAGTCTATTTATTATAGTGCAGTCGGACCGTCTAATTTTTTTTCGCTAATCTCGGAGAGATGTCGTTTTGGTCCTGTATTTGATGCACAATTCGTAGTGGTTAGTCAACTTTGTTGAAATGTAGATGGTGAATATATTCTGGAAATTGTTCTTGATCGAAAGGGTAAATCCCAGTATAGAAACTTACTCTTGATCACCGACATTCTTCCGGGTACCTGCGATCAGGTTGTAATTGACCGAAGATTTGCAATGTGTGTTTATTTTAATCTATCTCTCGGCTAATCCTATGGCCTTGATCTGAGATAAAACGTGTCAAAATAAGGTAATTCACCCGAAAGATCTCATGTACTCCGATGCTTATTCATGTAGGATTGATGAAGCGCATTTTTATTTTGAGATTATATCAATTTTCTTACATACATGAGGTAAGGGCAACTATAAGAGAATATTCGGACATAATTGTAGATACAAAAGATAAATGCAAGAGACGGAGAAAGATCTCACTGTACTTTTAAGTAGTGCAACAGTAAAATGAACTTTGAGGGGAATTGATGTCGTCATGCTTCAATTATTGCGTAATGAATTTAGGAGGGGCGCAATAATATATGAAGTTAATTTCAAGGCAGTGCTGAATCTACATATTAAGCCGGTAGTTACTGTAATAAAATAGCTCTAATTTACTTGGATCGATAACAGGAATAATGGTTAAACTCAAAATGGTTAAACTCAAAATGGTTAAGTCATAACAAAGATAACTAGTAGATAATTTTTGTGTTGAACTGATCAATCAAGTAAAACCCCTCCCCCAGTTCACATGGAAAATAAATTCAAGACATGTTCAGCATTAAGAATGCTAGCATAAGTTATGCGTTAGAGAGCGAACGCTGTAAGAATATGCACTAAACTTATTGAAATTAAGGATCACAAACATTTCCCCAGGCCCATAACATGCATGATGCGATTATAAAATTATATTATTTACACTTGATCAATCCACTTAAAAAATATTGATGGCCATCGATCACTAACCAATTTGTCTTTGTTGCTGCAGGTGGATAAAATCATTGCATTGACTGGCTAGGACGAAGATTGACATGGAGACGATTGTTGTTACTACAATTGAAACAAAGAGTAGAATGTAGCGCAATATCCTGCTAACAAAGATTAAAGTATGCATTCTGAAAAAAAAAAGAGTTGGAAAAAGGATCACCAGGATAACTAAGATCGAAATCGAGTCTTTAATTATCAGATGAAATATGTTTTTTATCTTAGTAATCCCGACCTTGACGAAACTAGATGAATCGGCTGGGTTTGGAGCTCGCTCCCAGATAAATATTAAGATCTGAATTTTTTACATCTGTCGTCAACAATATACTTCAAATAGGTGATGCGTCATCCTTTCGTTTTGGGAAAGAATAACAGTGATTAATCCAATTTAAGGTCGTAAAGATAAAAGATTCAATTGTTCACACAATAGTGTTCAGAGACCCTGATATGCGTATTACGAAAATGATGGAATTTGATTGTTGAAATGCATCAGCTGTCACATTAGGTCAAGACTTTTAAATTTCTGATTTGATATAGAGGTTCATCACTAATCTTTTTGTTGAATAGTTGAGCTAGTTGGGTTGGTCCGTATCGTGCTGATTGCCCGATCCGGCAATGCCAGGTTGGTCCCCCAAATGTGTGATTTTGCTCAAAATCCGAAGTTGCTCACAACCATGGAACCTTCACTTGTAAAAGAGTCAACGGACATTAAAAATTAACAACTAACGGTTGGCTCAACGATATTTTGGTGAAGTCAGTGGAATAGCAAATTACTGTCTAAAAATGAATTCTTGAAATAGTTTAAAGGTAAGGAGGTGGGGGCAAAGTGGGGGCAACATTCTTTAGGTATGTTAAATTAATTTTCGAATTTAGCTCCGTGAGAACGCTAAAGCCAGTGTGTTGGTGGTGAAGTGTAGCCCAACACCGTCGTAATGCTATGACCCGACTAATGGGTTTTTTATTAAAATGTCCGTATCATAGAAAGGGCAAACCCCATAAATTACGAATGGGTTAAGAAGCCAGGATTTCTAAGCCAACACAACCCAATGGACTAAATCGTATTTCGACTAATGGTAACTTCTATTATTCAATATGGGTTCAACCGACAAAATTTAAATGACGACAATAATTTATTCGGGAGTTTGGAAGTGGTTTAAAAGGTAAAAAAATATCACCAATTATTAACCAGTTCATGATTGATTAGAATCCGTGGATATAATTTAAAATGGCTCAAATAAACTATCTGGCAAAGCTATCCATTGGTTTTACCGAGGATACATCTTTACGGTTAATTTGAATTAGTTTCTAGTATCAAACAGTTCGGGCTGAACACCATGTTGAATTTTTCTGAAAAGGGTAATTGCCAGTTACCATTTACTCAGCCTACACGCAAAGATTGTCTCAATTCCACGAAGTGGTAAATCCTAAATGTAAATATTGCAGTTGGGACTATTTCAATCCTAAATCGGAATCAGGAACGTCGTATTGTATTAACCAAATGGTTGGAGGATTTTTCCGCTTTAGTAGCTAGGAAAAAGCTAGTATTGTTGAATAAGGTGTGAATTCCAATGAACAATCCTTCATCGCCAAAATGCAGCCTATTGAATATTTTCTTTTGTCTGAATTTTAACAGATCATCACCGAAATGTTTAATATGTACTAGTATTATTGTTCGTTATGTAAATTTTAGTAGGAATGTTAGACTTTCTTTTTGTCTGACTCTTTAAAAGTATAATTGGTAACGACCACCGCTATTGTATATGCGATGTAATAATAGGGCATAACTAATCACCGTTAAACTATTTTAATGCATATTATTAGTTGGCAACAACTCCCGAATTTCATTTCTGGTATCCATATCAGGGGAAACTTAAAAAATAATTGCTTTATCATAAGAAAAAATAATCCACCAAAAATTATCCCGATGATTGTAAAAAGATGCAGGCCTTGTTTAATGAGGAAAATAAATCGGGATAGTAAATGTTTTTTTTTCTTTCTTTCTCATCAAACTATAAACTGTCAATTGTAGTGCATGGGTAAGATTTTGATATGCACAGCGAACGACAAATTGTTAATGCAGCTGTGGCTGTACCTCTTTAATAAGGATTTTGACTCGTACGTATCAGTAATTGCATTATTTTTTTTTTCCAATTTAAATTAATTATACACCAAATACGCGTATTGGTATGTTGTACTCCGTTAAAATTTACCAAAAACCTGTTAAGTAGGTGATAACAAAAATAGTTTCTTTCCGGATCTACCTACCTCCATAATTAACGAGATTTACTGATGCTGCACCAAAGTACATCTACAGATAATAAATGATGACTGATATCAACTGAATCATAACTAGCTGAGTGGGCTTTAAGCCATGTGAAATACCTACTATCAGCTAATGCAGAACAGGTTATAGCAAAGGGTCTGTAGATATTTTTACAGTCTATTAAGGTGGAGGGGCGAGATCCTACCAAAAATTCGACCCTTTTGTTGCGCAGAATCGCCTAATTGGGCGAGCATAGCCTATTTCAATATCATCTTATCCATTAACTTAGACCTCTTAGCTTTGCACCCTGTGACTGAGTAACAATCAACGCTTTAAAAGTTAAATTTAATTCAAATATCAAAGGTACGACGATATAAAAAACGATCTGGGGAAATATTATGATTGTAGAACAATATGACTGGATAAGGGATGGGACCTGAGACCTAGCTTTAGGTTTACAGATTTTCTAAGCAATTCTTCTCTGTAAGGAAAAGCCTGGTTAACGTGTCGGTGATTTACGATGGGTAGTTGTGAACAATTCAAACGAATGGTCCAAATTTCATACTGTTTCACAGTCAAAGGCTTAGAAGAAGCATCAACATGGAATAGACCAATTCTTGAGTAAATAGATTCGTCTTGTTACAAGACCTCGTATTTCCAATTGAAATGGGGCAAGCCTTTACTTCAAGTAGGGATCGATGTTATTACATCATTATGATGGGTTTCGTCTAACTGTTGCTTGCTAAACATACTCGGGATTGTCCCGCCAATTTATTCGCAACCAGTCCTATTGTTTGGATGAGTCTAAATTGGCCAGGATTTGCATTATTCATGTCAAACACATCAACCACATCAACATAAACCAAATGAACCACAGTCAACCTTGGTGTGGACAAATTCGTCAATCAATATAGCTTAATACATTTATAGTGGTGACTGGTGGTCTGTAGTAAAGTGCCCTGCAAATGGGGCTGCGCAGAATTGCAGAGAAAACGAACATATTAAACAATAACTATTGCCATATTGTTCTAACTCACTCCTGCACTGAAGCTAGAGGGTACAATTCCCCGATGGTGAATCCAGACTTTAACAATGTGATCAAATTCTTTTTAGGTATGGAAGGTAAAATTAACCCG
The DNA here is from genome assembly GCA_030561405.1 of Suhomyces atakaporum. Lineage (NCBI taxonomy): Eukaryota > Fungi > Ascomycota > Pichiomycetes > Serinales > Debaryomycetaceae > Suhomyces > Suhomyces atakaporum. The sequence goes on from JAKTXH010000008.1 coordinate 328,026, forward strand.
AGACTTGAACACGAACAATAATCCTAGCAAGATTTTCAAGTCTTTTTATTGATATCGTTTTGAACCCATTTGTTGCATAAGTACCGTCATTTCAATTCGGCCTGAATTTTTGGCGAGTTGAGTTTTTGCTTAATTGTTATTAGTATAGGCTACAAGTAGTGGAAACCGTTTTTCCACGATTGATAATAAGATTTGTAGTACAAGGTTTATTACAATAAGAGATATAAAATTTTAGTATGATTATTTGAGGGATGTTACAAGTTGTAACATATTGTAGCAGATTTGTTTCGTATGATAAAGTTTAACACAGCACGTGTATTTCCTTAGATCCAGATAGTCGAGAATATGGGAATGAAAAAAACAAATCCTGATAAAAAAGGTGTTCACCCTAAAAAGGATTATGCACTGCGGTTGACTTTAACGTTGGAACATATTTCACAAACATCACACGTATTGAAAATATTGCCTATTAGGGCACCCAATTTCAAGTTTCTAGATAAACTTTGATGTATATGAGGAATATTTTTTTAAATTGGAGCGAGGGGTATCCACCCGCCTGAGAGCTAAAAAATAATGATCGCTTTAAAGGAAAAAATAAATTGCTTTAAAATAATAAAAATATATTATTATTAGCTTCTTAAAAATATTTCTTACTAGCTATCATCAATTTTGAAATCTACTATACTGGTACGCAGTTTATTTTTTAAGTTCCCCTTCTACTTGATTCAAAGATGGGCTTGCATTGTTCTGTATTGTACTAGTTAATCACTATAATTAAGGTGAAGAACTTGCATACAAGCCGGTCACTGTACAGTGTTCAAATCCATATGCGTCTTTTTCGTTTTTGTTATCAGCGTAGTCACATGAATGGACAGAATCTTACATCTGTATATATATGTTGTCAAACCCTATAATTTGAAAATATATTTGAGGGTAGAATTTTAAAATAGTTACCACCATAAAGCTAGTATACATTCCATCCATTACTTACGACAATGTCTACTGCCGTCTATTATTCCAATCATAATATGCCTGTTGAAGATATTCATTCTAAGCATACCCTTCCTTCCTTGTCACAAATAATGCCTATTGGTCAACAACAGGCACAATCTCAATACTCACATGATGCAACATTGGCTGCTGCACAAGCAGTTGCTGCTTCTCCACATCAAACTGGTTCAACTGGTCAACTTTCTCCTACTTTGGTTAATTCTAATTTGGTACCAATGAGTAATTTACCGATGTTTGAACAAAAAATGGTTTATCAAACATCTCAACATCATCATCAGTCGTCACCCGATGTATTTTCACAAACATCGCAACCATCAACCGCTCATACTACTCCTGCATCATCATTTAGTGCTGGACTGTCAGGGTATCATGGTTCACAGATGTCTGCATCTGCACCAATATCTGCATCTGTATCATCAGAAAAATGTGTTTGTAAATCTAATGCAAACCGCATTCCTAGACCTAGAAATGCATTTATTCTTTTCAGACAAAAATATCATCAATCAGTATTAGATGAAGGCAGTGTTATTAGAACCAACCCTGAGGTCTCACGTGAATTAGGAAGAAGATGGAGAGCACTTTCAACTGATGAAAAGGATTACTGGAACAATTTGGCTGAAGAAGAAAAGAAAAACCATGCTAAAAAATATCCTGGTTACAGATACACTCCGAGAAGAAATGGAAAAAATAAAAACTGTATTCCATGTCGTCAAAAGGCAATGAGACAACAGCAAGTTCAAGTACACAACCAACAAATGATTCAATTGCAACAAGACCAATATCAACAATATTTACAGTTGCAACAACAAACTCAAATTTCGCAACCACAACAACAGCAACAACAAACTCATGTTCAACCTCAATCAAACAATGTATCACAACAGTATAATAACGGTAACTTTGTTAATACTAATCCTCACAATCAACAATTCATAATTGCATCCAACTACCAACTGGGAGCTGGCCAAGTTCCACAACCACCACCTGGTGCACCAACTTTTCAATTTTCTTTCAACAACGAATTCAACAGTAACCAAACTAATAATCAATCCTCTACAAACCAGGATAAGTTATCTCCATTGTTCAGTGTACCATACCACTCGCAAATGCAACAACCTGCTGGATCAGGTGCCTCTCTTTCCCAAAACAATACCCCACCAAACCACCATGCACATACCAATGAGTTCATGATGAACGGAGGTTCCAATGCCAACCCTCAGTTTGTAATTGCTTATGACCAAAATAATTCGGTGGCTCCTGCTCCCCATCAACAGCGTTTTAACTCGTTGCCTACTCCTGTCAATGGGGCTAATGGGTATACTTTTGATGGGTTTAATCAACAATGATCGGCCAATGTCGATGTTCATCCATTTCAATTCCTGGTAATTAAGTGTTCATGTGTGTATATTGCTAATTCTAGTTCCAACTTATCGTTAATAAGAATAATTCTTAGACAAATAATATTTGTGAAATTGTATCGTATTTTTCGAGTAAGCCCATGGTACGTCACCCAGTGAGAAGGCATGACTGTCTGTTGAGAAACGAGGTGACACCGTACAGCATCAATCTGAATTAGACATCTGTCGGTTTTCTCAATTGCAAAAAACCTTTTTCTGTATAACTCCTTCTACACGTCTTCAGCTCAATACCTTTTGTGTCTTAAAGTATGTATAGACATTGGAGTGCTTAGCGAACTCTCGCAATATTTGTAGAGGTGAAATGCGCCAATTCCAATAATAACTTCTAAAATACTGAAGCAGAGTCGATTAATTTAGCGTGGTTCACTTGAGATCATGTCACTATAACTTTAGCCCGGTTGTCAGCATACGTATACCTCCTCAATTTTAGTCCCTAACAGCTGATAACCAGAGGGTCTGGGGCTTAGGATTATTGTCGGGCGGTTTTGCTAGTCAAAATGCGTGGTCTGCTTAATTTGAGAGCAAACTGATTTTATGGGTGTTTGAATTAAGGGGGGGGAAGCCACCAGACAAAATTACAAGTCTAAAATACTTATGAGTTATTCTATCAGTCAGGAGTATAATGCACCAACGACGTGAACGTGTTAAGCACCCAGAAAGACGTAGGCCTTCGAGTAAAATTTCATGCGAAGCTCCACCCTTCCTAAAAATTTCAGTTCGTACCAGACTGAGCAACCATCGAGCTTTCAGATGTCAATTCTATTTCATAAGTCCGGACTTATTAGGCGCCTGGATTGACGATGCTGAACAGCCAATTATAAGATGAAATGGTGCCAACGGATTTCCGTAGCCTTTCCCGCCATGAACCCTTCAACTTTATGATCATTTTCGCCTTGATACAGTCATTGTAAGTCGCAATGGGTTTATGTCTGGTACCACGGATTTATTTATGTCCGCTGCAGCTTAGTCTTTTCGTTTATGTCCGATAATTATTATCATTTAAGCTTTGGTAGCTTATTTAAGAAGATGGGGTTTATATTACATTTTGAATCTGTAATGCTAACTGCTACATACACTTATAGTCACATTAAATCAACTTCAAATGTATGGGTGCACCGTATGCCCTTAGTGCAGGTCTAACTTAGTTTAAAACTAAAGCCTAATTACTAAAACCTTATTAATGGCTTCAACCGTGTGGGTTTTCCGATCCAGTCATTAATCATAACACTTCTATTGTAATTGGTTCGTCTGGTTGGGATCTCTTTTTTTTTGGTCTCTGGTTGCAAATGCGATTGTCGATGAAATCTATTGACGAAGGAAGGCTTGGAACGTTCTCAACCATATAGTGCCGGAGTAGGGGATGCAAACCTGACAAAAAGTTTAGTGCGTTACTATATGCGGACGCAGTGGGATAAACAGTTAAGTCCGTATGTGGCTTCAAATAGCAATAAGTTATTGCGGTTTAGGTACTTTTTTTTTTTTGAATTTGTTTTTCCAACTTTTTTTTCCCATGATTTATTATTTAAATTTTGAGTTTTCATGCGCAAATCGGACATGCAAGCAGATACACCAAAAAAACTATACCTGCGCAGTACCTTAGACGACAGATCCTAATGCGCGCGGGTCTAGAGCTCTGTACTCCTTGCATGCACACAACTAATTAGAATAAAATGCATGTACCATTACGAGCACGAGACTCGACCAGGTAGTGTCCAGGATCCGTAGTCAACTCCCTCAATCATCGCTATCACTACTCTACTTTAATGTCAATTTCCTTAGTTATCTTGCATTATACAATTTGGGTGCATTAAACTTATTTTGCTATTTGCAGATATGTTATCGAAGATTGCTATACTTTGAATTAAGCGTCATTCAGTTACAGCTACTAACACATGTACCGATTAGGAAGGTGTGTCTACACTCCCTACCACAACTGTTTTTTGACGAAAAGCCTCAACCATCAAATCATCAAAACTCTTTCAAATCCAGCTTTGCTGGCGTATTTGCTTAAAAATCAATGATTATCGCTCAGTAAAGAGTCAATAACTAATCGAATTAATCCTCAATATTTTTATAAGATCGGCAACTTTTTGTAATGCAATGTTGTTGATGAATGTTTACGCTTCACACGCTTCACAACAACATAATTCACTCCAAATCGTGTTCCTTAAAGACTTATCCATTTTTATCTTCTATTATTTTAAAATTTTTTTTTTTTTTCCCAGCGTACTTTTCAATACATTTCCTTGAGATCCACAGGTATCCTTCCCCTGAGTTGAAAAAAAATTTATCCAGTGCAACGTGACTCTTGGCAAATTCTTATAAGTAGTCTGTTGATTGTGTCCTCAGTGGAAAAATTTTCTAGGACCTTTGTATTGCAAAATTTGGCACAGCCGTTTAGTCCGGAAAAAAAAATTCCGCCCTAGTTAAGGAATGTTACGCAATGCTAACACAGAAATCCATGTTTGGCAACGCCTCCGAGGGACCCAGTTCTAGAAAATGTTCAATAATGATAAGATGTGGACCCCTTAAAATCCGGACACTATGATAATTCAGGTTCCTCGACTCATGATCAATTTCCTTCTGTATCTTTACAGGATAATTTAATTCCCTGAACTATTGTTTTGTAAATGTAACAATGTCCTATTAAGTTTCCAGTCTGTTCCATCGGCTCTATAAGTGTAATCCGCACAAGTTTTAAAACAATAGGATCAACATGCGATGGCCAAGAGTCAAAAGTCTATGACAATTAAAAACGTTTCACGACGTTGACCCTCCCAATAAATTTTGTTCCTTCCAGCTTCAACCAGACCGGTGTAAAATGTCTCAATGTTGAAGTTCCAATGATGAAGACTCGATGATAATTGTCTCAAAGTCGGCTAAAGTTAAAAGTCTTCACCCAAACTATCAATGGTCACCACTTCTCCAGGCTTGAATGGTGGTAAGCCCAAGTAGGGACATCCGTCACATCTGAAAGCATCACCCAAAGCACATGAACCACATCCCCCTGTCTTTCCTTCCACAGTAAAATCAATTTCAGCCAATTCTTCATCTCTGAACTGGACCTTTTGTTTGAGGCGTTCTTCGATCTTGATGGCTTCCAAAGTGGCTGATTGCACTGTCTGGCCCAAGATAGAATTTTGGAGAGTTCTTTGGTTGGCTTCTTCTTGTTCTTCTATTTCTTTTAACCCACAAGTACAATCCTTGCACGCCTTTCTTCTTTTCTTACCATTAGGCAATTCACAAGGGCGGGGCACAATCAAATTAGCTCCACTAGACTCCTTTACGAGGTCATTTTCATCTATGATTTTGGCGTTGTATGTTTCGTATTCATTATCATTGTCATCATCTTCACTCTCATCTGAGTCGCTAAAGTACGCCAACTTGGTCTGTTCCAACTTCCGCTTCATCGACGCATCCCCCTCATCATCAGTGTTAGGTGCAGATGTGTCAGTCAAGCCCACAGGACTACTGACAAGCTTCTTAAACGTAGGGAGCTTCTTCAAGCCCGAAACGGCGCCCGATTTCTTCTTCAAAGAAACTGCTTGGACCGGTGCTGGCTTGGTCCATACGCCATCCTCCACCACAAACCCTGTCATTAACACATCGAGTGACTGGTCTTGAGGAAGATCACCCAGACACTGACCTTGTTGAGCCAAGGTCTCATACATCAATTTCATCATCAGTACTGGGATCGTCTTGTCAGGATTGGGGTTGATGTACACCACACGGTCATACCAGTTCTTCTGAAGCTCCACGGCTCCTTTGGTAACTCTGTCTATGATGTGCTGGTCGATAACGGTACCTTCAGCAGCTAATGCTTTTTTGGCGGTTTCGACCGTTTCAGGCTCGGTCACCACAGTTGGATGTAAAAGTAAAAGCACTTTCATGATGTTGTTAGATACAAAACGATTTGGATAGGTTTGGAACTGGGATCGGTTTGTATTTATAACAAGAGTGGTATTGGCAGATAATTTGATTTTTATCAGATGATGCTTACAAATTTTGCTGCCTGCATATGTGGAGTCATGCGGAAAACTCCGATACCGGCATTGGCCATAGCGGTTGATGCTGATTACTATGTTGGGTGGTAATTGGCCAAGATTTGGAAGAGGACATGACAGTACAGGTCCGGATTAGTAAATAGAGATCTTCTTTTCAAATGGTCGCAGGTGCATGGCATTGGTGATGCGTTAAGTCCAACTAAGAAAGGTATTGTACCCACCTCTCTAATTGGTGATGTCAGTATCACAGCTCTAGTGGAAGCAATTGAACAAATGTGTGTAGCCAAGAGTACTGCAAAATAAATTGCAAGATAGATTGCAGCAACAGGATTCTTATTGTATGATAGTCTATCAAGACGTCTTCTTTGGAGGAGTTTTACAACTTATTACGAACGGTTTGTCCTTTAATTATAATTTATGGTACTGACAAAACAATGGAAAAACGCTATAGTTTTCTGTTATCATTGATTAAATTGACCGAATGGTGATTGTACATTTTTTGCCTTGATCTGATGAGAGATTCCTTTGGACCTGTAGGCTCTTCTTGAATTATATGAGACTGCCACTTGCGATCGAAACAACTAGCTATCTCCTGTCACAGTTGGATATATGTGAACTTCCGTGAGGAGGTGGCGTTCATTAGACAAAAATATCATGCACAGTCACTATGGTGTTGAATGAGGTCAAAATATCCATTCCTAGTGCCTAGACTGTAAGTTCACTCAAACGTGGAATATTTGATTTTACTCTTGTGGCACTTTCAGCTTTGAATTGGTTTTAACCGTGTTAAAATTTGGTCACTTCCTCTTCTTAGCGTGCACTATTTATTACAGGCCAATTGGAATGATATTCGTGAAATAATTCTTTCTTTGATGATATTTTACAATTCACCGAAAAATGTGACATTTAACATGAATACCAAACCTGATTAAAGACAAGCGTACGTCTTAAGATTGCTGTTTGAAAGTGGCCATGAAAATAATAAACACTCTCCTTTCAAAGTAATTGTATTGAATTCATCCGTTAACTTATTCCCTAAAACTTCTCCAGAATAATCGAGGCTACGGAAGGGGTCTGAAGCAAAAGCTCAGATTTACTCTCTTAACGTTTTTGTTTAGTGGTGTTATTCCATCTCAAAATAAAGTTCGGTTTTTTGCCTTGAACCTCAGCACCAGACCTATTATCGAGCAGTAGTAAACTAGACACCCCTGCAATTGTATAGGTAGACCCTTACTGGACCCTGGTCTCATAATCATGAAGTTCAAGGTTTGAAGATAGAATACCCGAGCAATAACGTTCACCGACTCATAACACCAATCGAGGTTTTGAGATATGCATTTTACCCGTTTAGCTCCTGTCTGCGCCAACAAGTTCCCTGGCAACTATTACCAGTAAGGGACATAAAAGATAAGCTATGATAAATAAAAAGAAGATAAACATACAATAAGGTGATGATCAATAACTGATCAACATAAGACTAACGTATGAAAAACATGCTAAAGCTGTTAGAGGGAATGATCATCAGATGATAAGAAAGTTGAATGTGAGAAAAGATGAGAAAAATGACAGTTCTATGAGAGAACGATGACTAAATATGACTAAATTTCAAAAATGACAGAATATAGAGAATTACATCATACAACCCTTCTGTATTTCCACGGGTTTCCCACTTTAACCAACCCTGAAAATACCTTAATGTAGGGTTAATCAATTGTGAGAGTCCCAAATCTCAAAACCTCCCAATTTCAAAAATTCCAAATCTCAAAACTATCCCAAATCTCAAAAATTCCAAATCTCAAAACTTTCCCAAATCTCCAAACTTTCCCAAATCTCAAAACTTTTCCATCCTTAAGCTTTGATTCCCGAAAGCTCCAATAAATTCTCCTTGAGAAAATTCAGCCATTATCAAATTTACAAATTGCTATGACTTCGATGATGGATGACTATTTCCCGCTTCGTAATTTGATAGACGACAGTCTATACCATAATAGACGACTGCCGGTATGGAATATGCTTGTGATACAAATTGCAAAAAATTTCAAAATATTTTTCAGTCTAAAAACGACGACTCTCCCACCTATGCCAGTCAGACGAGAGGTTATCTTTTTTACTTAATAAATGATATTCTGTATGGAAGTAGAAACGGTCAGCGCTCGCCCAAACCTAAAAATTGACCTTCCGCATTCATCCCCGAATATTAGTCGGTAATTTTGAAAACATTGGTCTATGGTTTTAAACCGTTAATTTAGACCTCTCATACTAATATTACAAGTAGCTCTAAGTGTAGAAACACGCCCCAGTCAGGAACAATTTTTTAAGGTTCGATTACTGAGGCGTAGTCATGCCTTTTGATTTTAGCTACAAAAAATACTCGCTCTTGGAGCCTCGGTTAGGAGCAGCAATTTAAGGTTAAAAGTATTATTAATCTGAAACTTGAATAATATACTTCATCCCGATACCACAGACCTGGTTTCAATAAGATCGTAGCTTAATAAAACTATTCGTTCAAAATAAAATGACTAGTGTTAAAGAAAAAGGTGTTTTTAAAAAAAATAAAAATTTGAATGGCAATCCTGGCAACATTTAGTTTGGTCCACTTAGCAATGAATTACTATGATCGTACTGTGATTTGATGTATACCATTTCTATAACATGAATTAAACTCTTTCCCACCTCGGGATGTCTGGCTGCTAAAAAATTGTCGTAGACGCAAAGTAAATTGATGTGCATTATGCAAATCGTGTATTAGTCTTTCCGTATCTGCTTGTTTTAAACATTGCCATGCATTAATACATCATTAACCCAGATCCTTCTATCCGAGGCGCGTGTAAATCTGCACATGTCAATACCTCCGGAATAAATAATTCTATACTACAACAATTTTATGGACGTTTATAGACGTGATATAATTACAGAGATATGGCTTAACATATCTAAATATGGCAGTAAAACATCAAGCGAGAGAATTGAAGGTCGACGAACTCAAGTCTCGCACGAGCTCGGACGTATGGGTGGGTAAATAATTATGATTGAACCTTTACTATCAGGAATAAATATCAATGTCCATCAATCAACGAAATAAGGATAACTTGTATAGAATAAATTGTGTTGATTGATTTTTTAAGTGATTTGATTTGGGAGGTCTAATTTTGTCTTGGTTTGTGTAATCTCATTACTTATTGTCATGGCTATGTTTCTTCATCATCAGTGGCTTCATCATCTATATCAGTCTCATCGTTATCGGTAAGATCTTCGTCCACAAATTTTTTATCCTTGTTTTTAGAAGTTTGGATTAATCCAGAAATTGGAGGTAATACCGTTCCCAGACTTTGTGAATTAATGGGACTAGCAAGTAACGATGGCGATTCTCCAGGAGAAATGGGAGAATTATCATTCAAGCTCTGGTTTCTACTATGAGTAAATTTAATCGCTTGTGGTGATGATAATGACATTAATGATAACACCGCATCCTGTTCGTTATTATTCTTATCCTTCCCATTTTCAATCTCACTAGGTTTCAATGCAACATTTAATGACGGTAATTGAACTGGTTGATGCTCTGACACTTTTGGCTTTTGAAGTTGGGGCGTTTCTCCAATAAGTGATGATCTCTTCTTGGAAGGACTGGAAAATGACGTACGAGATTTTCTTCTTTGCCTACTTAATGCTGCTAAAAGAGCACTATGAGCACTTGTTTCTTCATCGGGTGAGGGCAAATTGACGGTTCGAGACTGAACTTCGGAGTTGAATAATGGTGACTGTTTCAAAGGTGAATTGGCATTATATACCGGGAATATTCCTGCTTGCAGTAAAGTTGATGTTTGACCTGAATACGTGGGGGCTATAGGTGATTGTTGAAGTGTTTGTAGATTTAAATTGGCTCTTTGAATTGATGTAGATGGAGTCCATGGAGTCAGATCTCCTTGATTTGATTTTTTGGTTGGTGAAACTGAAGATTCAAATGATAATTCTGTAAATGTGATTTTAGATTGGGGTTCATCTCTTTGAATTTTCCCTAAAGCCGAACTTAATTTACTTTTAAGTTGACTACTAATTTCGGTAAGATCTTCTTTACTAGCACTAGGACTAGTAGCATCATCATTTTGAAATAATTTTTTTGCAGATGAAAAGAATTGAGGGGTTTTCTGAAGTTTACTTTTTTGATAAAACCCTTTACTATTTTCATCAGAATCATAACCAGTATGTCTTGGAGTTTTCAATAAATTGCCAGAACTATAAGGGGAGTTGACATTATGATTATTAAGTCTATAATCGGGTGATTTGAGATTCCCTGAATTAGTTCTTTTCAATGAAGGCGAAAAGGGTATTTGACCCTCGACATTTTGCTCGGGAGTCTTTAAAAAACTGGCCAGCAACCGATTCCGACGTTCAGTTCCACCTCCATTCCGTGATCCTAAGGGTCTTGGAGGTGTAGAAGGTCTTAACGGGTTTGATTCCGTAATCTTGGGTGATGATATGGGAGTCGACGGTTTTTGACTCATATTATGGTAAAACTGGGCTAAAAGGGTCCCGATTTAGCTCAAAATGTTCGCCTGGATATGAAGAGTGCAAAAATAATCACCAAATGATTGGAATAAGCTTGGTTCGAGGTCCGGGATTTGCCGTGACAAAAGTGACAACGGTGTTATGGATGAAGGGGCAGCGGCACGGGTGTTTGATGCGGATGTGAAGCTTGTATGAGACGCCCAGCAATGTATTGCACTACGGGTCTTTCTTCTTGACTGAACTGGTTGATGAGGGGGGGTGAATTTGAATTTTGGCGTGGCCGATGTTGATGTTTTGTCTCACTATAGAGGAGGGGGTCGTGCGCGGCGCCCAAGTCTCACCAAATTTCCAAACACCATAATAAACAAACGGTTTAAGGCGGGTAACGTTCGATTAGTTTGTTTTACCAACTCAGTTCCGCATTTCTTCCCATATATGGAGGATGAATTCGAATGTGGCGCCTCCGTCCTCACTCTTGAGGAAAAACAACGGAAAAAATCTCTCCATGGGGTCTGCTACAAGGACTTCTTTACTCGGGTCTAGAAACATCTTGGATGCCTTAACAGGCAACACCAGCGCAAAACGGCGGTCTTTGCTTTCCACTCCTGCGTCCACCAACAAGCGTCGTCAAAGCTTGCCATATCACCCCCCATCCTCCTCCAGTTCTCAACAAACCCCTCAAATCCCACCCCCAGAAAGACCTATAAATGGAACAGTTCCCCCCACCATCCCCAGCTCACAACTCACTCCTTCTCAAGCCACTCCTATAGATCAAAGGCCTCTTCGTGACAAGAACTATCAACAACTCATTCAACAAGAGATTTATGATTTCTTGGTCACCAATCGGTTTGAACTCGAAATGAATCATACTATTACCCTTAAAACTTTGAAGCAACCCACACAAAAAGATTTCATCTTTATGTTCAAATTCTTATACAACAAGATTGATCCATACTATGAATTTCATAAATCAATTGAGGTAGAGGTATTTTCCCTTCTTAAAATCCTAAATTATCCTTATTTGGATAGTATAAATCGGTCCCAAATCAGTGCGGTGGGAGGTCAGAATTGGCCCTCATTCTTGGGAATATTATATTGGATGATCAAATTGAATCTTTCTATTCTGAATTTAAATATCGATGATTCCCTCATTAGCCCCGATGACGAATTTGATAAAATTTTCATTAAATATATTCGTGACTCATACCAAGCCTTTATCAATGAACAAGATGATTATAGTGAATTTTATCAAGAAATGAAAATTGAATTTGAAAAATTAAATTCTAACTTATTACAAGATATCAAGAATTTGGAATCGGAAAATCAAAGATTGAAATCACAATACGATCAATTAAACAATCAACTCTTAGATCTACAACAAGCAGAAAAGAAATCAGTGGCTTTGGAAGATGATCTTATTAAATTCAAAGCATACATAGAAACCATGGAAAATCGTAAATCCAAATGGTCAGAAATTATCGATAAAATTAATGAAGAAATATCTAATCGTGAACAAGAACTTCAAAGCGTTAATAATTCTCAAAAAGAATTAGAATCACATATTCTTCAAAAAGGTATTACAATATCGGAAATTAATAGTTTGAATGTTGAACGAGATAAATTATCCAAAGCCATTGATTTAATCAGTACCCGACTTGAAGAAGCTCAAACCAAACTCAATGACAAAGATATTGAATTGATAAAGAATTATCAAAGTCTAGAAAATTTCATCAAACAATATAATAACTTAATACTGAAAATCAAATCCACCAAATATGATTTTGAAATCAAACTTCTGCAAACCGCCATCAATTCAATCAATCAAGAAACAATCGGGCATGATAGATATAATGCATTACGACCCAATGATATTATTAATAAGATATTAAAAGATGAAAAGATTGAATTATTAAAGTTTAGATCAGAAATTAATTCTAAAATTCATCAATATCAAGATGAACAAATTAAAATCCAAGAACAATGTGATTTGGTGATTGAAAAAAATCTGGAGCAATCGGAATTTTTAGATGGACTTGGAAGTAAACTTACCGCCAGCAAAATGAATTATGATGAGATTTATGAAACGATGATCAATGATTCTACCACCTATTCTACACAAATAGAGAAATTGGAACGAGAATTACGATCGATTAAAATCAATACCAATCAAGGATTTATTGAATTAGAAAATCAATATCAAAATATTTTGATTGAACATGATGAACTTACCCATTCATTAATTAAATCACGAAAAGAATTATTTGATAAATGTTGCAAGATGGCGGAATTTATTATGAATTTCAAATTGAATATTCAAACCAACTTATTGGATTTAGATGATTTGGCGATGATTGAGTACGAAAAAGAACAGAAAGAAGGTACTCAATCTACCTAACCATTTCCCTGATTCAGGATGTATTATTAACATGTATTATTATTAGGCATTTACTTCTATAGGATTAATTGGATAAATTAAAGAAGGAGGCTATAAGGTTCTAGAAGGGCCAATATGTTCTAGAAATTGGGGCAAATTTTGAGTCCACTATTGTAGAATTGTAAACGTATAAGCTAATGAATCACCTTAAGTGAACAAGTCAATTAGATAAGTCAATGGATCATTATGTCATTAAATTAAGTTAAGTGACAAATTAATTCGTCAATAATTCACGTTGATAGGTCAAGCCTATAGTAAGCTATCAAGTAAATATTCATGCTAGTAAGTAAGGTAATAAGTGAGTCAAGTTAGTTAAGTTAAGTTAAGTTAAGTTAAGTAAGCTAACTAGTTGAAAGTTGATTTGATGATTAATTGAACAAGTCGTGTTAATAATTTGTTAGCGGGTTTCTTTCTTTCTTCTTCTTCTTCTTCTTCTACTACTACTACTTCTACTACTACTTCTATTTCTTATTCTTCTTCTTCACCTACGTCACAATTCTCATTCTCACTTCATCAATTCACTCTCACATTTATCACCATGGCCGATTTCAACGTCTACGTAACATCCAACCTCACGTCTTCTGAGAGGAGAATCTCCCCCCAATGGACAGTTGAACACCTCAAGTCACGATTAGAGTTGATCACCGGGATCGCTCCAGCCTTCCAGACCATTTATCACTACCCTATCGCTAACTCTAATACCAGAGTCATCTTAGCCGACGCCTCAAATTACAACAAGGTTACGGACCAGAACCAAACGGTATCCGCCTACAACATCGCTCCCTTGAGCAGACTCCACGTGGTCGACACCAATCCCGATTCTGAGTTGGCCCAGCTCGAAGACGATGACGACACTGTCGGATTTCAACTTTCCGAAGACCAATACGCCAACAAATCCGATACCGTGTTGCGGTGGAAGCAGCAAAACAAGCTTGGACGGTTCAATCCCGAGTACAACGAGCAAAAGGCCCGCCAGGAACAAGAACACCTCGAAGCCTCTAAGAAATTGGCGGTGGGCAATAGGTGCCGAATCATCACCATCAGCTCTGAGAGAAGAGGTACCGTGAGGTACGTGGGAAAGATCGAAGTGCTTGACCAGGGCGAGGGAGTGTGGGTTGGCGTGGAGTTTGACGAGCCTGTGGGCAAGAATAATGGAACCATCGAGGGGGTTCGGATCTTCCAGTGTCGTGATAAGCACGGCAGTTTTGTGAGGCCCAAGCAGGTGGAGGTGGGTGATTTCGAGGAATTGGACCCGTTTGCGAGCGACGATGAACTCTAGAGGCCTTTTTACCAGTGATTTTGAACCATAAGGGCGATTCTCCAAGGGTATGAGGCATCCCCCATTATTGCCAATAAAAGAATTTGAAGTTATATTTTGCATCTCCTCGAGACGAACATGGGGATTAGTGTGGAGGAGATGTGTTTAATCAATTTATTGAATCTATGGTTTTTGTTATTCTGGAACTTATATACCAAAGTTTTATTAGTTGTCCTGGGAAGTATTCAGATCATAATTATTGGCCAAGAGATGCTATCGAAAATTGTAAAGAGGAGACCACACTGAAGAATGATTATAGAAGGTGAAATGGGCAGGTGTGACTGATCAGGTTCCATGCCTATCAATTTTGGAACCACCATCAATGTTATGAACCATCCAAAGTGGTGATAAGTGATCAGCATGGTTAAGATCAGGGGGGTTGATATAAGCAATTTATAATTCACCACGACATTTGATTGAATGAAGAGCATGGTCCATTATGGAGCTAGTGGTGGTGATTAATGACCATGAGAACGTTACAACTGTGATTCAGCTGAATAACCTATTGAGTCAGACTAAAGCTATGAATTGGACGAATTATTAAAAAATAAATCTTATGAAGCCATACTTGATTCTCCAAATCATCAATAATCCATTATACCTTTATTACGACTATCAATTTAGCTCCAAAGGCCTATATATTGGCACTGTCAAATAGCTTTCAAATGAATAATTTAGTATGGCTTGTTCAACCCTCAGAAGTATCAACCAGGTATCGAAAGTTTCAGATGAATAGAATAAGCTCTGATAATATAAATAAACACAACCAAGTTATCAAAACTCTATCAATCAGCTAATCTACCCATAGTAATCATTTTATCAAGTAATTAATCTACCCATACCAATTAATCTACTAAGTAGTCGATCTAGCCACGGTAAAGTTTAGCCAAAATTGATCTTGCTCACTAAACTAGATCTTTCTCTTATAGACAAACCTAGTTGTGGCCCGTATTTAGCAAGTTCCAGTAAATTGATCAATTGGTCAGACCAACTTTGAAAATGGTAAAATTGAGCTAAAAATACTGCTACAAGAATTGAAGTATGGGTCTTTTGAGTCGGTTTATGATTAGCTTTGAATCTATAATTATCTATCATAATAAACATTGAAGCATCAATAATAAGATATCAGAGTATAACTATTAGTTACAGTCTTAGGAGTATAGATTATACATTCTCCGAGTATTACCTTAATTACAGCCCCTGGATCATTGAGGTGTTTTTTTCATGTTGTAGTATGAAGTTCCTCTACAGTTTACAAAATGAATTTTTTTTGTTTAATTTTGGTTAATTTTAGTTATTTTTGATCCAATTTTCAGAAATTTCACCAATAAGGTCCACTCTAAAATTATCAAACCAGACAAACCTTCAACCAATAAGACAAGAGGAAATGCTGGAGATCTTCTCGACGACCCTCCATCTGATTAGCCCCACCCAGTTTTACCAGAATTTTTTGTAATAATTCTCATCATCACCGGCAGGCTCGGTCCTGCACTTTTCCATACCACCACTGGATTACAAACAGATCAACCATGTTTGAATTTGTCTACGACTACGCCTCCAAAGAGTCCGTCACCAAGTACCTTCGTCTCGCCATTGTGGTGGGGTTCTACGTGTTGTTCCGTCAATATTACTCCAACTACGCCAAAAACAAACAACTCCAAAGACAACTTGCCGAAGACGACAAAGAAGCACTTGAAAAGCCTAAATTGGATCAACAACAAAAGGAAGTGTTACAGAAACAGCTCGAGGACGATAACGTGTTTGGCTGGGGAAAGAAGACCAGAAACAGAAAGAAGCAACAACAAGCCATCATAGATAAGGTGGCCGAAGAAACAAGATTGAGGTATCAAAGTGCTTATGATGCTGCTGAAGATCATGATATCGAGGACTTGTTAGAAGACTAGTGGGTGGACCCGACCGTTATAGAGGCTGCCTCGTAGTCATTGCTAGCACTGGTATGGAGAATTATAGACAGAAGTTATGATAGTGTTGAATTGAGACTATTTTTGAGACCAGTACATTTAATATCCATATTATCTAATCGTCGTAGAAGGGATGTAGTAAAACAAGGCCAATTCGAGCATCGAAGAGTTTGGATACGTCAAAAATACTGACCTGTGTTTATATTCATTTCGATCACGCTTTAATGAAGCAGTTTTGACCACAGACGGGGACAGATTAGGTCAATCAAAGAGTTTCAGACTTAGCTTAGACCACCACACTCTTATAGAATTCCACCAGAAGTCTAAACAGATTAACCAGAGCTGTCAAAAAAGTTGCACCCAACCAATCTTTTGTTTTTTGTCTTTCTGTCTTTTACTAGTCTTTTTCCTTGAAGTCCTTTAGTCTTTCCAGAGTATTGAAGCATGGGTTTTTTTCTGTCTTTTAGTCTTTTTCTTTCAGTCTTTTAATCTATTCTTCAGTCTTTTTCTTTCAGTCTTACATTACCATTTCATTCATAGTTCTCAAGATCAAATTGGTGAACATCATAAATTGATGTGTTTTTGAATTGTGCTTTAATATTTACAAACTGCCCTTGATAATGCCTCTCATTTTTCGATCCATGTTATCTGAATAGTCTCTGGCCAACACTCACGTTTACTTTGAAACCACCAGCCTAGGTCGTCATTAAAAAGATCCGGGTAGGCTTGTTGACCACAGAAATACCGAGGTTCGTAGATACAAATAAGAAGATCACATACTTTTGATACCAGAAGGAAAGTTATTAGATTTTCAGCCAATTCACTTTAGACAAGCTTAATGAACTTCCATTGGGGTTATAGTTGAGAGACCACCCATGATCAATGCAAAAGTCCAAGCTGATTTGAGCTTAGGTCCACTTAGTAAGACAGCAAAACAGGTTTTATCGAAATCAGCCAAGGTGCACCAGAGTAAACTAAGAGTAAATTAACACTGGACCAGAATTCCATGAGCTAATAGTCTTCCAATAGGTGAGCACCATCATTTCCCACCAATAAATGAAAACTTCAAGCTGCTTCATCTTTGACAGCTTCAAGTTGGTAGCTTAACCATTTATTACCACTCGTATCGGCCATCGAAACCCAGCCATTAATTTTTGCTGGAGGCTCTTTTTTTGGATTATGATGGAGTTGTCTTGGCCACAACAGTAACAGTAACAGTCAGTCATTCAGAGCAGATCAGCTAGCTCAGAACGATTTACAAGAGTAATCACATAGCTCATATACTTTAGAAGTGATAAATTGTCTTTTGGTCCTTCTCAGTTTAACCCGGAGACGATCAGCTGGGAGTCCAGAACGTGCTTGTATATACAGCGTGACATGGTGGCCGGAGTGGATGCTTCGAGGAGACCCAACAATGACAGCCAAACATCTTGAGCAAAACCAAACACCTTAGCCACCTATCTTAACTTTTATATGAGTCTCGGTTTTGTAGCTTTTCTGATTCCACCGCTTTCTAACACAGCTTTCTAATACAACTTTCTATCCTTTCTTCGTATCCCAGTCATACTACCAAGTTGTATAATCACACCTAAGATACACTAATGCTGCTGACCGTTTAGTCCAGATCTGGATCCAAGCTTTGGTAACGACAAGCTAATGGATTCGCCCTGGCTGCAAAAACGAACAAACCAATTTGTCTCCTACCGCCTTTTCCAAGTTGCTAGTCAGGATCTTGGTATGTTTGGCATACCTTGGAATTTGTCACTCGGAATGTACCACTACAAGAATTAGCCCAACACTTTTCGTGAATAAATGAGTTAAGACATAACCATTTGTGTCTCATTCACTTGACCACACTTTCACTGGCAGTTAACAGATGCTTTTTACTGTGATTGGAACAGGGCTTTCTGAAGTCCGGGTGAACAATTAACCAACCACCCTACCATGTCTATCGAGCAGAGAGACAGTAGAGACTTTGTTGGAAAAAGAGGATATTGTATTATGCACTGCTTTATGGACTATAATCTAACTCTAACGAAGTATCTTCACGTTTCGTTAGAGCCCTTTTTTTGGCTGGTTCAGGTCCACAACACCACGATCGATGATAAAATGATACTACAGTACCAGATAAGTAGACCAGTAAACTGGCCATTAGGAAGGTGCAACCAGGTTGAAGATCAAAAACAAAAGTGCTACATTAAATTAATGGATGCAAATAACCCAACAAACAAATCTGTGAATAATTGCACTAAGTGAATTTCAATTCAAGTGGCCATCAATTTGGTCTACAAAATTATGATAGAATCATCTTGGTCATGTTGTGACAGTTTATGGCCAACTCTGAGCTTATACGTCAAAGTGCCTCGCCAGAATGTTAAAATGGGCAATGGTAAGAAGCAACAAATAACTCTAAAGTTAAGTTTCATCATCCTTATTATTGACTCTTTCAGATACAATGTCCTAGCAATAACTAGAGGCTTGTTCTTCTAGTGATCTATTAATGGTCTTACAGGATAAAGAAGTGTCTGTATAACTTATCCCATTATGGTTATAAGTGAAGATATAGTTTGAGATTAACAAATTCACTCCAAGATAATTCAGTACATCCATCACAGAATAAATTGGGGCTACCTTTGTTAATCAAATTAGACTAGTGGTTTCAGTTACCGTAACCCACAAGTCCTCCAATTATTGTTCCTGGCTATTTCTTTCAAAAATCAATTCACCTCATTTACAGTATAATGGTGGGTCTACATAATATTGTTGTGACACCATTCAACTGTATCAGCTTGTGTCTAGCTGGTGGATGTTTCCAAGTTCATGATATTGGTTGACCATTTAGAGTAATCCCATAAGGTGCGACTTTCATTCTGGAGCACTTAGACCAACGACCTGCCCCATTAAACTACCCAGCTATTAACCCACTGGAGTCCCAATTTACACTCCTCTTCACTACAACCATCCACACTGGCTTGTTCTTCGAATTTAATTTAATCGGAGGTTGATCTCATCCCATCGCGCACGTGAGGCTATATTTGATAAATTTTTTGTTTGAAAAATTTCACAACCAACCATGCCAGGAGACCCTTTCTTATCGGATCCTTCACGGAAGAGAAAGTCTAAGTCCAGAACCACCAGTGTGGCCAAAAAGGCCCGTTCCAGTAAGGCCAGCAGTGCTGTTGCCAGACACAAAAGACAAACCAACGAGCCACAAGACGACATCACCGATGACAGTGAAACCGATGAGGAACAACCAGCTTTTGATGCCGAACAAGGCAGCGAAGAAGTATCATCAGATGAAGAGTTTGCCAATGAAAACGCCACCGATAAAAGAAGAAGATTGGCCCAACAATATCTCGAGAATCTCAAAGATGAACAATTGGAAGGAGGAGATGAATTTGATGCCCAAGATTTAGATGATGATATTTTAGCAAGAAGATTACAGGTGGACGTTGCCGAGACCAAGGGGTATATCTACAAGTTTTTCGGGGACATGGTGACGTCTCAGAAAGATTCTACTCAAGTGGTTACCACTAGAATTGGTTCTAAACATATGACTGGTTTGGCAGTAAAGTACCCTCATTTATACACAGTATCCAAGGACATTGAACTTATCAAATGGAACGTGGGCCTTGACAAGAAAAAACCCCAAAGAATAAAACATATCAAAGGTCACCGTAAAAATTCCAAAGGTCACACCGATCAAATTAATTGTGTGGCTGTATCACCAGATGGAAAATACGTGGTGACAGGAGGAATGGATTCCAAGTTGATTATATGGTCCAGCGAGAACTTGGCCATTCTTAAGGTGTTAGAAACCCGAGCTCCAGTTAATGCCATCACATTTAGAAGAGGAACTGATCAATTATATGCCGCATGTGCTGATCTTAAGATTAGGACTTTTTCCATCAACCAGTTCACCCAATTGGAAATCTTATATGGACATCAAGATAACATTACTGATATTTCTTCAATGGCTAAAGAAACTTGTGTCTCTGTAGGATCCAGAGATAAAACTGCCATGTTTTGGAAAATTGCTGAAGAGTCCCGGTTGACATTTAGAGGAGGAGATTTTGAAAAAAAGAAGAAGAAACTGAATGATGAAATTACTGAACCTGTTTATAATGAAGGATCTATTGAAGTAGTATCTATGTGTGATGAATCTAAATTTGTTACTGGATCCGACAATGGTAATGTTTCATTCTGGTCTTTAGCCAAGAAAAAGCCTTTATACACTTATAGATTATCTCATGGTTTACAACCTGCTGCAGATTCCACCAAGGCCAGTGCTGAAACTGACATTGAAAAATCTTCAAGACAAATTCCTGAAAGACAACCATATCCCATCACAGCCATCCATTCAGTCCCATTCAGTGATATTATTGTCACCGGATCTTATGACGGAACTTTACGAGTATGGAAAATCGACCAACAAAACATGAGAGCATTTTCATTGGTTGGAGAAATCCCAGGGGTCAATGGATGTGTGGTTAAGATTGATAGTGTCGAAGAAAAAGGAAAATTGGTGGTGTTTGCGTTGGTTAGTAAGGAACATAAATTGGGAAGATGGTTGGGCAAAATCCAAGGAGGAAGAAATGCGTTGGTAAGTTTTGCTTTTGACATTTAGCATTCCCAACCAGACAGTAATGAAATCAGGTGGTCTTCGAGACTCCAAAACTCATAGAGCTAGCATATAAATACACTGTAAAATAATAGTCACCCGTAAAAGTAGCGAAGGATTGGATTCCAAGTTATACTTTCGAAGTGGAAGGAAGTGGGCTGGAAACAAGTGAAAGGGACAATGAGACAAGGAAAGAGGTGGAGAAAAATTGTGACCTCTTCTGGAATCATTATGAGAGTTGGTCCATGATACGGGCGGAGTGGACGAGTCTCGGACTCCTATAATTTATTATAGATGAGTAACTACATTTGTATTTATTTTATTCTTTCTATATTTGAATTTTACTGATTATTTTCAACTTGTGTCTTGACTGAGAGAAGAATGGTTGTTCCACTCTACTACAACTTCATCTTTCCATGTTATTCTTTTCGTGTTGTTGATGCTACTGGCTATCCAATTGGACTGATTGGTCTCAGTTTCAATTGGGATTTATGGTAGAGTCAAGTGGTTAAAATCTGCTATCTGAAATTTCGATTGGCTGGCCACTGGATCTTGATGACCTGTTGCCTGTGTCTGTTACTTGTGGTATCAAGTGGCCTGGATTAGTACAGTGAACCACTATAACTTATATGCCACCAAAAATTTGCTAAAAAAACGGTCGCTGAGTCTGAAAAGTAATATTAAAATATACAAGAGGGCGGACAGAGTATAATTTGATAAAAATGGTTTCTTAACTTAACCTTTGCTAAACATGAAGTGATACTTTAGTAAAAGTTTGCAACCTTGTCGTGCGCCACCTAAGCCCGCTTTTTGCAACCACTACCACAGTCGAAACCCAAATCAAGCCAAAGAGCGTTCTCCCGAGTTTACACTTACGAGAAGCTCGTCTAGAAGGGGAGTCTTTCTTTATTTTCTTTTTTTCTTACAAGATGGAAATGTCCCAGGAAGGCTTCCGAAGTATACCACGAACGTCACAAAATTTATGGGACTGGGACCAACAGACCCGCTAAGAATTATATCTATCAGCGTGGTTTTTGCCATTTATTTATCTATATCAAGCTTTGCCGACAAAGTGGAGGTTAAATCATTTCATCATTAAACTAAGAGTGGAACAAGCTCATTTTAAGGCCAGGAAGATGATGGTTCCGTTTCGAGAGCTGGACAGAGTAAAGGAGTTATTAGCAAAAGCGGCGTCATTCTGATATCTGGCTGTATATTTCATTGGGGAGCTTAGGCTGGCAATGATGAAAAAAATGTTTGGGCTAGGGGCTCAAACTAGACCTTATTTGAAGTGCCCAAGTTCGTGAAATTCCAGAGAGCAATGAGAATTTAACCATTGGAGGCTAGCTTGAATGGAAAACACTATAACTGAGTCTGGTTATGATGTAATCCGTAATCCTGATTTTATAATGGTACATTGCAGTCAAGTAAAGACGAATTTTGGCTCAAAAATCACTGTGAAATTTGATAGTTGCGTAGTCAAAGGTTCGAATTAATCCGGGTATCACCCGGATCATAGGGCTCCATTAGACGCGAGGCTAGGAAAAGGGTGGAGGTGAAATCGAGATTGCAAATTAACTAGTCACAGATACATGGCGTGGTTACTATTAGGAGACCATGAAATTGCGAAATTGATAAACCTTGGAATCAATTTATTGCTCTATCATGATATATGTCATATAGTATGATTCCTGAAAACGATAAGGCTTAACCAGGAGTGATACCGTTGATTGGTTAAATGAAGTACATAAACACGTACAGCCCTTAATTATAGAACAATTCACTATAATAAATTTCCTATTATTTGATGTATGGTCAAGAATTGATACTTGACCAAAAAATTAAAGTGTTCAATATTAAAAAGCCGTTTGAATCGACGAATATCTTGATTCTAGCTGATGACCCTCACAATGTTCAAATGATAGGAAACCACCATACCGGATGATAATCGCAGGGTGGTGATATAATTTTTCTTGTAATACAAAAATTTGTAGTGTTATTTATCCCTAGTAAATATAATAGTGTATAGTTGCAATACACGAGAAGGAAATTGCCAAAGATGAGGATCATAAGGTACTTATTGTGTTAATATACCAAACAGTACTCTAAGAGAGATGATACTAACTATAAGGGCCTATATACCAATACAGCAGGAATTAGTAGTCAACAGTTTGATCCAATACTACTATACACTGGAAATTAAATGAGGTAGTGATAAATAGTCAAGACCATACTGCAATTTTCTGTATGTGTCTAACAAACATTGAAAGCTAAGAATCTCCGGAACCCCATACTTCAATTAGTTTATACTTCAAATACTGGGAACGTCATTTGGAATCTTCATTAGACCATTTGAAACCTACTCAACTTATTCAACCAAGATACTATTCTTCACATACACACTTGTAAACACATAGCGGACAACCCACTGAGGTTCACCAAATCTGTTGCTATACATTTATTGTGACCATTAAATATTCACTGATGTAATTGTTTTATGTGATACCAATAATATCCAGGATATATCGTATTCCATTCTGTTAATGAAACTGTGAATCATCATCTTATGATTAAAAGTATCAGCATAATGTTACTATTAGCAGCTAGCCACAAGTGTACACTTGGGTCTGTAGTCGACTCTTGACTGCTATGGATCTACTCCTGCTAGTGGTCTATCATATACGGCTATTTGATATGTAATGGAGTTTTGCAGTTGGGTTCTGTCATACAGAATTTCCAACATGATAGCCTCACCTGTACTATCGGGATATCGCAGTGTAACCCAAATGCTCAACTGTTCCACCATAACTTTCTGTATTCAAAAGGAATAAAGTCCTAATTGTGACATACAATATCTAAGAAAATGCTCTAAAAATGTTGTCCACAATTGTAGTTTAATAACTGCATTGAAGTAACTAAAAATTCTGTTTTCCTATAGAGAATAGAAGTGGAGCTTTAATTTTGGTATACTCACTTAAATAATGTCGCGTTGTGAGGTTGTGGGTTCTGTCTGACTTATTAAGGCGCTCCTTAATTTTTGAAACCTAACTTGAAGGCTTTCAATTCTGAGCTGCTGTGTGTGAAGGTCGTCAGTTATAGTCAAGATATGTCACAACTGGCCAATCCTCCGTCTGGAGATATGACACTGAC
>JAKTXH010000009.1:0-147231 GCA_030561405.1 Suhomyces atakaporum
TACTCTGGAAAACCCATACTGCAATACTCTGGAAAACCCATACTGCAATACTCTGAAAAACCCATACTGCAATCCTTCCATTGAGCAACTCTAATCGCTGTCTTGGTCTCGAACACTTCAAAACATAAGAATGCAAAATACGTGCAAATGCGGTAAAATGGAGTCTTGTCTAGCTTGATAATTTTTGTCAAGTTTTTTTCTAATTTTTCCACTTTTCACTATAAATTACAAAAGCGATATAAATTTCTGACAACATCAAACGTTATTTGTTGGTAGATCCTCTTAATCACCAATTTGCCGATATGAGATCAAAATTTGCCCTGATCACATCTTTAAAGTGTGTGAATCTACAGATCCTTCTCCCAACATACCCCACCCTTAATCTGGTACCAAATTCACACCCAGTTTAAGAAACATTTTCATTTTCATCTATAATTTTTAGAGCATCGTAGAAGTTCCATTGATCTTGCCCTTTTGACTATATCTTTGTTGACGTATACCTTAGTTACAGTAAGACGGTATCAGCTAAGAATGAAATGTGTTTTATAGTATTTAACGGTAGGTTCATGTTGAGAAAGATCTATCCTAAGTAAATTTCCTCGTATCACTTACGTAAAAGATAGCGTACTTGTGAGTAAGCTGCTGTAGAAATGTCCTACAAGTCCACTATGCCGCAATAAATAGGCAGTTCATCCTCCTCTACATACTTTCGCTAAAAAGGAAATGAATAAAACAAGCTATCAGTAGCTGTTTCTTTCTTCCAAGGCTCATCAAATTTCGTTTAATAATACAAGCCATTGCCTTTCATCACTAAATTCTTCTCCTTAAATGACCCAATTGATACAGCTATCAGAACATAAGTGCTCATATTGAACAAGAACATTACAAGAATGATGAATTCATCATCGATAAGGACGCTTAAGTAGCATCATCTGTTCTCACTAAATCGGAGTTGTCCACCATTAACTTCGGTTATAATGATATATGCAACTCCCGAAAAAATATGAGCACGTGAATTGTGATACATCTAGTTGAGTGATCGCCTGCCATTTAATCTAAGATCAGCGTTCATGCATCCTTTGATAGCACTTTAATCGAGGAACCCAAATCCACGCACAAATCAGCTTAGTGTCGGAGATACTGTTGAAGTATGTTTGAACGGATCATCGAGTTGAGTATCAAGCATCAATTCCGTCTTGGCGAAAAAAAATCACCACCCTTTGTATTACTTGAAATTATTGAACGAGCTTGATAAGAGACTTTCTGATCGCTATTGGCCCCCTATATGTTAAAGTGTTATTGCAGGTTAAAGCCAAAGCGGTGATTGACCAGAAGAGTAAATTCAGACACCCTAGGCCTGAAATCCCCGGTGAGCGCTTGTAGAAATTTCTCGAGTTGCGTATTGTTGCAAACTGAATTTAACCACCACCTATATTATCAACTTGATACGTTCGTAATATAAACTTCAATCAAATGCTCACTAAATTGCGCTTTGATAGATGAAATCAGAAGCGCTGATCTCGCTAAGTCCATTTCTCTCGAAGATGAGTTTGCCGCGGGTTTGAGTATCCAGAATAAATCAAGTGATTCAATCTTCTATAGTATATAAGAAGTTTTGAGAAGAAAAGAACACAGTTGGTTGATAAATATCCTGCCAAAAGATCAAAAACTAACGAATATTAAGCATCTACATCTCAGTATAGTTCAACAAATTGCATTGTCGGGTAATACGAGTTCTGGAACACCAGAATGAGGTCGGGATATGCAGTTATATTTCCCGCCTTTCACCAGAAAGGGGTATTACATAACCCCTACTGAATTCACTGGAATCTGTATTTCTTATGGCCTCAATCGGATTTGCACGAAGTATTTGGGAGCTCTCATTGTGACTTGGCTGCAAAAACTGACTTTGAAGGTTAAATACTTAAGTTCGCGACTTATCAGAATAAAACCCCCTCGAAAGACTTAGATTGTTATTTTTGAGGCATACTTTTACTTACTCGACAAAGAAAGTCCACAGGTTGTTACAGGATTGAACTTCTAATGCTCATAATTTTGGCCACTTTGTAATTTTTTGGAGGTACTATAAACTACAATTCTAATAAATACTATTTTTATTGCTGGAATTTGATACTTAAGAATGAGTTACCCAAATTACCAATACATCAACCGAAACACAAAACAATTAATGGAGAATTGAATTTTTATTACAGGCACTCAGAGCAAGGCAATAGCACCAAGGACACTGGCGATACTAAGGACGAAGGCTGGAACATTGTTGGAACCTTGATTGACTTGGCTGACAGAAGATGGAGCAGAAGAGCCAGAAGCAACAGCAGTGCTGGAAGTTTCTTCAGCAGAGGCTTCGGCGTCAGCAGAAGCACTTTGAGGAGCAGAGGATTCAGCAGCAGAGGATTCAGCAGCAGATGATTCAGCAGCAGATGATTCAGCAGCAGATGATTGTTGAGCTTCAGCAGCAGAGCTTTCTTCGGTAGTAGATTCAGCAGCAGTAGTGGATGGGGCAGTGGTTGGAGCTGGACCCTCAGAGCTGGTTTCTTCAGCTGGAGTAGAGGTTTCAGCTGGAGTGGAAGAAGTGGTTTCTACTGGGGTGGAGGAAGTGGTGGTAGCAGCTTCGGTCGAAGTTTCAGTTGGAGTTGCTTCGGCGGCAGCAGCAGATTTCAAATCGTTAGCAACAGAGGCTGGAATGAACCAGTATGATTCTGGAGCTCCGACAGAAGAACAAAGGGAGACAGCCAACTTAGTGAAAGATTCAACATTGCTTCCTTGACAGTTTTTGGCAACACATTCACCAACAGCACCACTGAATTGAGGCATAACACACAAACATCCAGTATCCCAGTATGGACATGGAGTGCTACCAGTTGATTCCTCGACACAGGCTTGAGCACATTGAGGGATCTTACTGTAGATAGGATCAGCAAAACCATTGATAGAAGCGGTTTTTGGGACAGCTGGGTAGGTAGCCCAAGGGTTGTCATCAGCAGCTAAGGCTGGAACTGCAAGAATACTGGCGACTGCTAATTGGAACTTCATTATATTTCGAATAGATCTGTTTGATGAAAAAGATAAACTCTGAGGTAAAATACCTCCAATTTATACACTGCATTGAAAGTTTTGCATCGATTTTGCAAAAAGTAACCAGATATCAATTTGAAGAATATTCTTGGTGTTACTCAAAACAAAATACTTTATTTGGAACCGATGTTTCTGAATGAGGCAGCAAGTTTGGGAATATTTTATCAACACTCATATACTTGACCAATTGGAGCTGATTTCTGATCGGAAATGTACGAATTGCCTCTTTTAGAAGGACCGACTTGGGCGTCAAGGAGTGTAGTGGTAAGTAAGCGGAGTCGGATTCATTGAGTAAAGGGACGGAATTTGCATGAAAAGTTTTCCATTTATGACTTGGCATTCGTCGCCAATCAACTAGTGGTGGAAACATCGGTCATATTTTCAATGCATTAGATCGTTTAGATTAAAATGTGCGACATTTTAGCACCCATGGATATTTTTTAGCAGATGGTCTCAAAAAGAAAAAAAGCCAAGAATATTGGCTGACTTCGAAATTGCCTTCCATATGAATTTCCAAGGTATACATTACAAGACTAAAACATAAGGTATATACTTTTAGTGGCCAGTTCTTAACAAGAAACACGAAACACGTTTGATTGAATGACATTTACAGTTTCAAAACATACAGTAATATTTAGTGGCAGCGGATTTATTAACTAGTTGCATACAAAAAAAGAATCGCGACTAAATGATAGTAGCCACAAAACTACCGAGTAAAATTACGAAAGCACTTATAAAAGTACTTGAGGCAGCAATTCCACTTGATGTAGAAGACTCGGAAGTCGAAGTAGCGGTAGACGAACCACTTGATGTTGCTGAAGAATCAGATGAGACAGATCCAGATTCATTGGACGATTTTGTAGTCTGGGAGGAGTTGGAAGAAGCAGAAGAAATGGAATCACTTGAGGTCAGCCCTGCCGATTTGGAAGTAGTAGTAGATGCGGGACTCGAATTAGAATCACCAGTGGTCGTAGCTGATGCAGAAACCGAGAGTGCTTTGGCATCTCCTGCAGCAGATGAGAGTGCACTTGAAATTGAAGCTGGCATCATCCAAGTGTTGGCACCAACACTAGAACATAACGAAGTTGCCAAGCTAGCGACTTCAGCAACATCAGAACCTTTACATTTTTCAGCGACACACTGAGCTACTAGCCCTGACCATTGTGGCATCACACAGAAACACCCTGTGTCCCAGTATGGACATGGAGTATTTCCAGTACTAAACTTCACACAAGGTTGTGCACAGGTGGGTAATTTGGAATATATTGGATCAGCAAACCCATTGATTGAAGCGGTTTTTGGGACTTGAGGATAAGTTGCCCAGTTGTTTGCTGATACGAACGAGATTAAACAGGTTAATAAGAGTAATAATTGCATTTTGCTATGTTCTGATCTTTTAGATAAGATTGATAACTGGCCTTCTAAGTATGTTTATAAGATGCCGAGAAAACTTTCACAAATTTGACTCTCCCGATAAATCCGTTGTCCAAAAAGTATGTTACCGAACCACCGACGATTGCATGACAAAGTTCGAATGATCTTTTAGATAATTTTCTTGGTACGACATTTTACGTATATTGGCAAGTGCGACATCGGATATGTTTCATGGGTTAAACTCAAAAGCCGAAACATGGACATCAGAGTTGAGTATTAGTAACCATTAGTAACGTAGATATTGTTCAACAAGTGTGAATGTTTTTCACTCCAGAGGTATCTAATATCCCCCATTTATTTTGCTCTCAAAGCTACTAAGTAACACTTTTGTTCTCACATCACGGAGTTAGGAAGTCGATGTTGAGCCAGTATTATAGATCCGAACACAAAAGTAATTCACCCAATACATTCTTTTCATCGAAATAGGAAAGTAGGCTCATTTTTACGACGGCAAGATCCGTACAGCACATAACTTACTCACCATCTTCATGGACTATGTGGCTCATGGGTCGTTACTTATAAGTCTACGCTTATTTCACAAATTTGTGCTATTTGTTGTCACCACAAATAGGTTACAACGTTAACTTTCATGGTTCCCCTCAACTCTCCCAATGTCCCTCGTCAGTACATCAAGTCATATTCACAGAATACCAATTTATGAGAGCCCATATGAACACTAATCTGAATCAAAGAGGTACCATTGAATCAGGATGTTGGACGGCATTATGCTAGGTGAGAATTTTACACTAGACTCTTTGAAATGGCTAGAGTGAAATGAGTCGTCGCTAATTCAACTAGTTAACGAGAAAACTGATTCACTTAGTTATTTAGTCTAGGTATGCTGGAAAATTGACACACATGGCCGATTTCGTTATATCGAGGAATAAGTATCACAAGGTGCAAGTTGGTGAGTCTGGTACATTCCCGAAGTTATGCCTATGGCTTGTTGAGACTCTGGACGTGATTAAGTGGGTTTGCTAAACTGATGTGTCCAAAATTATTTAAATGTTGCAATAAGGGAAAGAGAGATGTACTGGAAACTGATGGAGGGGTCATGGGGGTTTCGCCCATACTGCGTGCGACGGAAGGAGGACATGATAATTAGATGGTCAAAGGATAATAGTCCGCCCCACCAGAGTGTACTTAGGTATACTTTGCAAATTAGTTACGATTTTAGAGGCGTGATCTTTGTGTGATGTTTGGGGATATGCAGAATTGTTCCGTTCAGTGTATGTATTTAGAGCTGCTCAAGTGGTTCTATCAGTGTTTGCATACTACTCATTAGTGACATAAGAAGCTTTAGGAAGCCTAGACATTGATAATGAGACTTATCTTCCGAGATTGATTAAACTCCATGATTTCCGATTCCCCACATTTTCTCCATGTGTTCTCCCGAGTGGCTTGATCAAACTTAAAATGGCTTGACTGGTTTGGTGCAACCTGAGAAAAGAAAAGAGGTTAGAAACCGCCTACTCCTTAAATTACAAAGGTAGAGACTTAAAACCAATACGAAGTTTTCATCTGCTAGAGCTAGTAGGTTTCGAAATTTGAATAGTATTGAGAACTAGTCATCCCTGTTGTTTTGAACCATCCAACTATGATGTCATGGAGGGCTCATACAATAATTAGGTTCTATCAAAAAGTTTGAATTATTTGATACCCCGCTTCCCTTGAGAGGTTTGCGGAAGTGTGATCCTCGAACCAATCTCCTGGATACAAATCTTTGAAACTTCTAAAACCCAGTCTATTAGATAAGCACAATATAGACTCTTGAGGTGGGGCAGCTCTAGATTCGGTTGTCTGCAGACATTTCCATTTTTCATGAAATCGCAAGTAACAATTTCCAGTTTTGTAAAATTGTCTGCATGAAGTGAGCCGCGATTGTCCTGTATCCAACTATTGCCGCAATGTACTCCACAAACCCTGCATAACTGTTATATGTTTGTCAACTGTTGTAGTATAAAAGCAGCAATTTCTCCTTACAAGCCAGCTTTAATAAACTACTGAAAATGAGTACACCTTCAAGAACTGCTATTGGTGATGCAGATGCTCCAGCAAATGCTCCACCACCAGAAGTATTAAATTCTCAAATTAGAGATGATGGTTTATTCGAGCACTCATCGTCAACCTCTTCTTTCACTGAGAAGAAAGTAAAGGACGCATCAGATGCAGATTCTTTACATTCAAGGTTGGCCGAACCAGGCCAAGGTGAAAAGGGAAATATCTTATCCCAATATTCTGAACAGCAAGTGATGCAAATGGGTAGAAATTATGCCTCAAAGCATGGTTTAGATCCTGAATATTTCGCTCGTGCTGCAGCACTTTCTAGAAGTCCAGACGAGTTCAATTCCATGCCATTTTTAACTGAAGAAGAGAAAGTGGCATTAAATTTAGAAGCTACCAAAAAGTGGCATGTCCCACCAAAATTATTCGCAGTCATCGCCCTAGGATCTATGGCTGCGGCAGTGCAAGGTATGGATGAATCCGTCATTAATGGTGCAACTTTGTTTTATCCCAAGGCTTTTGGTGTTGATAATTTAGCTGAACCTAAATTAATTGAAGGTTTGGTAAATGGTGCTCCATACCTTTGTGCTTCAGTAATTGCATGTTGGACTTCTGATCTTTGGAATAGACACTTGGGACGTAAGTGGACCATTTTCTGGACCTGTTTCATTTCTGCAGTCACTTGTATCTGGTCTGGATTTGTCAATACATGGTGGCATTTATTTCTCGCCAGATTCTTTCTTGGGTTTGGTATTGGTGTGAAATCGGCTACTGTTCCAGCATATGCTGCAGAATGTACACCCAAACACATCAGAGGTTCTTTGGTTATGTTATGGCAATTTTTCACTGCTGTTGGAATCATGTTTGGTTATGTTGCAACCTTGGCATTCTATCATGTACCTAAAAAGAGTTTTGGAACTGGATTAAATTGGAGATTGATGTTGGGTTCTGCATGTATTCCTGCCATCATTGTGTTGTTTCAAGTTCCTTTCGTTCCAGAATCTCCAAGATGGTTGATGGGTAAGGGAAGACATTTGGAAGCTTTTGAATCCTTGTGCGTGTTGCGTAAGGACAAAATCGCAGCTGCTAGAGATACTTTTTACCAATACGTTCTTTTACAAGAAGAAAATTCATATGATGCTCCAACTTGGAAGAGACTTATTGAAATGTTCACTGTAAGAAGAAATAGAAATGGTGCTCTCGGAGCTTGGGTTGTTATGTTCATGCAACAATTCTGCGGGATAAATGTGATTGCCTATTACTCTTCATCCATCTTTATTGAAGCTCACTTCACTGAAATTTCTGCTTTACTTGCATCGTGGGGTTTTGGTATGATTAACTTTGTTTTTGCTATTCCAGCATTCCTCACTATTGATAAATTTGGTAGAAGATTTTTACTTTTGACAACTTTCCCATTAATGGCGATATTCCTTTTAATTGCAGGTTTTGGCTTTTTAATATCACAAGATGATAATCCTAAAGGACGTTTAGGAATGATTATTATGGGTATTTACTTGTTTAGTATGGTGTATTCTTCTGGTGAAGGTCCCGTGCCATTCACATACTCAGCCGAAGCATTCCCCTTATACATTAGAGATTTAGGTATGTCATTTGCCACTGCCACTTGTTGGTTCTTTAATTTTATCTTAGCCTTCACGTGGCCCAAGATGTCTGATGCATTTACTCCCACAGGTGCTTTTGGGTGGTATGCTGCTTGGAACGTTATTGGATTCTTCATGGTTTTATGGTTTTTACCTGAAACAAAGGGTCTTAGTTTGGAAGAGTTGGATGAGGTGTTTGATGTTCCTATTTATAAGCATGCAAGATATCAAACTATAGAATTATGGCACGACTTTCAAAGAGTGCTTTTACGTCGTAACGTTCCCAAACAACCACCATTATATGGTCGCCATAGATTGGCTGTTACAAATCCAGAATGGAATGAGAAAACAGAAGTATCTCACATCGAGTGATTTAAAGGACCCATCATTGAGTAAGGGTCAAATACCCTCGGATTTATTAATATGTACATGTTTTAATTTAACTAAGCTGTTTTTTTAGACACTTGTAGGTAATGCATAATCATGCATTTATTTTTGTACCCTGCAGCAATCATGTATCTGAGAACTGGCGAAGTACCGAAAAGACGGTAAAGACTTCCAGTTAGTGCTCCAAAAAAGTCCCAGACTCAAAAGTATATGGGACTCGTAACTGAAACACTAGTCCCAAACATTATTGTTCAAATCTGGTGGCTGAAGAAATGATGGGTAATACGAATTATCGAGATTAAGTTCAGACACTTTTTACTTCATGGTTGCGCCTTCCTAAAACGTTCATATATTGTCACTTTTTGTCTGATTTTCACAGTGAGGCGTGAGCAAACTTTAGTTAGTGGAGGGGCCGGGAAAACATAGACCCTGGATTCTTTTTTTAAAAACCAAAGTCTGCCCCATACCTTAATTAAGAATCACGATACCCCACAGCATGGTCACACTTTTTAAACCAAACAAACGTTATGACATTAGTCTTTATTAAGATGAATAGTCAGGAGTGAGGTGCATATCATGGATCTTTATTTAAATTTTCCGTAAATTTATTTCATATAACTTTTCCAGATTTATTGCTACTGGAATTCTGTAATATTCCAAAGAAATATGTAATTCTTCGGAAAAATGTAAAAGTATTAAGCCCCCTTTTATCGTCATGAAAACTGTGGTATAATGAATACTTTAAAATACTATATTGAACATCCCAACAAAATTATGTCCATTCGATTAGGATGTGTAGAGTTTTAGGAGTTACCAAATATTAGTTAGATAGTTATTGTATGGTGCTCTCTTTACTTAATATGCTACCTCTCAATATAAGCTTCAGTATATTAGTATTTACGCCTTTATCCTGTATGCTGCTTGCTATGAAATAAAAATGATAGCTGAGACCAGAAGCCTTCAATTTCATACATTCATTATATTTCGGTTCTTGATAACAAAAAATTAACCGAGCTTGACTGTCAGCAATGAATTGAGTTTGGGATCAGCAATATGAGATAAATACAATGGTAGAGCTTTTATATGATGTGTTAGGTGATAATAGGGGACATTCAAGATGATTGTAGGGCTAGCCATAGACCTAATATAATGAACCAACTAGCTCTATAACTACAGAAATATTGGTTTCTTGACACGAATCCATCATGGTAAGTACATTTATCAGACTGAATGTTCTAGTCAAAGGATCAAGTGCCTTGCAAGAAACGGCCGCTGACGACGAAAACCTCGAATCTTCAATTGTTTACAACAATAGAAACTTTGCGCGTTGACGTATTATGATAAAACGCGAATCGAGCGAGCCAGCCACAATATGTCAAGATAAGACATATAAAATGGAGCTCCCCTAGAAATAGGTCAAGCAAATATATACGTACCAGAATGTCTTCATATCAACCTTCAATTGATATAGTAGGGGATATGTCAGAACTTCCCAGTTTGGAAGAGGGAAAGACTTTTAAAGTAAAAAATTCAAGAACCAGAGTTATGTTTAAGCTTGTTGCTGCATCTTTGTTTATTACTACATTTCTTCTGCTTTGGAAATTTGTGCCGGCCACAAATTCACTAACCAAGAGGGATGTTCCTGAGCAAACACCTATTTTCACACCATTCACTAGAAAAGTTGGATCGAAGTTTAGTTTGGCAGATTTCAGCATTACTGCTAGCCTCACTGGTCAAGCTGGAATTAGCATACCCCCTCCTAGCTCAAGTGCAAATCACCCAGCATCAGAAATTTTTACTGTCACTGATCCTGATGTTGTTCGTCCTTCCTTTGGAAAATCGCTTTATACAGCGCAATTGATGAACCATACATTCGGAAATTCTTACGGACAACCATTTGTCACAAAATTTTCCCCACCTTCAGGAATAAAATTTAACAGAGTTGTTGTTACTTTACACACATCTGTTGCCTATATTCAGTACGACCGCTTGGTACACTTATATGTTGCCGGTAATGAAGTTTGGAGAACTTCTACAATTGAACCTGGAGGGAGTGTGACCCCTTCATATTCGCTTTTCCAAAAAGACATTTCTGACTATGCTAATTTATTCACCGAAGAAAGTGAAATAATTTTTCAATTGGACAACGTAATTAACTCCCATATTAAAGGTGAATTTCAAACTGTTTTAACTCTTGATTTATACTATGACGCTACTGAAGACAATGATTTGAGTGGTGACTTTAATATCTTTTCAGTCAACAAGCCAGCAGATCTGATTTATCCTTTAATACAACTGGGATCTCTGAAACCCCCCGTTGTAACAATTGATGATTCTTTGAGTATTGCTTTGCCTACTGTGTCAGATAATGCCACCAGACTAATCCTTCGTATCTTCTCTTCAGGGAATGGAGATGAGGAATTTTGGTACACTAATATTATTGATCAAAATATCCAATTGTTTAACCAATCTTGGTTAGGACATGGCCCAGTGAGAATCATTAATGTTTACTTCAATGGGCAAAGAATTTCCACTGTTGCGCCTGAGCCAGTGATTTTTACTGGAGGGATTTCGCCATCGTTATGGAGACCGGTTGTTTCGAACAATGCGTTTGACTTACCAGGTTATGATGTTGATGTGACGGGACTTTTACCATATTTGTGGGAATCCTCATCCAAGAAGCAAAAAGATTTGAAAATTCAGATTAGTAATGGTTTGGGAGAGATTGGATTGGCATCCTCTACCGCAGTTGGGGATGGCTGGATCACGTCAGCAAGCTTATTGTCGTATGAAAATCATGATGTTGTTGAGGTTGAGGGTGACATCAATAGCATTAACCATAATCAAAATGGTAATTTGTACTCTACCAAACCAACTGATAATTATAATCAGGTAATAACCACTTCTTTCAATACTACTCTTGAAAGTAGTTTGGCTTTTACCTTGAAAAATGGTATTAAAATCAACACGACCACAATACTCGAAAGTGGATCAGGTACTTATAATGTTCAAGGATATTACAATGACGGAAATATTCAAAATCTTGCACATTATGGAAGATCGTTCAATTCTTTCAGTATTATTGACAAAATAGCTGGCCCGGTTTATACACTTAACTCCAAATATCTGTATCCTTTAGTGTTGGATACAAACTATGATCAAACGTCAAACTTGACTACTTTTGACGTCGATATCACACATGCCACTGGAATAAAGATTGACTTAAACTCGGAAAATATTTATGAGCTCACAAACTCACAAGAAGCAAATGCCCACCAAGTACTCTCTCCTAATGGAAACTATGGGCGTGGGTCGGGAACCACAAACTTTACTGCTGCCGTGAACCATAATTTTGACCACTTCACTTTTGATAGACTGGTTACCACCACAAATAACTCAGTTACAAGTGATACAAGCTCAAGGAAAGGTTTTTCGAGTTTCAACCAACAGAGCGGACTGACTCTTTTGCAATACAATAACTTCTTAGGATCGGCTTTACAGCAGGTTGATGAGCTGCAAAATTCGCAAGACGAGTTAGCCCATATTGTGAGAACTTATTTTCAGCAGTTTCTTAGCTAGACTTTAGAATTGATTTTTTTAAGCTGATTAGTGATTATACGATTAAATACTTGTAATCGAAATTTAGTGGCTGTATAACCACACCAATGATTTAACTCAAAAGGGATATTAAATCAAGCTGAATAAGTATCGTACCTCTGTCCTGATTCTTCCTTCTCTTGAAATTAGTAGTTTAAAATCGGTATATGCAAATCAAATTTTCTACGATTATCGGTTCATATTATTATGATTTGCATTCTTTAAATTGTCTATCAGCATCCTAAAATCTGCCCCTTTATCGAATTCAAATCTTACGGCTAGTCGAATTTTATATGTACATACAATTAAATCCCAATTGAGCCTGAAGTCTCTGCTGGGTACCTTAACTACTTTGATCCATTTCAAGTCTTGGCCAGGCTAACTGTTCTTGAGTCGCCAATATGAGGGCTACTCCCCCACCGCGTGGCCACACAATTTTGGTGGGGGGAGAAAGTCCACCAATTGGTAGTGAATGGTAGTGAACGAAATAGAAGACGAGGTCGTATCAGGTTCATCGGCACCGGTGCATCTTGATACGACAGAGTTAACTCTGTATTGACTGATTTTTCCATTTTTTCCAGCTTTCCTCCTCTGTTATCCATATTACTCTTTTTAGTACCTTTGTTCCTTATAGAGGTGGCGTTTTAATCACGTCACCGTGCACCTCCTCCACCAAAACGAAAAGTATTTAAAGCTAGGATCTGCACTTGTTTTCCCTATCATGTCCCACAAGTATGTATCACACTCTTGGATAAGTCACAATTGAAATGATTGACTATGGTTAGAATGAAAGAAAGTTGCCAATGGTTATTCTGAAGAAGGCCAAAGATTATCGTCAAGAACACTCTCGAAGATCAGTTCAATTTGATTTCTTGAATACAATTGATACAATTTCGATCTATTGAAGATTGAGTTCCATTTCAGCCTGTTCAGTACTAACTTTAGATCTACTACTACATTCACTCTCAACTCCGGAGCCACCATCCCTGCCGTGGGATTGGGTACTTGGCAATCTTCAGGAGAACAGGTATACGAAGCCGTTCTTGCTGCCATCAAGGCCGGTTACAGACACATCGATACTGCCTCGGCCTACCAGAACGAAAAGGATGTGGGTAGAGCCATCAAGGACTCTGGAATCAAGAGAGAGGAGCTCTTTGTCACCACCAAGTTGGCTCCTATTCAACAATTAGATCCTCACAAGGCCATCAACGAATCGTTGGCCAATTTGGGCTTGGACTATGTTGATCTTTACTTGATTCACTGGCCCGTTGCCTTCAACCCAGAGAACAAGAGTCATCCTTTTATTCCTCTCTTGCCAAATGGTAAGCGTGATATCCTTTTGGATTTTGACTATGTGGACTCCTACAAGGCTCTTCAAGAGATTGCAGAACAGGGCAAAGCCAAAGCCATTGGTGTTTCCAACTTTTCTGTGAAGAACTTGAAGAGATTGATCGAACATCCATCAACCAAGATCAAGCCAGCAGTTAACCAAATCGAGATTCACCCATACTTGCCACAAACCAAATTGCTTGAATTTGCCAAAGAGCACGGCATTCTCTTGGAAGCATACTCTCCTTTAGGGTCAACTGACTCTCCCCTCTTGAAGGACGAATACATTGGTGCACTCGCTAACAAGCACAACGTCTCAAATGCCACCATCTTGATCAGCTGGGCTGTTGCAAGAGGTACAGTTGTGTTGCCCAAATCTGTCACTGCTTCCAGAATCGAAAGCAACTTTGAGGTTGTTGATTTGAGCCCAGAAGACGTGCAAAAGTTGGAAGAATTCCACAAGCTCAAGGGAGAAAAGAGATTCATCGTTCCTAACTTGGATCCACTTAACGTTTTTGAAGAAGATTAAGTAGTGAAGAACACAATAAACATATAGCTGGATTATTATCAAACATTTCGTTTCTTAGTGTAGCTGTCTCTTTTTTTTTTTTTTTTTGTCTCGATTAGGCAAACCTACTGATACGGACCAATTGGTAATTTAAACGTTTTGGGATCAATCAAAATCTCAAGCAGGTTAGGGCAAAACAAGCAAATCCGATACGGGGAACCCCCGAGCATATTGTGACCCGAAATGAGAATACAGAGATTAGTCAGTAGCTCAAAAACGGACCTTGTGTGGGACGAATATCTTGGTCCTATAATTGCAACACAAGTTTCGCATTATGCAAGACAACCGATAAGAAAAAAGTGAACCACATTACACAACTTGTAGCCCGTGTCCAACACCAACCTTTAAGTATTGTGGCATGGACCTGGTCACTATTGTAGCATGGATGTTTGTAGCATCACACTGGCTTAGGTCTCCTCTGTCCTCCCCACTGTAGTCAGGCACTGCTCGTCACTGCGGGGCTCATTTTGGATCTCACGCGATTGATACAATAAATATTGGTCCCACCACCCTAGCGACCTCATTTTAGCGAAGCCATAGTTGTACCACATCTAATCTAGAACCAGTTCCCTCATAGGAACTCGCTATAAACTTCAATCCACCTTAGTGGGAATACTTTAAAATCGACCCCAGATCACGTGTCGGCGTCACTTATCGCAACCCCCTAAACCACAGATGTTACCACCAATGTCTTCCACCAAGCCCCAGGAGCCTAATTCTGAGGACTTTGGGCACCCATCGGACAAGCTGTCTGAGCTTTATGGACCTGCTCCCAATTACAGAGGTCTTGAGACGACTACTAACCCGGTTGCCGCCCATGGTTCATTCAAAAAGCTCCTCAATTCACACCTGTCCATTTACAACGCGTTAAACAATCCCGATCTCGACGTATCACCACGCTTGGGAACCACGGCTCGGTACACACCAGAGCCAGAGGCTCTGTTCTCGTTGGGCTCGTGGCAATCGCTCAGTAACGAGTCGTTTGGCCGCAATGATGCCCGCACTTTCTCGCTTCAATCGCGGTTTACACCATCTCCAGCTCTTACCAGAAACGACTACAGGCCGGCCCTGATTTTGTCAACTACTACCGATGAAGATGCTAAGGACTTAGTGGTGGTTCTGTCCCCCAAAACCGCCTCAAATGTCATGGTATTTGAGACTGATGAAGAGGACGCTGACGAGTTGGATGAGTTAAAACCTTCAGCGTTCATCATGCCCAAGATGCTGCTCTGCGACCTGCTTCCTAAGTCCCAATTTACAGTCACCATTATAAGCTCCTCCAAATCTGATTCCTCCCATCTTGTGCGCCTGATTGAGAACGATTTGGACGCGAGAACCATTAATGTCACACACTTGAAGTTGAACAGTCACAAGTCGAAATCTCAATTCGTCAATGTCTCCAGCTCCGACCTTATTTTCATGGTTAATGATGGCTCAAAAATCTTAGTGGATTATTTGACCTCCTTGTTACGAGAATCAAACGCATCGGAACAGCCACTAAAACTAACCATCATCAATGTTATGACCTTCAATTACTTCATCACCTTGTTTGACCTCATCAACAATATCAGGCCCTACCAAATCTGGAAAACATCGTCGTTGAAAAACGAAAAGTTGGTCAAAAAGGTCAGAGAATTTATCAACTTTGAGTTCAGCCAGTCTCAACTCTTCAACGAAAATTGCACCCAAGTATTCAAGAGGAACTCCCAATTTACATCCAAGTCTGCCGCATTGGATATTACGAAGGCGAAATTATCTCAAGCAAAGTCAAACTTGAATTTAGCAGAAACGAAATTTGATATCATCGATTTTACAGGTGCTAAAATTGAAATTCCCGAAACAAAATTTGAAATCAAGAAGAACACCTTCAACGAAGAACAATTTGATACATTGAAGCCCTTGGACTTACGTCAATCTGATATTTCAAATCCCAGTACTTCAATTTATACGAATATGATATCAACAAAGAAACCCGATTACAAAAGAATCGAAAAACAAATCAAGTCAGATTTGGAATCCTCTTATCAATTTAGTGATCCGTTGAAAATTTCCAATTCAAATATCAGTCTATGCTACTCTATTTTGAAAAAAGTTGTTAATTGCAAGGATCAGAAGTTAGTTACAGAAGACAACAAACATTTATGGTTCTTGTTAAGTTTTAGTTTAGGAATTGGGATCGGAATCGGATTTACAAACATGGCAGACTCATTATTGGGAGTTAGTATGCACATGTTTCACAGCGTCAAAAATTCGATCGAATACCTTTTAACTCAATGTTCTTCGTACTCGATGAACGTTGGTTCTACGGATATTATCCACCATGCGCCTACTGCTAGCCATTCCCCGGTGTCATTTTCTTATGCTTCAAGTCCTGAATCTTTCATTGATGCCATTGTGCTGTCCTTTGAGCAAGTCAAAAGCTCGCAGATAATTGATGATATAGTTGGTTATCTAAAAGATTTTTCGAAAACTCTCTTTTTCACTGGATCATTGGTGATTGAAGGGTTTGAGAAATTGGTGGGTCTTGTTTTATATTGATTGGCTAGGAAACAAGAAAGCGTATTGATTGTGGACATGCAGATTATGGTACTTTTTAATGGAAAGTTTCACTAAGCATAGAAGTACCCAATCGGATACATTTCACTTCGCAGGTTCATACCTGTCTTTGACA
This sequence comes from Suhomyces atakaporum, assembly GCA_030561405.1. Taxonomy (NCBI): domain Eukaryota; kingdom Fungi; phylum Ascomycota; class Pichiomycetes; order Serinales; family Debaryomycetaceae; genus Suhomyces; species Suhomyces atakaporum. The sequence goes on from JAKTXH010000009.1 coordinate 16,688, forward strand.
AATAGACGTCAATTATTATTAAATAGGTTTTTTTTTTTTAATTTAGCTAGGTTACGGTAATAGGAAGCAATAAATGCAATTGATACATTTGATATATACAAGGATCATGATGTGGAGATATTTTTGAAATCTGAATTTTTAAAATGGTTTTTTAGATTATGACCATAACAAGCTTTATTGTTAACTCACCATAAAGCTGACGTTCTCATAGAAATCTAACATTGGATTTTCTCCCTTCTTGGTCTTGGTACTTTCAACGTCAGCCCAAGTTTCAAGAAAGTCTCTATGGGTGTCAACTTTGGCAATCTTACCCGTGACTTGTTTGTAGATGTCACTAGCAACCTCGAAATCAGTAGGAAACATGATATCGAAGTATCCTTGATAACACATATAAGTGCTGACGTCCACCATTTTATCCTGTAAGACCGTCTGAACCACGGGAGAGTTGTAATATCCACCAATGTTCTTGGGCAACGAATGGAAATCAGAACTGACCAAGGAATGGTTGGGAAACTTGTGCTTCAATATTTGGAAAAATTGCAATAATCTAGTGGGGATGAATTCACCAGGAGTCAAGTTGTCCTTAAAAGGTAAAATGGAGTTTTTCCATCTCAACTTGGAGGAGGAATGATGCAATGGGTGAATCAAATCTTTATTGGTAGCAAATGGAACCATGCTCTTCAAAGTATCCAATCTTCCACCCATAGTTTTGGCCTTATCTAAAACTGAAAAGGCTCCGTTCTCACGAAGTTGTAAGAAAGCATTGGAATAGTAGCTCAATTGAGGAGTGAAAAACTCATAAAAGTCCCCATGTTGGTCAATCAATACTTGTCCCTCATGGGGTTCACCAGTAACATTGTCGTATCTGATTAGATCATGAGCGAAATTATCAAACACCTCCAATGCAATAAAGAAACAAGGTTCTTCGACCACTCTGTCCCATTCGAAGATGGACTTGTTAATAATTTCTAACTTGGAGGTATCCAAGCCTTGTTCCACCAATTTTGATTTCATGGCACTCTCCAATTGCTTTTCAGCTAATTGTGATGAAATCTCGATGATCTTATATTGAGTACGATTGTAGACATCAGGTTGGTTCTGTTTGATGAAGTTCAAAATATTGCACATCAAAGTACCATTACCTCCACCCATTTCGTAGATGATCAAGTCTTGGTACGGATATGCACCATTTAGTTTGTAGTTGACGAGCAAATACCGGGCGAGAGCTTCACCATAGTAGGGCAGAAATAGTTCTGTTGGTGTGTGCCACAACTGAAGAGAACGTCTAGACTTTGGTCTGGGATCCTTGATGGCTTCTTCGAGTTGAAGGCTGCGGGCTCTTTGGGCGAGTTTGGAAGTGGTGGTTGCAGCAGCCTTATCCAATTTATTAGGTACTGGAGCAGGAGGGCCCTTTTTGAAGAGAGAGGTTTTGGAAGTCTTGGTAATTGTATTTGGTGCAATTGTCTTTGATTTTGTAATTGATTTTGAAATTGTATTTGGTTTCGTAGTACTTGTACTGGCATTTTGTTTGGATTGGCTCTTTTCCAACGGCACTCCATGATCATATTTCTTGTATGCCTGTTGCCACGTATCCATGAAATCATCAATATCGTTAATATTATTGTAGTCGAAAGGTTTTTCTGGATGAAAAATCTCTACTTCTTTAGAGAAGTATCCGTAATGAGGATTGTACAAGCTATCTTCGATAAAGTCTGACGCCAACATCTTTACTTTCTTGGGTCTATACTTGCTTCTTGCCAATTTGGAAGAAGTGGTGATGGGATACTCATCGTAGACCAGTTGAGGAGACTTGTCGGCAAACGGGTAATTTGTGGAGTATCGATAGATGAACTTGATAAGATTAAAGGCCTCATTATCCGTTTTCTGGAGGGGGTGTGGTCCCAGCTTCAGGGTGTGAACGTCTCCACTTACAAGTCTGGTTCTTTCATTAGCAGCAGACACTTTAAAGGCGTATGTATCTGGTCGTATGGAGTACTCATGGTGGAATGGTTCTTCTTTTGAGTGAAGAGAGTCGAGTTTCTTTTGGTTAAAGAGAGACCGACGAAACGTCCTAAGCGTCAGCTTAGGATATCGGGAAAGCATGGAGGGTGATGTAAGTCTGAGTGAAAAATGAGTTCGAGACAAAAAACAAATAGATTAGATTTCTTAGTTAATAATTTTTAACGATATGTTTCATATATTGAAGAGATGAGTATGGAGGGTTTTATAATAAAGGGACATCAAGAGAAATTGAGTAAAGGAGAAGGTTGGGTTTTAAAATGAATCGCACCAGTAGTCAATAAGGTGGGACTTTTAATATATTGATTTCAGTAAAATATAATGAGGCACTAACATGGATTTCTCAAGACGAAAAGGTATTAGTTTTACACTTTCAAGAGTGTTGTTACTGAGATATTTTAGCGATAAATATAGGTACAAGATCAACGATATATATATATGTATATATCGGTTTGGGATATGCTTAATCATAGTACAGTCTGTGAAGATAAAACTTGTGAGATTGTCAGTCAGTCGTAAAACACTCAGGCACCTTAGAAGTTAGGATTTGTACTACATATCGATTCCAGCATTTAGATAAGCTCTACTTGAAGTATGAACAGTCTATAATTTATTCTTTTTTTTTGATACAAGTCATTCAATTCATTATGACTAAATCAATGTGACATATGCTGCTATGGGATGGAATGGAACAATTGCGTTTGTAACACGCCATATGAATGAATTTTGGATAGCGACTCCCTGATTTGATCCTATGAATACGTTAGAACCCGCTGGGGACAACCACTACCTTCTCAATCGCCATATCATGGTATCCAGTAAAATCCACAGGAACTCATAAGGTCCTAGTTGTAAATAGTTAATTAATTGCATCCACTTGAAAACAAGCTGTTATTCATAAAGGCTCTATGATTGTCTTTTGTCTGTGCTTTACGGTTTGGTTATCTCTGTAGTGAATATCAAATCAACTAGTCATAAGGATAGAAGTCATCAGTTTTCACTAAACTTCAACTATATCCAACCCCATCGGGGTCGCTTAACTCAGTCATCGTATTAATCAGTACAATTCACCCTCTTTCCCGTCAAACTCGTCCATGCACTCCACAATGGTCTTGATGTTGTCTATGACATTACTGACTGCCACTCGGATCACTCTATCACTAACACCGGCAAAGGCACACACCAACGTGTTGTCACTATGAGAATACTTAACACTTAACTCGTTGACCTTGAGGATGGGGTCTGGAGAGAGGGTGTTGCAGGCGATCTCGGCCTGTCTGGGAGACTCGAACGGGATGTCAAGACGTAAGGTATATGGAAGAGCCATAGCTTGGTGTTGGGACTGAAGTGATGAGAACAAATGAGATCTCAAAAAACGGTGAGACCAATATGAAAAGAGGTACAATTAAAGTATCAAAAATTGAGAAATGTTGTTTAAGTATTGGTATAGCAGGGTGTTGAATTAAGTGTAGTGACGGTGAGAAGACACGTACGGCTTTTCCAGAGAATTGAGTAAATGTTCTTCATTATAAAATTCTGATTCAATTTCACTTATGAGTCCTCAAATCTACAAATCTAATAGGTTTACAATTACTCTCAATACTCCTATGATTGCTCTGGAAAAGATGCTAATTCTTTCCGAATATTTTCTATAAATACTCCATTGGGTTCTAAAAATCCATTCCACAACTCTCGATCCTCTCTCTCAAACACTGGAATGAATTCCTCTTCCTTAATAGTATCACTTTGTATTAATTTCACATAAGCTGAGTGTAATCCGATCTGATTGCTCTTGTAAATCGTGCTATTTGCTGGAGAGTTGCTAGCTCGTACAACCTTAAACCTCGAAAAATTATCATCGTTCAATAAGGGGACCCCAAACGCTTGTAATGTATGGTCTCTGAGTTGATTCTTTCTTCCCGTATCTAACTCAAATATCACTGGATACAACGTTTTTGACTTGAAAAGCTCAGGATACTTTTCTACTTGTGATGTCGTGGGTTCTTGCCTTAGGTGGTGTAATATCTTAAATCTAGTTTTCGAAGAATGGCTAATTATTCCATCATGTTGAGACTCTCTTCGTGACTGTTTGGCCACTTCTACATCATAATTGATCACTCCCGAGTTCAAGGCATCACTGTCAAAAACCAATCCTTTGTATCCTTCTTCCTCTCCAATTCGATAATTCTTTATTTGGTCAAATGGTTCCGTTAAGGGTAACAACCCTACATACCTTCTGATCAATTTTATACTCAGTTGCTTCTTTGCCAATGCCTTGTTGATTTTTCGGGTGAATTTTTCATCCCTAGACACTATCATGCCACCAGTGACATATCGATCTAGCCTTTGAACCAATTTGAACCGTTTGGGGTCTAATTTCTCGTCTGGACGAAGCAGCTTGAAAAATTTTGTAACTTGAGGAAGTAATCCATTAGCACCATAACCTTCACAAGACACACCTGAAGGCTTATTGACTAGAATATACTTGAAGGTATATCGTATGACATTTATACTCATGGTGAATTGGTAGGTTCCTGCAGCTAATCGAGATGAGATGCCCCAGATTTCTTATATATAAATTGAATATTGGTAAACCGGTGTCTAAGAGAATAGGATGTTTCTAGATAACAGGACCATGGAGGTAGAAGAATTATAAAATCCTTGAAGAAAGAGCAAAGAAATGTACATAAAATTTCCCATTGACTATCTAACATTAGTATTGAAAAGTGAGCGAACACTCGTAGTATGTACTCAAAGGTTACAATGAAAATTATAGCAATATGAAATGAACGGAGTTTGCGGTGATAGACTAGTAAGAAATAAATTTTATGAATAATGTAAGAAGTGTCCGTTTTTTTTTTGGTAGCTGAAACAACTTGATCGCAATCTCGAAACTCTGGACTTTCAATGATTATTATCTTGGGCCGGGATAGTATATATTATAGAGAAACTCCTGTAATTTTTCAGTAGTACACATAGATACCATTGTACTTTACCTTGATCTGATGGAGGCTACAATTGTAACAAATCACAAGATAATTCCAGCTTATTTGCTAGCGAAGTCACGAAAATTGTCCAAACTTTATTTGCATTTTCACTAAGAAAACACCCTTGCTGCAATACCATTCAATGTTAAGTTGATAGGTAAGGCGGACTTAACAGACTCTAAGTGTTTCTGACTCATTCCTTTGCACCCATCGTCCTGCACATGCCTTGATCTATAAGGGCAAAAATCCTTACCCTTTTTTCTCCACAATGTCAGACTCGACAACCGGGACACCCGTCAATCTCACAAATACCCCCCAGTCTACCTCTGGATCGGCTGGTACTACCCCTGGAGCAAACTCTAGCAAAACGAACGGGAAAAAGACGCCCAATAATGCCAAAAAGAGAAAGCCAAAAGGTGAAGGCAAGAAACCATCAAGCAAACCAAAATCTAAAGCTTTCAAAGAAGACAGTAAGGATCCTACACAGTCATCCAAATTCTTACAACTTTCCAAGCTAGTCAAGAAATTCAAACCTGTCACAATTAACGGTATACCCACCAAAGGAGTGATAGAACAAATCAAACAGAAGGAGATAGAGAATGCAGAATATTTCAAAAGTCAATATACCAATAGTGAAAGGCTTTCTTTTATCCAGAAGTACTTGTTGGAATATATGAAAAACCAACCAGAAGGGGCCATATATCTTTCATTCATCATTAAACCATCGGATCCCGATTTTCCATTCGATTTGGAAACCCTAAAGATTAACATGAGTATTCCAGCCAACTATCCCCGTGTCAAAGTCCATAGGCCAACCATTGTGGTGCTCAACGATGACATTCCTAGAGGGTATGCAATAAACATTGAGTTGGGATTCAAAAGAATTGTTGATATTGCGATCAATAGAGTTAGTGATGAAGAAATTGAATTGGTAGAGGGCTCGGGCTTGAAGTCTCAGCTAATGACTTTGGATAAGTACTTGGAATTGTTTTTGAAACAAGACAAAAGGGAGACAATTAAGTTTGTGAAAACCAAGAAAACGAAGGTGAAGGTGACTGAGCCAAAGACAGTAGTCGAGAAGCCAAAGAAGGATGTACCAAAAAAACTCGACCAGGCCTCTCAAGCATCTACTCAACCTGTTTCACCTGTGACTGAGACTATTCGTAAAAAGTCGCTTGAAGAATTGACTAGCAAATTAGGCTCACATATTCAACTTTACAAGAGATCATCTCAGGAGGCTCGATATAAAGTCACAATGCCGGTATATGACAAATCTGTTCCTGAATTATGGAAGCTCAATAAATCAGTGGATATCATACTTACCGTGCCATATAATTATCCTGAGGCTAATATTGCGGTGAGTGTCCCCAATAACTTCAATACCAATTTAATATTGAAGTACAAGAAAAATGAAGAGGGATCATTAATCGATGTTGCAAGGTACTACAAACAAGTCGAAAAGAACTTGACTGCTAACGTAAAAAGATTTGAAGCTGAATCAACTAGTTTGGTACTGAGATTAAATTGGATTGCCAATAACTTGGGAAACTTTATAAAAAATGATTCAGAGTTTCAGAAATGGGTAAACACAGCAAAACATTTACAAGTGATAGAGGTATGATTGGAGATTCATCTGATGAATGAAATCCTGGGGATAGTATCTACTATATTAATACTGATCTGCTGGTAGTGAAAGAATGGCCAATGCGACAAACACAATTTCACAAGGAATCCCGGGTCCACGCTTCAACACAAGACTGGCTCATGGATCAACTGTTCACGGTACTTAAGCACCAGTCTAACTAAGATGGCTGTGTAAAATTAATTATGAGGATGGCTGAAAGTAGTAACAGATTTCATCTCGAGTGGATACTTATAATGAATTATCTTGCCGACGTTTCCCATTTAGAGCATCTAGTGAAGCTCCTCACGAATATCATTAGTCTAGTAATGATTTAGTATTCTGGTTAATGAGCAAGAAAATCATTTTACAAGCTTGTAGACTTAATAGAAGATAACTTTCAAAGATGATTTACCTAAAATCACAAAAGAAACTGATACTATTGTGTGGATACTTAATCGACAAGTGGGTGTGTAGCCTTGAGTTGTCGAGCTCTGCAACATGCTAGATCCATGATGTAAGTAAGGCAAGCGGAATTTGCTAATTTTATTAGAGAAACGTGTGATTATACGAGTTTCGATTATGATAACTCGTGTAATACAAAAAACGAGCTCTGTACATCGGTTGTTTGGATTAGTTGCTTTTCATCCTTACCAACAAAATGCCACCCACATTATGTGGACTCAAAAATTCGTTCCATCCAAAAATATCTTCTATTTAATAATAGATAGGTCGCCAAATCAGTGAAATTCCAAACAATCACCTCCAAAAAAATACTACTGGGTTTGTGAAACATGTAACCTATCTAACCGACCATCACCCAATATATTTTTGATGCCAAAAATCAAAGATTTCAACCATGTGAAGATTGGACTCACGATCTCAAATAGTTGTGTATTCGATCTTATGAAATACCCTACAATTCAACAATAACAAGCGTCGTAACCTTCCATATATCCTACATCAAAAGTAGTAAATAAAATTGAATGATTGGCACGCGCGTCTAATTGCCATTTACGGATCTTGGCGTAGAGCCACTTGTACAAGCTAAACATGATTGTGGCCAGGGTCTGTACGTTCGCTTACGCCAGGCCACCCAGATTGGGTTTTTAGGGCATTCCTATTGGTGCCTCAAAAACAAGTTCAGGTATTGAACTAAATCGCGCGAAGTACTGGACCAGGTAAAATTCGATTCAGGGGGGCCCGATTGGGTAATCCGTCGCAATCGATCAGGTGAAAATTCGTAAAGCTATTGAAAGCAACAATGTAACCAGTTAGAGTTGTAGAAATGAACTATCATCAACTAACTGCAGATGGTTTTGCTTCGGCCCGGTGCTTCAGACCCATCGGAGTCTGCAGATATATCCGTGTAATGCGAACACTCGTGTCACATTGATAAAGTACACAAGAAAAGACATCGACTACTAATAGATGTTAAATCTTGAGGTTAGTGTATCCGGTTGACGCCTGGAACGATTAAACCACCCAAGAAATACCGATTTAATCCATCGTGCTCACGCTTGGAACTGCCCAATCCCGCAATGAGTTTGATTGTCTGCATGGCCCTGCGCGAGCTTTTGACATTTCGCTGCACCTGACGGGCACCACCTATTAAAACCCTCCTCTGACTTCTCTATTCACCATCATGACTACCATCAACCCCAAACCGGATGGTCTTGCTCCCAGCCTCGCAAGCGCGAAGCAGCAGATCACTTTCCAATACGCCAACGAGTGTGATCTTGAGATTCACTGCTCTCCCTTCGGCTTAAGTGGGCTCTATATCAAAGTCACAGGCACAAATCTGATGGGTATTGGTTCTGCCATGGGTCTTATTACTGGTAGCACCAAGGGTCTTATTCACTACAACGATCTGAATGACCTCATAGATCAAAAGTATAAGTTATATGTGATTGTGGATGAGGAAGGCATGCTCCGGATAGACTTCACCAAAATCTTCACATTGCACAAGGATAAGGAAGGCCAAGAGAGCCCGCAAAAAGAGGAGAAGTTCGAAGAGGAAGAAGTCCCCACCTTGATATTTCGGGGCAAGTGTCCAGAGGGTCGTCCCGATAGAATCGAGCCTTTTATAGGTATATTCTCGTTTGAGAGAGAGGACTAGTGATGGCCAATTGATGGTATTCTCGACAGAGATCCAACGCCAAATCATGCTACATGAGACATATCTGTATCTCGTGACTTACTTCCATATCTAGTCCTGGTGATAAAGCTTAAGAAGTGTCAGTCAAGAAGAGATTTTTCAAACTGTTTGCCTGAGCCCTTCAAAGTATTCTATCCTGTTTTTCCAATTTTCTACCACATAAAATTCAAGCTGGAGACCATTCGTATCCTGTGTTATTGCTACTTGTGATCTTCTAAGAATTCATTCGAACTAGCCGTTGTTAGAAGGTTTTACGAATTGCATTATACCAAATAGTATTAATAACAGCGCCTTTTTCAATGGGTTTCAGCGGAAAGCTTTAAATGCCCTTTGAGAATAGAGACACAGTGAAAACAACAAAAATTGAAAGTTAATCCAGAGAGAACTATTTCAAGAGTCTGGTTATTCGGCGAGTATAATCATAAAGTCTAGTCATAAGAAGAATTCTGGGACCGGGTTACAAATTAGGGTTAACAATTATTCTTAACAAGATAATTTAACCCAGCATCTTGGTATGCTTGAATATTGCTTCTTCACCATTGTCCCAAAGATGCTTCCAGTGCCAATATCTCACCCATCTTCAGGTACCATGGTTTAGAAACCATAACAGAAACATGCTGTAGGGACCCAGTAGAGACTCGAGCAGGGCTAAGTTCTGGTCAACAGCTTGACATAACGGACTACGTACAACCCTAATGGTTCATTGCAAACGACTTTAATATTGGTTTTGGGTCCTTTAGTCTTGTTCATTACTTTTTGATAGCGTAGACAATCTGACAGCATGGAGTTAACCGACACCTCAGATCCACAAAAATCATATCAGCGATATCTCCTATGACAAACCTGTAGTGTCAGGACAACTAGTAATCTGGCGTATTAAATCTCTCTATAAGTGGTGCTTCTGATCGAATTGGAGTACCCACGAAAATAGTATGTCAAAATTTCCCCTTTTGCACTAATACATTAGTTTGGACTTGTGCCTGTATTGTAGTCGACATGAATTATTATAATGCTACATTACTAGGAATTATGAGGTCTGAGGTAATGGGTAGAGTTTAGAATATGACTATTAGTGATTATCTTGTATGTGTATAGTACAAGTCTGCAGTGATCCTCGATCCAAATGATAAGGTGTCAGAATTGATATGCATGGTTAACAATTACGGACAGTTGATCTACCGAAAATATTTGTGAATCAGCAATATACCGGAAGCTTGTCGAGATTCAATCAAATTAGGAATATTTTGCCAGTTTGAGATCTGCGATTATCGATAGCAAATTTTCACAACCCGGTGACACCACCGGTAATCCATGACTCTTCGGGGAACTGTAAACCATTGAGTCTTTGTAGTCGTAGTTCCATGACTGGATTACTAATGTCGTTGCAGCAACTGGAGTTAAAGTTTGTTCGCTGGCAAAAAAAAACTAGTCACTCAGCTTTGGAGTGAGTGGGTACTAAAACATGCTCTGTAACCTGCTCAATGTCGTTTCAAGTGTCGTAGTATAGTACATGATATATTAAGTGATATGTTGTATTTGTCAGATGAGTACAGCCTAATAATTCACCAATTCCAGTGCAGTAAACAGAGCGTTCAGTTTTTAAATAAAGTTTAACATTTTTTCATAAAAGTATAAATCTGATTGAATTTACTCAGTGAATATATTAAATTCCATAGATGTGGGGTCACATACCATGCTTGTTCCATGATGAATAAATATTAGAGTCAAGAGGTAACTAATTTCTAAAAACCTATACTTATACCGCATTTAGTCGATCCAGTAGTTTGTAATACCGTTCAGATGACATTCAACTCTAAAATCGCTGATCGATCCCAAAATTTTTTTGGTTTACCAGAAAATTCAACCGAGTCCACTACAAGCGTACTACTCAAAATTCTTCGCTGTCAACAAAAGTGATTGAAAGACTCCAGTAAGGACATATCGATAAGCACATACATCATCTTTTGAAAAGTCTAATAATTCTATTCGCCGCGGTTGCTACTAATCATGTGCGGGACACGATTTACACCGAGGCACGGCGAGCGCCAATAGATTTTTCAGTGATCGGTTGCAATCTACAGCCGATTTCACCAGACCGAGGCCGTGGAAGCAAATTCTAATGATTCGGTCTCACTCGTATAGTCGTAAGTAATGGAAGGCAACTCCGAATTCTCAAAGTTTTCCTTCTAAATTCCCCTTCTCGTAAACATTCTATCAGTGGTTATCGGACCCAAATTTCGCATCGGTACTTCCCCGTTTGATCGGGTGCATCGGCACCTTAACCTCGGTTTCGCACCTCCTCTTACAAGCAAACGCTGGCCAGTTTATCACCAATCCTATCCATTAACTGTACTATATATTCAGACCGTTATAATTACAAATCTATCTAAGTTTAGTCCCATTATTATCCGACAGTCATTCATACCGGTGATGGTACCGAACCTCGGTCTGCAATTCCTGTCATTTACAAGTTACCCCACATTTACACTTTAGACCGCATTTCTGGCCCGCGCCTGTGATATCCCCTGGGCTATATAAGGCCCCGTACCCCTTCCCCATATTTCACAGTTTTCATACTTATTAAACCTCTCATAATGGAAAGATTAAACCAATTAAGTGGCCAATTGAGCCCATCCTCCAAGCAAGCTTTGACCAAGAAGAACCCTGATGATGTGGTCATTGTTGCCGCCTACAGAACCGCCTTGACTAAGGGTGGTAAAGGTAAGTTCAAGGACGTTGGTTCTGATTATATTTTAGCCAAATTCTTGGAAGAATTCGTAAAGAAGACTGGTGTGGATACCTCCTTGATTGAAGATGTTGCCGTCGGTAACGTGCTTAACCGTGCTGCCGGTGCCTCCGAACATCGTGGTGCTGTCTTGGCCGCTGGTATTCCTAACTCCTCCGCTTTCGTGGCTATCAACAGACAATGTTCCTCTGGTTTGATGGCTGTTTCTGACATTGCCAACAAGATCAAGACCGGTGAAATCGACTGTGGTTTGGCTGCTGGTGTTGAATCCATGTCTGCCAACTACGGACCTCAATCCATTCCAAAGGTTTCTGAACAATTAGCCGAAAACGCTGAAATGAAGAAGTGTTTGATCCCTATGGGTATCACCAACGAAAACATCGTTAAGCAAAACAACATTCCAAGAAGCAAGCAAGATGCATTTGCTGCCGCTTCTTACAACAAGGCTGAAAAGGCCGTTTCATCTGGTGCTTTCAAGGATGAAATTTTACCAATCGAATCCTTCTTGGCTGAAGAAGATGACGATGAAAACGTCACTTGGAAGTCTGTCATTGTTGACACTGATGAAGGTCCAAGATCTGGTGTCACTGCTGAATCTTTAGGTAAATTAAGACCAGCTTTCTCTAAGGATGGTACCACCCACGCTGGTAACGCCTCTCAAGTTTCTGATGGTGCTGCCGCTGTCTTGTTGATGAGAAGATCATTAGCTGAACAAAAGGGTTACAAGATCGAAGGTAAGTTTGTTCTTTGTGTCTCTGCTGGTGTTCCACCAGAAATTATGGGTGTTGGTCCAGCTGTTGCCATTCCAAAGGTTTTGCAAAAGACCGGTTTGAAGGTCAGTGATATTGATATTTTCGAAGTCAACGAAGCTTTTGCTGCTCAATGTTTGTACTCTGCTGAAGCCGTCAACATTCCATCTGAAAAGTTGAACATCAAGGGTGGTGCCATTGCTTTGGGTCATCCATTAGGTGCTACTGGTGCCAGACAATACGCCACTATCTTAAGATTGTTGAAACCAGGTCAAATTGGTTTGACTTCTATGTGTATTGGTACTGGTATGGGTGCTGCCTCTATCCTTGTCAAGGAGTAAATTGGGAATACAAAAAATTGAATTAGTTCTTAACGATGGTTGAGTCATGTTAGAGTTAGCTGCAAGTCAGCCACTCGATGGTATTTATGTTAATGAATATTATTTATTAGAGCAGTTGAAGCGACGCGACAACTTACTGTAGGAATTTGTGAGAGCAAAATTGATGTAAATAGTTTGATTTGGTTGATGAAGATATATGTTCGTATACCAAAGACTCATTACTGCTGTCTAATGTTTTGGATACTATTGCTACAAATTTACTTCACAAATCAATCTCATTTCTGATTATAAAAAATTTCCTATTGAATCTTATAGTTTATATCCCTTGATTTTATTTGTTAATGTTCCTTGAGGACTATTGAAGACAGTCTCTGTAGTATCTTTCTAGATCAATTCAAACACATTATCTTTGTCACATTTGAAAAGTCTCTAAAATTGTTTATCATGGGAAGTTTATCATAACCCACTCACCCACTAGTTTTATGTCAGTTATCTTTCGATAACCTAGCAGGGTACAGCTATCGATTAATCTCAATTTTTTTTTTGCGTACGAGAAGTTTATTGGTCTACTTACCTACTAGCTTTATGTCAGTTATCTTTCGATAACCTAGTAGAGTACGACTATATACTTTTATGCAATGGGAAAATTCGCAAAATTGATATTTGTTCTTCTCATATTCACCTTGACAAACCAGTGTCTTCATCCCTTGCTTCACTAGCTCAGTTGGCAGAGCGTCAGTCTCATAACAAAAGTTGTGTCATCTGAAGGTCGACAGTTCGAACCTGCCGTGGAGCATTCTTTTTGCTGCTTTAACAACCAATCTTTCCTTCAGTCAGATTCAGATCTTGATAACGGTAAAGAATGCTTTAATTCGTCTAAACTTACAAAAAAGTTTAAATTTTGACGTGATCTCGATCTACGAAAAATCACTAAATCTTAAATCATGATCAGATCAAACTCAAAACCCTACCCAATGCACCCATCAAACTGATTTACAGAAATTGTATTTATTCAAAGTTCCGAAACTACTGGTGACTTTAATTTGTTTTGCGCTCTACCAGTTATTATCATTCTTATGCTTTTATTTTATTTCACATGACTACCTTCAGCTGGACTATAGTCACAGTCTGCTTTTATTTAAAATACACGTTGGAGCTCTTGCGTCTTTCACTCATGATTTCTTCCATACGACTATTGGCCTCATTATCCTTAGATCCATTTCCCTGATGGGCCCTATGAGGAAAGTAAACCACATTGATAGGTGGTAAATAGTACACATTGGAGATTGGAAAATATTTGTATCGTTGAATAGACTTTAAGTCTAAGGTAGTAGGATTTCCACCTGAATATGCCAAAGGTGGAACTGAACTATTCTTGGTGCCTTCTTTGGAAGGTTCTTGACTACCTTTGGCAGAACTTCGACTAACTGGATGTGTTTGATCGTGACCTTCATCCTCAACAGAAGAAGCATCCCCTGAAGAATTTTCATCTTCATCTTCATCCTCATCTTCTTCCATTGCTTCATTAATTGAGCTATTGGTGGGATTCGTAATGTTCTGCTTTTTAGATATGGTCGATTTATCACCTTTTTCATTAGGTAAAGCTTGAACGTTCACATTGACCAAAACGTCGCTGATGTCTTCATCATCATCTTCCTCTTGACTTCCAGATAACTTAAAGCTCTTACGAGATGTGCTCAGTCTTCCCTTGATCAAAATATCATTCTTTTCAGAATAAAAATTAGGATTTCTCCCCCTGACAATGATGGGTTCACTCATAAGCTCATGTAAAACGATTTCGTTCTTGTCATTATTACCACTTTCACCATCTTTACCAAGGTTGTTCACTTCATCATCAACATAGTCATCGTAGTATAAATCAGCTACAACTGCACTGAGTTTGATTTTTAATCGATAGTAGTTCTGGAAAGTAGAATTACCGTTATTAGGAGTGGCATTTTTAAACTGCAACTTTTTGATAATGAAAAACTTATCAATCTCACCATTTTCAACAATAACATCGTCATTCAAAATCACTATATGTTCTCTATCGTTGATATGTGATGATTGAATTAAATCATTTTCATCTTTTCGGTCAATTTTGTCCTTGGAGTCTTTTTCTTTTGGTACGTTTTTGATAAGGATGGGTACACTTTTATGATTGAGGTTGGTCACGGCCAGTACTTCGATCTTAAAGTATTTGATGACTCTGGTAATGGCATATCCATACTCACTACTTCTCACTCTTAGTAGTTTATCATTCAGTTTGAATCCTTTAATATTCATACCCAATGATATTTGAATATAATTTCTTCTGTAGCACGAAATTACCTTGGGATCTTGTTTAACGGACGGGTCGGGAATTGCATTCTCATCTCTGTCTGATAAACCATTTATATCTTTATCATCATCACTTTTCTTTGCAAAAATGTATATTATGTTGTCGGTATCGTTGGTAAGGAATCTTCCATTCAAAAATCCTTTAAAGTCAATTGTCATGTCGTTGTCATCTTTATCAATAATTTTGAATTCGTCAATGTTATTCACGGGCACTTTTTTGAAGTCCAACAAGAGACGACAATTCTTTACAGTATAATCCATCTCATATTCGGAACCTTTGATGTCTCTTCTTTTTGTTTTTACTCTTTTCTTGGCCGGTTCGCTCTCAACGGGGGCATCAAGAACATCAAGATCAGGAATATTAGTCGGCTCAGGGGTGGACAATTTATCCGTCGAGCCAAAATTGGCACCGTATAGGTTGTTGTTCATTTCTTGGCCATTCAACCAGTTGATATCGCGATTGGGCTTCATGGAAAGGAAATTTGTCACCGAGTTGGAAGCTGAGAGACCTGAGGGAAACTGTTGCATCATTTGTGTGTACTGTTCGTCTGCTTGGGTTTGCAGTAGCTGCTGCATTTGTTGTAATTGTTGCAATTGTTGTGTTTGTTGTGCTTGTTGGAGTATTTGTAACTGCTGCTGTTGTTGAGCCAATTGGTTCTGCGATTGCTGGTGCTGCTGGTGTTGAGATTGTTGCATCTGGCCATACGGATTCATCTGAAAGAATGACATGGCCATGTGTTGGTGGTGATGTTTAGGGTTGTAATGAGGATTCTGGCTCATGTGGGGGGCCAAGTTGGTCTCAAAAGGATTAATCACCGGAAACTGATTCTGAGACTGCTGTACATTGCTGGCAGGGTTCGCAAATGCATTACCAATGATATTATTGTTCATGTAGTTGTTTTGTGTGGGCATTTTTGGGGTATCATCTTCGTAATAGTCAAGATCTTCTTGTTTGACAGTAACACCTCCTGCAGTGGACGGGGTATCTGATGCAGAAGGAACCTGATGTAGGATATCTGGGATGAAAAGAGACGCCAAGTCATCTAGGCGATCTTTGGAGTCCATGATGACTTTGTCCTTTGACTCTATGAGTGAAGGAAGGGATGAGATGAGATGGTATACTTCAGGCCAGTAAGGTCAGAAGGGGCGGTGGATCGGAGAATGACACTATACTTAAAGCGTCTACTTGAGTCGTGAAAGAACTATTATATATAACAAGGAATTTGTGTAGAGAAATTGATCATGATTGTTTAATGTCCACAGCGGTCACGTGCGGGATCTTGAAGACTACAACGTTGCATTGGTCAACGTCATCATGCGGGGCTACATCATGCAGCCGCTCGCAATTCGATTTATGGGGAACTTCAAGGTTGGGGTTACCGAGCTTCATGACCTATCATTTTAATAACGGTTTTCATATATATAAAGTGTTTGTTAAGTATACCAAGAAATGATGGTCAGAACGTTGTTAAACACACGTTTAGCTTCGATATCTTCCATCTGATAACATGGACTGGAAACTTTAAAAAAAGAAACCAAGCCCTACAACTGACTCGGAGCAATTTATTTACCAATTAGGAGTAGTTATCTGGTAAGGCCATTGGGGAAAGTTTATTGGGATGAAAAAAATAATCATCATTATTGTTGAAAATATAACATGGTGTACATTCTATTATTACCCCAACCTCACCACAACACTGCCCCTTCTTTAATTGCCAGATGATTGTTGTTCCTATTGCGTAATTGCTGTCTGGTTATTTTGTTCGGTACCATGATGCCGTGCTAAATTCCCTTTCATTTATCTGAAACCTCCCGCATTGTCAACCGATCAACAGGAAAATTGGAAGACGATAATATTTGGACCACCTCATTTTCAACTCAAAACCTCGAATGAATGAGACTCATTTCAGGTACTTTCCGTTATCAATTCATGGACCGATTGGCAGCATTGAAATATCAAGTGACTCATCAATAATGATCTCGTTTTTTCCAAGTCCCTTATGTCCCTCCTCTTTACTAGTGTTGTACGATTGAGTTGCCACTGATCTGGATGGGGTTTGCTCCGATGATCCAATTGCAAGTGTGTTTGGTTGGACCCTTGGCTAAGCCTTGTACAGTAAAGATCTACACTCGCAATTAGTAATCTATCTGACTCACGAGATTAAACAGCTTTCTATTAGAGCCAATCTACCAGAATAGAACTAAAATCTCACCGGGTTCTCAAACAGTACCACTTCTCTATACTTTTACTCTTTCGTTCCACCACACTTTCCAATGGTGTTCCAACCCCCCTTTCTCGTCGAAAAGTTCATGGACAGCTATGAAACCGATATCGTCCACAACATGGGTGAGACCTGTGTTGACTCGTTATCGTTAGAGGAGCTTCAGAAATTGACCAACACCAACATCATCCAGCAATTGGTTGAAGCCAAGCTCACCTATGGCCATATCAGAGGCTCTGACGAGTTGAAGACCGCTATAGCCATCATCTACAATGATTTTGCCACCTCTAAAGACGATCCAATCACCCCCGATCACATTGTTATCACCAATGGAGCGATTGGCGCCAATTTCCTCGCATTTTACTCGCTAGTGGCACCTCAGGATAAGGTCATAGTGGTGGACCCCACATACCAACAACTCTCTGGAGTGCCAGGGATGTTCTCAGGAAACTATGACAATGTGATTCCATGGACTCTTAGCTATGATAATCAGTTCCAACCAGACTTGGAGGTATTGCGCTCGTTGGTTGGAAAACACAAGCCCACGTTGTTAGTGATCAATAACCCCAACAATCCAACAGGAGTGGTTTGGAATGACTCCACGTTAGAGGAAATTGTCAATATTTGTCGTCCAACACAGACCAGAATTCTTTGCGATGAAGTTTACCGTCCATTGTTCCACTCTGTGGACGACACTCCCAAATCCATTATACAATTTGGCTATGAACATGCCATTTCAACCTCGTCCATCTCCAAGGCGTTTTCATTTGCTGGACTTCGTTTGGGGTGGATCGTCACCCGTAATAAGGATATTCTTGATGATTTATGGACAAAGAGAGACTACAATACCATCTCGGTAGGTGTGTTGGATGATTTAGTAGCCAGTACGGCATTGAAGCATTACAAACCCATTCTCAAGAGAAGCTATGATATCTGTCGCGTCAATTTGGGTATCATCGACGAGTTTATCCAAAACTCAAATGGTACATTTTCTTGGATCCGTCCGGTGGGAGGGTCTACCAGTTTTATTCGGGTCAATGGTGATGTGGATGTTGACAGATTGTGCGAAGACTTAGCCACCAAACACCACACATTAGCAGTTCCCGGATCTGTGTTTGGAAAAAACTGGAGTCAGTTTATCCGGATCGGATTTGGAAACAACAGTGAGGGAATTAAAAGAGGATTGGAAGAATTGACCAAGATTGTGCAAAATTATAAAAAGTAAATTAAAAATTTCTCAAGAATAGTATAATAACAACAGCATTCAAGGACTTTAATGGAACATACAAAATAGGCTACCACCAATACTGTATACCTTATAGTTGTAGATCACTAATGTGAAATAATGATCTAATTACCAAAATTTCACAAAGTGAATACTGGAACCTTATGGAAAAAAGTCCATTCAGTGATGGAACATCGAATTTTTTTTTTATTTGAATACTCGTCATTTGAACCGAACACCCCGAACTCACGATCTGTAATCAGTGTTATCATGTTATCATGCCAAGAACTAAATTTATGGTTTAACAGCCTTAGTAGTAGCTAAAAGGAGTAATTAAGGTTTAGTTAGACTCGGGGGTCCGAGTCTTAAGAGCTAGCTTTAGGTCAGAACTGACCAGAACCTATACAACTATATGGATTTGACAATAAAGGAATGGTTCTAGAAGTTATGTATGCAGTTGATTCGTAACAATAAGTCCGAGTTACAAATATGTACGTATGCAGCTGATTGAATTTCCAGTTCAAGATTAGTTCGCCAAGTATACAGTCCGCCAAGTATACAGTCTAGCTATTATATGGGAGTTCAGGTATGGTTTGTAAGTTTTTTTAATGGGTCAAAGGCGCATATTCAATTAAAGGATCCAACAAGTGCTCCATGGATTATCAGCAAAATTTGTATGTATAAGAATAGAATTTCACCCTACAAGAATCTTATCGGTTGCTCATGGTAAGGATAATGTTTTTTGACAATTTAACACATTTTTCTCATTAGACCCCTTTAAGTTTTCAATATGAAACTGGGATCCATTACTAATCGGTATATAATTTTCCTGGATTCATGTCGATTGACACCACTGATAGCTTAAAGTTTCTGAGAATTTTATAGTTTTATTCTATTTTGTATTGCTTTATGAACCAAATATCCCGAGTTACTATTCTATCTCTTGATACCATATTGTAACAGTTTAAATCAGTTTATAGTATTATCACCACCAATTACTTTATTACTAGTGCCAACAAAATGCCCCTTAGTGACGGGAAAGCAAACCCCGATCACAAAGATCAGCAAACACTAACGCAACCGGTTACACCAAAGATCACCAGAGCCGTACACCATAACCCAGTCGTTCCCCAACCATACATTTGGTTACTTACCCCTGCTGATCATCCTCATTTTGTCACGGCTGATCTGTTTATTTGTTCTAATAATACGCACACCAGTCTACGATCGTCGCATCCACCGTCATCACTTCAAATTAGTTAATTCGCAACTGTTGTTTCAATCTTATCATTCACGTTCTTTCTTAGTGGTTTTTCTTCATTTACTTTTTCTACTATCATGGGTGATAAATCCGATATCTATTATGGACGCTCTGTCAACAAGGTGTTCAATCAAGACTTTATCATAGATAAAAGGTTTAAAATCGTCAAACAGTTGGGCCATGGTGCTTACGGTATCGTGTGTTCCGCCAAGTATGATGATGGTACTTCGCCTTCTACTGATACCGCTAACTCGTCCACCTCTGATGGCTCATATGTGGCTATCAAAAAGATCACCAATATCTTTTCTAAGAAGATCTTGTGTAAACGGTCACTTCGAGAATTGAAGCTTTTACAGTTTTTCAGGGGCCATAAAAACATCACTTGTCTTTATGATTTAGATATCATTCCTAACCCTATGACAGGAGAGTTCAATGAGATATACTTGTATGAAGAATTAATGGAATGTGACATGCACCAAATCATTCGTTCGGGTCAATCATTGACTGATTCTCACTACCAGTCATTCATTTATCAAGTGTTGTGTGGATTGAAATATATCCACTCTGCTGATGTGTTGCATCGGGATTTGAAGCCAGGAAATCTTTTGGTTAATGCCGATTGTGAACTTAAAATTTGTGATTTCGGCTTGGCTAGAGGGTTTTCGGAAAATCCAGAACAAAATGCTGGGTTTATGACTGAATACGTAGCTACAAGATGGTATAGAGCTCCAGAAATCATGTTGAGTTTCACAAACTATACCAAGGCCATTGATATCTGGTCGGTGGGTTGTATTTTAGCCGAATTGTTGGGAGGAAAACCTTTATTTAGAGGTAAAGATTATGTTGATCAATTGAATCAAATTTTACTTATTTTAGGTACTCCAAAAAACTCCACTTTGACTAAAATTGGATCTGTTAGAGCTCAAAATTACGTCAGATCTCTTCCTTATATGGTTAAGGTTTCTTATCAAGAATTATTCCCAGGTGCAAATCCTTTGGCTTTGGATTTATTGGAAAAAATGCTTACTTTGGATCCTTATGAAAGAATCACGGTTGATGAAGCTTTAAAGCATCCTTATCTTTCAGTATGGCATGATCCTCAAGATGAGCCTGAATGTCAAGTGAAATTTGATTTCAAGGCATTTGAAACTGTCGACGATATGGCCGACATGAAACAAATGATAATAGATGAAGTCAAAACATTCCGAGAATTTGTCAGAAAACCAATTCATGAACAACAACAAATTCAATTACAACTTCAATTCCAACAACGACAAAAAGAAGAAGAAGAACAGAAACAATATTTACAACAACAGAATCAACAACTGGCTGATCATTTAAATAACGATTTGACATCAATGTCTCTCAATTCGGCTCCAAACCAATACGAATTGATGAACAATTTTGGTAATTCCAATAACGCTTCACTGGCTCTTAGTGCAGGTGTTAATACCAATCCTTCTGAATTGAATAGTAATCAAGATCTTCAATATTATCAATCAGTACCTAAACCTCAAGAATTGGACGAGTTTGTACAGGGCCACGGTTTAGCTAACGAATCTCAATTTCAACAATTTGAACCACAATCAGGTGTCAGTGATGGAGAATTATTCAGATTAGAAGAGGAGTTAGGATTTGGTTTGGATGGAAACTCGATGTTCAACAACAATTACTAAAATTTCAATTCATAAAGTTCTACTGTTTTATCAACATGATCATGAATTATGAACTTTAAAGTATATCACCATCATTTTCATTAATAGATGAGACATTTAAATGTATCTGGCATTTATACATTGTAATCTAAATATAGACTATCAAATAAATTTGTACTTCATGATCTTTCAGAATCATTCTGTGTTTTAACTAATAGTGTATCTAAATATATCACCATTTTTACCATAACACCAGAAGTTAGAATGGTCTAAGTAAAACCCATCGATTTTTCCATCGTGCACCAAACTAGACAAATCCAAAGTAGCCAAGGGGATTTCAATTGAAGGAACCAATTTATCGTCTATAATAGGATGAAACATGGTTCCAAAATTAGGATTCTTCAGCTTATTCTTAATCAACGATTTGTAGTGTCTTTTATATCTTAAATCATAAAGTGATTTGTAGAATGAGCTGACTATCTCATTCAGTTGTTCAGGTTGCTCATTTGTTTGGTTACTGGAATTAGGATGTAACGAATTTCCTGAATTCAAAATGGTAGTCATGTTCATGGTACCCCCATTGGTCACATTATTCAAAGAGTTATTCAAAGTATTGAAAGTAGGAGAGTTCACATTCAACAAAGGGGTGGTGAATTCTTCAGTATTTATAGATCGGGTTCTTGTATGGAGGTTTGTGGCTGCTTTGAATGGTAAAGTAGGCCCCTTTCTAGGGGACTTTATTGGTGAGGCACTGGTGGCATGCGTAATGATAGCTTTTGGTGATTTGGTACCGTCAGCTCTGGATTTTCTATTTTCTTTGGTATCTCTTTCTTTGTCCTTTTCTTTACTTTTGGGTTGTTTAAGCTTAGATAATGCCTTGTAATCAAACTCCCAAATAATAACTTTACCATCAAGTCCACAACTGATCAATTTATAGACCAGACTAACATTTGGTTCTAAAGCAGATCCTCCAAAGAGTGATTCTCTAACAAATTGGATTTTTTTGACAGTATTAGTATGACTCTTTAACCTTGCCACAATATTGATATCTTTAATCACAGGAGGATTTATCTCTTTATGATGAGAATTCGAATTTCTTGTGCCATGAGAATCATTTCTAGAGATATCCATACTATTGGAAGGGGTGATATATGGTGATAAGAATGATCCTGTATTTACTTGGTTCGTTGAGTTAACACTGTTAATTGTGCCACTTCTTGATCTCCTGCCGGTGGTAGCTGTTCCATTCATAGCAGCGACATTGGTATTGCTATGGTGCTTGCTGATACCCCCATTATTCTTGCTCAAAAGACCATTGACGTTATAATATGTCATCTTAAACACTTCTATCAAATCACCCTTTCCCACGACACAAAAAAACTTCAAGTCTGGAGAGAATTTGATATCAGTGATTCCATCATTAAAATAGTTGGAAATAGTATCTGTCAATATAGATCTATGAGTCTTATCATTTAAATCACCATAATTCAAATTGTAAGTAAACATCAAATCAAAAAACCGCACAAATCCATCATCACTTGCAATGGCCAAAACGAGTGGAGTTTGGGAAAAACTGGTGGTTTCAGCTTGATTTTCCAAGGTAGAAGTGATCGAAGTAATTGGTTTGTGGCTGATTTTAAAGTGACCCACAAGGTAGTATGGATATTGTACCAGATCCTCATTTGAAGAATCGTTGTGGTGCTCAGCAAATAAACTTAAATCGAATTTTTTGAAATAGGTAACATAAGAATCCGTACTCACCACTTTTTTACAGTATTTAGATGAGGAGAGACTACCTGATTTCTTCAACTTTTCTTCGGATTTATGTTCCGAGGCAGGACATTCTGCAAAGGGATCGATGATTAGAACTTCACCATTGGAGTAACCTGCAACAATCAAAAGCTCATAATGAGGATGGAAAATGACTTCTATGGAAGTGACCGCTATGTTTCCAAATCCCGAAGAGTATGAGGATTGAGTAGCACTGTGGCCAGATTTAATAGAGGCATTGTCTAAATGATGACCTGTAGGTCTCTCTAAACCAAGATCATCAAATACCTGGTAGTTAAACTGAAGCAAATTGATGACAACAATTTCACCCGAGTCCAACCCTAAAATGACAATGGGTTCCTTTTCCTTGAATACAAATGAGTGTACACAAGTGATTATGGAGTTCTGGCGAAACTGGATTCTTAAAAGAGGTTCCTCTATAACTTTTTTTGTTTCTGACGATGATTGTGAATTTTCGATTGATTTTGATGATAAGCTAGCTTCAGCAGCTTCGTCCTGATAAGGTACCACAGGGTCAGACGAGACAATATCCTTTGTATTTTTATAATTGGAGTCCGAGCCTATAGCAATTATATTCAAGATATTAACATGGGACGAGATCAACAATTTGGAAGTGGAGGGAGACTGGAGTTCCTTGGTGTAGGATTCTGGATCATACAGCAAGATTTTATCAATAACTCCAGGGAATGTAGAGGGGGTTTTGGAATCATGGAAATTCAGCAAGCTATGGTAGTTTTCGCCATGAGAAGCAGCCGCAGGAGCTGCGGTGGTTAATTTCAAGAGGCGGTTGAAGTTATTGGTGAGCTTATTGAAGGGGCTCTTGACAATGGGTTCTGGCTGATACGACCTTTCCACGTGGTTATTGATTTCTATAATATTGGTGATACATCCAGGATTCAAGTTGATGATCTTGAAGGGATCGTGATTCAATGGGTTGACATTGGCCCCAATGTGCATGTTACCCTCCATCTTTTTGTCCTTACTGTCCACAATCTTACGGAACAAGCCGGTAACGTGGTAGGGTAACGAGACATATGTGTTTGATTCATTAGAGGATGCTGAGAGAGGAGGACGAGCAATGTTCAAGTATGTACTCTGGAGTCTGGCTGTGGTGCTGGTACCAGTGATAGGCCAAGTTACCCGACAATCATCATGATCCTTAAGGCTGTAGTGAACATTGTGATCGAGAAACTGGAATCCAGGACTGACCAGGTTTAAGAATGGATTTGCCGGAGGAAGCTCGGAAACAAAGGTCAGTGTCATGGATAGAGATGCCCGGACGAGCTTTGGTTAATAGTGTAGTTAAGATAAGTTAAGTGTGGTCAGTTGTAGCAGAACCGGATTGGATTGGATTGGATTGGATTGGATTGGATTGGATTGAAGGGTGATTCTCGATGAAAAAAGTCAAGATTCGAGAGATGGCCGGGGACTTTGGAGCAAGGATTGGACAGCTTGACCGGTTCACCAGACCTAATGTGTTGACGTCGTAAAGATGGAAGAATTAAGGAAGTGGCAGTACCTACAACTTATCATATAGGAGTGCAGGCGTGCGTACGCAATCGCACTTTTTAGAAAAATTGAAATGAGATTAAAGCTGGATTGACGGGGTTTGTGCAGCAGCAGCAGTAATTGATAAGACCAGGATTAATAAGCACCTTTTACTTTACCAACTGAAAACATTCAGGATGGGTATGTTGGGGTTCTCCAGAGTTATAAGTTAGCGGCGGGGTAGTGCGCACGTCCCCACAAATGACGAAACCGGCAAATCAAATGCGTCGTCTTATGTACAAGCTTCGCAAATAGTTAACCATTAATCCACGAAGAGTAAAATCTGCCTCAGATTAACCGAACATAATTGGGGATTTTTATGCCACCAGCTTTGATACAAACACCGCAACTCCCCTCCCATACTATGAGGCTACCCGGAAATTAATATCATCAGCATCCATACGACACTTCCATGCTGTCGCCAGAGTTAGCGGTCATATCTACCACTGCTCATCATCTACACTCGGTTTATTGTTGCCGCCAAGTTATAAGAAAACTTGTCAGGGAGAGAACTTGTCAGGTAGACTCCGAGTCCTCCTTCAGTGTCAGTAGAAAGGGTGAATACTAACAGCTAACAGTTATCAGGCAAAAATTGATATTGTCACGGCAAAAATTGATAGGGCACAAATGATCGGTTTACTGGTCATTCATAATGAATGCGGCCAGTTCTCAAGATGACACCAAACTGGATAATTCTAGAATCGTGCTCAAACACCGGTTACGGGTTATTGGTGGAATTCTTCGTGGTCAAAGTAGTGATGACTTCACTTCTAGATCGCTCGAAATTTGACCACCAGTCAAAATTTGCCTACTAATTAATTTGGAGATAACTGCAAGCTTAATTCCGACGCTTAATCCCGAAGATCAACGCACTCAGATCAACAGTCATCAAGAGAATTACGGGAATGAGTTAATACAGATGCTTTCTTCAAAATGTTGATAGCCACCCATTCCTTGCCACTGGCTCTCGTGCGCCGTCACGTGCAGGTCGCACTGTTCTTGCCACATAACAGAAAAAATTTGCACTGTTGTCAACAACACCCCTGAACCCGTTTCAGTAGATAGTGCATGGGGCTACTCCTAATCAATTAAACTAAAGGGTGTCCTGTATCATATTCATCCCTAGGAAGCACCCTACCATTGTCATTTCCTCGTGAGTGCGCACTATCCTCCCTCCCAGCCTTTGATTGCTACTTTTTCCCGACAATCAAGGCGACAAAATTTCCGACGTTTTTCGACGAACCCGCGCAAAGATCCACACCGCAGTACCTAGGCCCGGCAATCTCGTCCAGGTGTACCACACATCATAATCAATCCCGCCAACAAGGGCCCCGCCATCCAATCCACCTCAGGCGTTGCCCGTCCTGTGAATCATGGCCGTTCTTCCTGCCAAATCATCCAGCAATGCTAAACAACATGCGTCGGGCGCTCGGTTTCGTCAAAGGAAGATCTCAGTGAAGCAGCCATTGACTATTTACAGTCAAAAGGACTTGCCGACACTTGATATAAACAATGAATTGGAACCGAGTCAGGTGCATCACCTCAATTCTAATGGGACTCAACAGCAACGTGACTTACACGCCATAGAAACTGGTGTTGATAAAAATGAAGAAGATGAAGTCCATTTACAACAAGTTATTAATGCAGCTCAAAAGGCCCTTTTGGGTTCGAAGAAAGATGACAAACTGAAAGATAAAAAGATAGAAAGCTCGGTGTATATTCCTACCCCAGACGCATCTCGAGTATGGCCTGACGCTCACAAGTATTATAATGATCAAACATTCAAAGAACCCGAATCATATATCAAATTTAGTGCGACAGTTGAAGATACAGTTGGAGTGGAGTTCAATATGGATGAGGAAGATGAAAAGTTTTTGAATGAAGTGCTCAGTAAAAACTATCCAAAGCCAAATAAAAAAGTTAAAGTGGAGAATGAAATAAATACCAGAAAGTGTACAGAAATGGAGTTTGAAATAGTATGTGATAAATTTGAAAAAACTATAGAAGAAAAACAACCGTTTCTATCAATGGATACATCTAATATACTCACTTATAATGAACTTTCTGCATACATCTTGGATGAATTTAAAAATAATAATGGTTCATCTACGATAGGAACCAATTCGAAATATTTATCCACATCTGCATTAAAAGAGAAATTGTCTAAAGAAATCAGTTATTCTCCATTTGTTACCTTATTTGATAAAAATCCTTTGGACAAATCATCGACCACTGCCTCAAGACCACTACAAAAACTTTTACAATTATTTGGGGAACCAATCTATGAACATTGGAAGAAGAGAAAGATAGAACGTAAAGGTAAAACTATTCATCCCATTTTGAAATTCGAAGATCCAAATGCAAATGAAAAAGACAACGATAATGATCCCTATATTTGTTTCCGTCGTCGTGAATTCCGTCAAGCACGTAAAACCAGAAGAGCCGATACTTTAGGTGCCGAAAGAATCAGGTTGTTACAAAAATCAATGCATCGTGCTCGTGAACTTATATTGAATGTGACTCAAAGAGAATTATTAAAAGCACAAGATTGGGAAGCAGAACATGCTATTTTCAAATTGCGTTGTGAAGCTAAGAATTTAAAGAGAGCTGTAGGAGTTAAGGGAGATGACCATCTCTTCTATCCTCATAAGAGAAAGAAGATTATTAGAATCAAGGATGAAGATGATGAAAGAGAAGGTATGAAAACTAGAAGAAGTGATAAGAGGAAACTTGATACTCGTGACAGTCTTTCTGGGTCAAATATTGGACCTAACTCACTTAAGGATAAAAGCTTACAACAACAGCAATTGCAACAAGACGGTACTACTTCTTCAACCCAACCATATGTCAAACTTCCTCCATCCAAAATCCCAGATATGGATCTTGTCACCGTTTCATATGTATTAAAGGAGAAAAACGAAACCATCAAAAGAGCCGTTCTCGAAAAGTTACGGAAGAGAAAAGAACAAGACAAAGGATATGTTAATGTCATTGATGATCCATATCAACCATACTTTGATATTTCTACCAATGATAATTGTAAAGAGTTAAGTCACTTGCCATATTCCTCAATTGCAGCTGCAAATTATCATCAAATCAATACTACAAATTACATATCTGAACCACTCAAAAAACTTTTAGAGGAAGGAAAGAAACCATTACCAGGAATGAAAACATTCAGAGGTTCTAATGGAGAACTTATCCCATCTAAGGCATTTCCACATTTACTGTCATTACTTCGTGATAAAATCAATGAACATAAGTATAATTCAGTGAGTTATATTGCACAACTTTTATCGAATATTGAAACACATAATTTCAGTGCGTATAATAATGGGTATGGTCACCAACAACAAAAGCAGCGCTCAGATACTGAGGATGATTCTAAAATTTCTGATCCCGTGTTTAGGTTGAGAAAACGTGCGGGAAGAGCAAATCGTACTTTCATTGATAGAAAAGGTTTAATGGATAGACCGGATGACATTATAGATGAATTTTTGAACCTTAAAGACGATGATCCCAGTGAAAATAAAAATTCCACCAAAGAGCCATTTGTTCCTAATGTTTACGATTGTAAACATGATACTGTCAAGAGATTAGATTCTAATTGGAGATTTGATAATGATCTTACTGAGACTCAACGAGGATCACAAGATCCGTTTAGTTTGGATCCATCCCGACTCAATTGTATCAGTGATGATACCCAATCTATAAGATTCGGATCGATGTTACTCTCGAAGTCCTACGGACTCTTACGTGAGTCTGTTCATCAAAGACAACAGGTGTATATACAGCAAGCAAAAATGAGGGCATTGCAACAGCAACAACTTGCAAACAAACAACAACAGCAACAACAACAGCAACAGCAATCACAACAATCACAACAATCACAACAATCACAATCATCACAACAATCACAATCATCACAATCCTCTTAATTATGACATAACTTACATCATATTCCAGGTCTTCAAGACACACTGACTCGCCAGTCAAACCAAAATAACCGTTTTTTGCATAAACTCGACTAAACTCTTGAAGAGTGACGTTGGTTGAAATCAGTTATTTTTTAACGACTTATCTTCTTTTATGTATTATAGTCTATTATCAATATAACGTAACATTATTACAACAAAAAACCGAGTTAAAATAAAATTAGGTGCCCAGCGAGACCTATACCGAATTTCTCAAGATGACATTAGTTCTTTCAGGATGATAAACATTACTGAGCTACCAGGAATAAACAAGCTGATTTTAGTGTCTTCTGGGAAACATGGCACACCGCGAAATCGATCCGTATAGACTGCCAAAACCCAGTGAATTAAAGGACAATCTGACAAGTTTCGTAAAACCAAATTTGAGGGATAAAGATCCGATTTCTAGCATGAACCATTTTCGCAGTCGTTAAGTTACTGAGACAATTGAGTTCTTGAAGATAAACTAAAGTATAAGTGAATTGTTGTGGGCCACTAGTCTAGTATCCATAGTACAATTGTCGCTATATGCTATATAGGTCACTTGCTTTTTACTAGCAACCATATCTTTACGCAACCATCTTTTCAATACTGTATAATAGTGGAGACTGCCACAGTGGAATTCGCACCTATATAAGGGGCATTCCCCACTCTCGGTCCCAGTAATGCCCAGTGTAATTGTTTTTGGAGCCCACGGAAAAGTGGGCCAACAGCTCATCAAGATCCTTTCCCAATCGTCCTACACTGCCACTGCTGTTGTTAGAAATTCGCTCCAGGCTTCCACCATTGGTGAGATTTCACTGGGGGCTTCCAACATCACCACTACTGAACTCACGATCAATGATGCCTCAGTAGAGCAGATTTCGCGTGCAATTAAGGGACACGATGCGGTGGTATTTACTGCTGGGTCAGGAGGGAAAAACCTCCTTGAAGTAGACTTGGACGGAGCAGTGAAGACATTTGAAGCCGCAGTGGATGCTAACACCAGACGGTATATTCTTGTCAGTGCCATCAATGCCGACAAAAGACCAGTTTTCAGCAAGTCGCCCATTTCGCAGTACTACATCGCAAAGCATTACGCTGACAGAATTCTTTCTCTCGAATTTGCATCCTCCTTGGACTACACCATCTTGCAACCAGGAAGACTTACTGACGATGAGCCCACTGGTAAGATCCATGTGTTTCCCAAGTCCACTGACCAGGATTCTGGTGATATTACCCGTGCAGATGTCGCCAAAGTAATTCTTGAAGTGATTGGCAGAAAGGACACTTTTGGCAAGACAATTCCATTCGTTTCCGGTGAAGAAGAAATTGAAAGTGCGGTCAAAAAGGGATTCTGAAGGTAGATCAATGATACTAAACTGATCACAATACACTGTCGTAGGAACTGTACACCGCTTGAATAAGCAATAAGTCGATATAAATGATTAATTATTTACTCTTGAATGCTAAATGAAATACCAATCTATGCGTAATTAAAATTGGCGATACCGGTAGAAGCACCCTAGGGAAGTGTCAAGTAAAATAATCATTGCATGCAACTAAATTTTAGTTAGTCAAACCTTATTTTTAGGGTGGCTGCAAAACATTGACAAATGACACCACCAGAACACACAAGGTGCCTCCCAATCAGCCAAAACTTGTTGGTAGCGATCCTTTTACAATCCTTTGCATTCACGGTTGACACACCTTTTCAATTTGCAACTGGCAACCTTTTCAAACTACATCAAATCTATAATCTAGCATTACTAATATTGTCTATAAATACACGTCTATATCACCTAAAACAACCCCTCAATTTCCCCATCATCGTTAACTTCTACATTCATAAATCCAGCATGAGTAGGCAAACCAGGGATGGTCATGATTTCTGCTGCCAAGGCATACAAATATCCGGCACCTGCAGAACATCTGACTTCTCTGATAGGCACAGTAAATCCGGTTGGAACACCCTTCAAGGATGGATCGTGTGACAATGAGTATTGAGTTTTGGCAATACAGATTGGCAATTTGTCATATCCTTGTTGAGTATAAGTTTCGATCTGTTGTTTAGCCAATGGAGATAATTCGATGGCAGAAGCTCCATACATCTTGGAAGCAATAGTGAATAATTTGTTTTCCACAGTGTCATTGACATCATACAAGTAGTTTTGTTGAGCATTAGCATCAGATAACTTAACAGCTTGGACAACGGATTTGGCAAGTTCCACTGCACCGGCACCTCCCTTGGCCCAATGGTTGGATGGAACAGCAAAGTCAGCACCTGCCTTGATAGCTTGTTGTTGAATCAAATTGATTTCAGCTTCAGTGTCTGTTTCAAATTGATTGATAGCAACAACAACCGGAACATTATATTGTTTGATGTTTGAAATTTGCTTGGCCAAGTTTGCACAACCCTTCTCCAAGAATTCGAGATTCTCAGAGGTATATTCTTGAGGTAATGGTTGACCAGGCTTAACATCAGTAGCTCCACCATGTAATTTTAAGGCTCTGGAAGTGGCAACCAACACAACGGTATCAGGTTTGAAACCAGAAGTTCTACACTTGATATTGAAAAATCTTTCACCACCCATTGTAAAGTCAAAACCAGCTTCAGTGACAACAAATCCCTTTTCTCCGCTATTGATAGGGTTGGAAGGGGAAGTCAATTTCAAAGCAACACGATCAGCAATGACAGATGAAGCACCAATAGAAATGTTGGCAAATGGACCAGCATGTACAAAGACAGGAGTACCTTCTAAAGTTTGCATCAAGTTTGGCTTGATGGCATCTTTAAGCAATGCAGTAATGGCACCAGCACATCCAATATCTTCAGCAGTGATGGCTTCACCAGTACCATTTTGAGTACCAACAACAAGCTTACCAACTCTGGCTCTCAAGTCTTTCAAAGAAGTGGACAATGCCAAGATAGCCATTAATTCTGAAGCAACAGTGATATCCATACCAGTTTTACGAGGTGGGAATTTTCCAGCTTCATTCTTACCTTGACCAATGGTGATTTCTCTTACGAATCTATCGTTACAGTCCACGACTCTCTTGATGGTGATAGATTCAGGATCAATATCGAGCTTAGCAAACTTTTCAATTTCAGCGTCAGTTAAATCGTCTGGGTTAGTGGTAGTAATACCGAGTTTTTGTAATCTGGTCAACATAGAAGGAGTGAAACTTCTCTTTCCTTTCTTAGGAGGCACTAATCTTTTGTAGAATCCCTTTATGGTCTTTGAAGTGCTTTCGTGGAACATTCTGGTATCAACAGCGGCACACAACAAGTTTTGAGCAGCAGAAATAGCGTGTATATCACCAGTTAAATGCATGTTGAATTCATCCATAGGAATGACTTGAGCGTAACCACCACCGGCAGCACCACCCTTAACACCAAAGGTAGGACCCATAGAAGGTTGTCTAACATTGGCAATAGAGTTGTAACCCAAATGAGCTCCCAAAGCTTGAGTCAACCCCATGGTAGTGGTACTCTTACCTTCACCCAATGGGGTAGGGGTTATACCGGCAACTAACACGTAGTTACCGTTTGCTACCTTGTCACCTTCGGCTTGTTCGTCCAAACGGTCAATAATAGCCTTTGGATCGACTTTAGCCTTGTAGTGACCATAAGGTTCCAATTCTTTTTCCAAGAGTCCTAATTCTTCTGCAATCTTGGTAATCTTCTTTGGTTTTTGAGCTCTAGAAATGGCAATATCAGAAGGAACCGGGGTTTGAAGATCCAAAGGTAAAGGTTTGAAAGCGTGTTCGTGGGCCCTCTTGGCTTGCAACACAGCAGCATCGTACACGTTAGAGCATAACATGGCCACAGTCATTGGCCCAACACCACCAGGAACAGGGGTGATGAAAGAAGCCTTTTTTGCAACCTGTTCGTAATCGACATCACCAACCAACTTCTTACCATTTTTGGCTGAAGGGTCATCCTTGTAATTTATACCGACATCTATCACAATGGCATCTTGTTTGATCCAGTCAGCCTTGACGTATTCGGAAATACCAACGGCTGCAACTATGATGTCGGCATTTCTCACCACATCTGGCAAGTTTTCAGTGTGACGATGACAGATGGTCACAGTACAATCTTCGTTTTTCAACATAGCAGCCACAGGAGTACCGACAATATCAGATCTACCAATGACCACCGCATTTTTACCTCTCAACTTGATACCAGTGGTCTTGATCAACTCAATGATACCATTAGGAGTACATGGCTTGAACATAGGGTTTCCTCCTCTCTTGGAGAGTTCACCCACGTTGTACCGATCAAACCCATCGACATCTTTGATGGTTGCAACCGAGTTGGTCACTAATGTCTCATCAATATGTTTAGGTAAAGGCAACTGGATCAATACACCGTTGACCTTTGGGTCTTTGTTCAAACGCTCGATCTCTTCTAAAAGAGCTTCTTGTGAAATATTTTCATCCAACTTGAGTAAATGAGACTTGATGTTTGACGACTGAGCAGCCTTCAACTTGGAACGAACATAAGCAGAGGAGTCTGGTCTGCTACCAACTTGAATGATGGTCAATGAAGGAGCAAACTTCAAGTTTTCAAGGACTGGTTCGACTCCAGCATATTCCTTAAAATTGGATTTATTGTATTGAATTACCTTAGCAGCAATTTCGTGTCTGATGGACTTGGCTAATTTAGTACCGGAAACGACGACAGCGTCAAGCCGTACTCGGGAGGTAGAGAATCTTCTGGCAGAAACTGCCAACCGATTTGAAAATCTGCTTGATAGCATGATGAGAAGAGTAGTTGATTGATAACTGAAAAGAAATTGGGTTATATAGCGGGCTGTGTGCAGGCCGGTCTTCACTATGGGCTAAAAATTTTCACGTCTTCGATGAGTCACGGAGCTTGCTTCTGATTGGCTGGATGTGGTGGGAGACGTCTGGGGGTGACAGGACGTGAAAATAGGGATAAGATGGGGTGTAAACCAATGTCGTTGAGGGTATGGCTGATTGATTGGAAATCAGAGCCGTTGCAACTCATCTGATGATTAGCTGACTCGGGGATGCGGCACGAGTCACCGGAGTCAGTGCCGCACATTTTTGCACCCACAAAAATTTTGATACCAATCAATGAGTGACAAGAATTAGTGGGCCCAAACTACGTTGAAACAAAGCCATTTGTACTGAGATGGAGGCTACGACTTCGCTCAAGCTTCTATACAACTTTTAGGCTTCAAACCGGATTCAGTTAGGTCCTACTGGGCCCTCATATCCAGAATGATTTAAATTTAACGGACACCTCTGCGAGATCTGGGACTAGAAGTTCCAGAAACAAGGCGTCCAGTATTAACAAGGAACTTCGGAGCAATTGGGATTCCACCATGTGCTATACAGTGATAGTTATTGCAATAATAAATCGTCTGACTCGGCTAAATCTTCAAATTTGCCAAAGTCACGAGAAAAAACCGTTGAATCTGGGAGTTTTCTACAAATATCCAACCACCTATTTATCTAGAGATTCTTGTAGAGTTACGTATCATTATTGTTACACCAATTAACAGGAATAAGGTGTGTAGATGGCAGGTTTTGGTCATAGTAGAATTATCAATCCCATGTGATAATTGGTATGAGATGAGCCCAACATCTAGATCATTGTAAGGATTATTAACAAAGTAACGAGTCTCGTACAATTAGTATCGTCTATTGAAAATTATCATGTGAATTTTCTTTAGTCTCATGTGATTGTTCATAGTACAGTTCCACAGTCTTTGGAACTGTCATTGTTATCTCAGCAAATTTTCGAAATATTCGCAAAATCGTACTGAAACTACCCAGATGTAAATACTCTGAAAGACTTGATAAATGAACAGTAACATGTATTCAGCACTATATTACAGACTTAGTAAATCAAATTTATTAACACGACACCATTTCCAAGACACTTTGGAAATAGTACACATGGTACAGAAGTTGATATAGAAATATGACTACCCGTTTCGACATAATAGGGTAAGGTTGGAGGGATGGAAAGATCAACTGCTAAGCAGAAAGAGCGTAAAGTAAGTTTTGGAAATGCTGCAACATCGTCAACTTTGGCAAGTACCACCCTTTCTCTGTGAGATATTTCCAGAATATTCAAGCCATTTGCAACCTTTCGCAGTCATATTAAGGTGTGGACCAGCGGGTTCCAATGGTTAGTTGGACAAGCAACATTGATAAATTAAATCTCGAAATGAGGGAACGTTAGATCGTAGGCTATGAATTGGTGGTGCAACTGTCATACAAGATGAGAATTTTTTGTGGAGTGATACTCCAATCTGGAATAATTCCGTGTGATTAATCGCTGCTTAATTATATCTACTTGTAGTGATATTCACCAGGCCCATGTTGGATACACCATTCGATGAATCCCTCTTTTTAGTGAATACGTCCATTTACAAAGTCGCTCCTCCAAAATGATCAAGTTACTACTGATTTTTTCAATTATTCCTTCTTACTCTATTTATATTTAGTATATCCAGATACTATATAGAAGCAACACTAAGACTCGCTGTTATCGCTTCCGACCTCGGTCAAAACGTCCGAACTGACGTTCCGTTCACTGCGTAACTGGTTCAACATTGCTTGGGCACGGAGCATTATTTGGTCGGTCTTGTAACCTACTGCCGAATCAGGTTGGCTCTTTCTCGATGTCATTCTCCGCTTGAGAGAGCTGACACTTTCGTACTCATTTTTGGGTCTGCCAGTGTTTGGGCCCGAAACTTGTTCCATTAAATCGTCTAGTGTCATTGTCGAATAAAACGATAGGGCTTTGCTTCTCCTGTTTTTACTCTTCCGATCTTTAGCTGAAGATGATGATGAGATGGAAGGTCCACTGGACTTCAACTTTTCCAATAGAGTATCAATAACTGCTTTCGATCCTTCGGAATCTCCATTATTTGAGGCATTTTCATCTTCGTCAACCTCATCCTCTTCTTCATCGACAATATTATCTTCTTGTCCGTCAGCCGCATCTTCAGTGTCGTTATCGTGACTAGTCGTATCATCATTAGTTTGTGCCTCTTGCGATATTGACTTCTTTCTAGGCTTCTTGGTATTGACTCTAGCATCTTCTATCATCTTCTTTCTTGCTTCGTATGTTCTTTGATCTTCTTCTCTTTGAATATTTTCCACATGTGCCTTCCTAAATTCGTTGATGAAATTAACAAACTTGTTAAAAAAACTGTTTCTGCTGTTCAGATCTTTAGAATTTTCTCCAAAGTAATCCATTAACGATTCAAATTCACTTAAAGTCTTTTGTAAATGACTTTGCAACAACGAATTTTTGATCTTGGCATTTTCTAATGGTCCCGCAACCTTACTTAATATTCTATCATCAGGATGTAACATAGAGGGATCACTCAAATTTCCCTTGGAAATAGAACTGCTAATATTATTGATGGTTCTTTCATATTCCTGACAATCATTATCCAATTGTTCAATCGAAACATTTTGAATAAAATTCAATGAATTTAATTCGTCAACGAATGAACCATGTTCAGGGAATGCATTACGAATAATCTTTTCAATGTAGTGAAGGAAATTCATCGAATTCTTATCATCCTTCATAAACTTTAATCTTTGTAAAGTATCAAGTTTAAACCCCATAGCTTGTTTTGAAAAATCGTTCATGAAGTTACCAACCGATCTGATTATACCAAGAACATTTTGTAAACTCTCAGAGTTCCTTACACTCTTACTAGCTTCATCAATCAACTGAAGCTTTTTAAGCAAATCCAAATAGTCCTTCTGGTAAGTTTGCATCAATAACAATGCCCGAGATCTTGATTTCCAATAATGTCTCAAATTGAAGCAAAGCTCAAGATATATTCTATCTGCTCTTTCCAATTCATCTGAAGTTTTTGATGGCTTTTTTCCAGGGAGAGCAAAATTGAGCGAATAAGGAGTGAAACTTCTAACCATAAAGTCACTATTTTCAACCAAAGTATCAGTATTGAAAAATTCCAAAACACTGATATTATCAAGAATATCCTTATCACAATGTAAAACTTTCTTTACCAATGCTTCCACAGAAAGATTCGCATACATATGAAGATTAATACCGAACAGTTGGGCCAAATCTCTTGGTAAAAATGAAATTTTCTTAGGTACAACCAGAATTCCTTCATCACCATCAGAGGTATCCAAATCTTTCTTTAATCTAATCGCAGATGATTTTGCAACGAATACCTTCTCCACTTCATTCAAAATACCCTTCTCTAATAACTTATCTGAAACGCTGGTATGCTCAATACCACTCCAAAAGGTTTCTTTGATATCATCCAATTTATCCCAATGCATTTGTTTCAATTTCGTCTTCGGTCTAGCAATTGCAAGTAACTCTTGATGTTGGCCAAAATTCAATCTTTCGGGAGTTCCTGGCAAGCCAGTTGGGGTAGTTGGGGCTGTATTAGGAGCGGTCCTTGTTGGGGTACTAGGAGCAGCTGGGACTCCTCCTAATAATGAAGGCATAGGTGGTGGAGGTGGAGGTGGAGGTGGAGGTCCACCACCATCTTTGATAAATGGAGGCAATGGCGGAGGAGGGGGAGCATTTGAATTGATAAAAGCAGGCAATGGAGGTGGAGGTGGCGGAGGTGGTGCTGCTGGACCAGTACTGCTCGTAGAATTGCCAGTAAAAAATGAGGGAGGAGGAGGAGGAGGAGGAGGAGGTGGTGGTGGTGGTGGTGGAGCAGGAGGTGCAGAGTCTGTTTTGGTGGTAGTGGTGCTAATTTTACCTTCAGGTGTTCTTGAGCTAGTTTGTGCCAAAGGTGTTTCCTGTTTGGGATCCGATATTTCATCTTCTTTGATTTCAGCATTTGAAGCAGTCGGCGTTGATGGGGGAGGAGGTAAAGCCTTGGATGAGCTTATTTTATTTCCATTAGCACCATTTGCTAAAGAGCCGATTTCAGAGTCACGCGATTTGACTGACACTATCAGCGAAGCTGGTTCATGTCCGTCATTGAATTTGAATTCCTCATTACTGTCATTTCCCAGTTCTTCTGGTTTGAAGTTATTTCTTTCTTCAATGATTGACAAGTCGTCAGAGTTTACGAAACCTGAATCATTGGGTCGGGGAGGTAATGGAAGGGGAGGTAATGAGCTGTGTTTTGATTTGATCCCCAATTCCCTATCTCTGTTTGCTGAGTGCTTTGAAAATACGGTTTCTAATTCATGAACAATATTGGTGCCTCTCACCGAATTAGATTTGATAATTGGTGAGTTCATCAAGGAGTTGTGGGTATGATGTTCATGGATTTTTGTAGTTCGGTTCTTTTCATCTTCTAATTTTTTAATTTGTAATTGAAGTAAGCCAATATGCTTTTCTTGAGAAGCTATTTTAATTGCACTGATCTGATTTTCCTTTTTAAGATTCACAATGGTTTCATTCATACCAAAGCTGGCCTCCAATTCCAATTGTTTTTTGTCACTTTCTAATATTTTTATAGCTTTATTAAGTTCTCTTGCTTCCATAATAGCTCTCCTGGCAGTTTCATCAGTAATGAGTCTGTCAATTAATCTTTGAATCGAGCTACTCAAAACTGAGTTTGAATCAGAAGCAATCATAGTCGATTCGGCAATAACATGTTGCATCACCGACTCAATTAATACTAGCAATTTGCTGACTTCCAATTCACTTCTCCCACTATCCTTCAACATTAGAAACTTCTGAAATATTGATTTCATGTAGGATTCATTAGATTCATCATCAGAATCAACAGATGTATCCTGGAATTGGTTTTTTATGTCCTTGTACAAATCATCCAAACTTGCCACTTCAGAGTTGATATTGCTTGATCCAGCAGGATTGTTTGTAAGATTGAAAAATTCAGTATAATCTTCTTCGGCAAAAGCTTCATACTTCTCTATCTCGTCGTTAATTCTTTCATTATTAATAACTT
Organism: Suhomyces atakaporum; assembly: GCA_030561405.1. Taxonomy (NCBI): domain Eukaryota; kingdom Fungi; phylum Ascomycota; class Pichiomycetes; order Serinales; family Debaryomycetaceae; genus Suhomyces; species Suhomyces atakaporum. The sequence goes on from JAKTXH010000009.1 coordinate 55,218, forward strand.
TAAGCTTGTCGAAAACCTTGAGTAGTCTGGAATCGTTGAATTCTCTTCTTAATGATATTCTCTTTTTAATATGTTTCGTTCCTTCCATAATACCATTGACTAACAACAAGGTAGTTAAGGAATAATTCTTTAAGTTGGTATTACCACCGAGCCTTTCACTTCCACTGGTAAAATATTGATCCAAGAATCCTTCAACTGAATTCAACCAGGGCTGAAATCTTACATACTCTCCCACCAAATCTTGCAAATTGACCATACTTTCCAAGATATTTGGAAGATACTTATTGCTTCTATAGTATGATAAGAAAATCAACACTTCAGTGACCAAGATTCGAGTGGCCAATCTTGGGGATATCAAAGAGAAGATCATGGATTTTATGACGTGAGCCTTATTCTTCTTGACTACCGCATTCAAATCATCTGATTCTTCTTCTTCTTGTCGTTCAGCATTTAGTATATGTCTCAAGCATCTAATAATAATGAACTCTTTATCGAATTCGTCGTTGGATTTGATACTTTTTTTATTGATTCTGGAGAGAATAACTGAAAGAGCACTTTCTCCTTGGGCATCCACAAAAGTCTGGATCCAATGACTGCCATATTTATTGGATAACGTGCTTTCACCTAATCGTTTATCCAATTTCTTATACTCTCTAAGAGTTAATTTATTGGACATAATTCTGGTCACATACCATTCAGGAGTACCCTCCTTGAGTTTCTTTTTAGCAAGAGCATTTGCAGTTTCACTCTCATTGGACATGGATGAATCTATAGATTTCTTCTTTTGTTTGGAGTAGGCTGCTTCATCGAATCCTTTCTTGGTGGTACCCAATTTGGCAATGGCCTTAATTGCTGAGAGTTTGGAAGTCTCAGAGTCACCATCTTCTGATCTGGAATCACTCAGTCTTCTCAGATGATGATCGTGATCAGTACGCGAAACATGGGCCTGGGCTTGTTTAGTGAGGACTTTCAAATCGAAGCCACTATTGGTTTCATGCTCTCGTAAGAGCAATTCCCATTTTCTCTTGGTAGGCTGGTCTCGAAGGGTTTTTACCGCTTTATCAGTAAATACTCTAGTGGAAAGTAATTTTTCAAATAGCTGATCTACCACCTCGGGACGGGGCATTTGATTGATGTATGTGGCAACGGTTGCAAAGGACTGAACCGAATGATTGGAGCTTAATTTTGGCGATGCAAAGGAATGGGCCAGGGAGGCTGAAGATGGCAGAATGGTTCTGGTGGCAGATTTTATTCTGGTATTCACTGAAATATGCTTAGGAGGGGGAAGTTCAGAGAGTGAACTTGTGGATGTGTTGGGGAGAGACCCCAATGGTTTATGAGGAGTATGCTGATGAGGTTTTATGGTAGGGGGAGGCATCAAATCTTCAGTGGAGAGACCATAGCCGGCAAGATTTAGACCCACTGCTGCCAAGCCCAGAGTATCCAGTTTTGTTTTGGGATCTAACGAAGAGAAGCTTCCAGCACTACTGGAAATGCTAGGAGCATACTCGTCATGATATGAGGCTGTCGGTACTCTCTTTGAGTCACTAGAAGCCGAACCTTGGCGAGGAGATTGATGACCCTTAGAACGGTCTGGCAAGTACTTCACATGGATCGGTTCCCTGGTGGCACTGGTGTTATCGTAGCCAATGGCTTGGAACTGGTCCTGGAGATCCAGATCATGATGGGACGACTGGCTGGAATGTCTGGAGGAAAATTCGTCACCCGAGAAGTTGAGGATGGAGGTGGATTTCGAGAGCTTCTTGATACCCTTGGAGAACACGTTCCGTTTCGTCACCTTGATGTCGTCTGGAGGGTCACCGTTCATGGTGATCTGGTAGAGAAACAGTTTACACGTGAAGTTGGTATACGCGAGTGAAACATGTCAGGGACCGCCCAAGGTTAGAGGGAGAGGGAGAGAGGGAGTAAAGAAAAGAACGAGAAGAAAAGAAAGCAAAATAAAGAAACCAAATTAAAGAACTAAATTAAACTGTCGTAATGTCGAGGAATTTTATCGATAGCTACATTAGTAGGGTGGTTACTTGGTTACTAGTAGGCATTGTCGATTTCGCACAGAGGTGGTGTCTGAAAACGGAAATGTGATCTGGAAATAGAGTGGGTAAACAAGTGGTAGAGGTGGTGGTGTGTGCTGTAAGGGATTTATAGATGGAGATATCAAGAAAAAGACCGAGGTTGTCTGGAGCTAGTTACTAGGAGCTAACAAGACCTAAAGTGGGGATTATATCTTATAGTTTCCTATCATTTGCTCGCACTAAATGAGGAACAAATTGTTCATACTAATATGATACAATGTATTAGTTTGATGGGAATAAATCTGGAAATCTGAAACTTGTGATTTTGATACTTCTGGTGTTTAGGGTCTGTTTGAATTTTGGCTTCCTATGGCTTCCAATTGTTTGGATCAATGTTGAATGAAGTAAGCATGGAGGTTGTGGGGACTGCTGGATATGTGAGCACTGAATGTGTAGTAATGTAAACTGTTGTTAAGTGGTTGTTGCAATCGTGCAAATTGGGGTAACACAGTGAGACGTCACTACTCAGAATAGGCTCTGGGGTGAAGGAGGAAGTTCACGGAAATTCCATCACTATTGTTGTCGGTTCTGGAGCTGGTATTATACAAACAGAGTATATGGAAAAAAATGTACAGAGAACATGTTTGGGTCTTTTGCAACCTAACGGATTCACAAGGAATTTGCATCTGGTCAAGTTGTAGGACCATTCGTCGAGGACTTTAGGGCTATCATGATAGTGCGAACCGATGGCTACCCTTTTTTTTTGAAGCATCTTTTTCCAGTATTTTATCGGGCTTTTTGCTGGCCAAAGTAATTATGTGTAGATGTCTCACAACTACCATAAAACCTAACACACTGTTGTGTCTTACATTCGCTGAGTTCAATGTTCTCTATACACATCACCATTCCTCTATACAACTTGGTGTCTCCAGTCATTAGCTCATTATGTCGTAATTTGAATTCCCAATTTCCATTTTAATTCTTCTCATTTCCCATTCTCGTTCATCTCCATTCACAGCTCATGCTCATCAGATTTTATCTCTTGATATTTTCATTTCTAAGTGATCAACGCGACGCGTTTACTGAAACTTCACACACCACCAACCACAACCACTGTCACTCACCACAACCACCATTACACCCACTACACCGTCCTCCACACAATCATGCCGCCCCGTAAACAGAAGCCCATCGCCAGCTTCTTTGCACGAGCCCCACCCAAGCCAAACCCCGTCCAAGTTCATGCCAAAGTGGAGCTTACTCGCTCAAGCTCCCTCTTATCATCCAGTCTTCTGAGAAATAACGAGTTTGACGATATTTCCAGCTCCGATACCTCGTACGACTCAATAGAGGTCAATAACTTCAGCAATCCCGCGCTTTCTCGTTCCTTCAATAGTACCCACAATAAGCTGTTCTTGGCTGCAAATGAGGTGGTAGACTTAACATCACCAGAGAAAGTGAAACCTGTGAAGGAAGAGGTGAAGGAAAAGCCTCCCAAGCGGTCTGGCGCTCTTTTTGACCTTAGAGGTCAACCCCGTAAAGTACCCCGTCTCAATTCCACTCCTTCGTACTCGGTTGAGGAAAAACAGACCAACACCTTGAGTGAGGAACAACAGAAAGTGATCTATGCGGTGGTCAACGAAAAGAAGAATGTATTCTTCACAGGCAGTGCAGGTACAGGAAAGTCTGTGGTCTTGCGAGAATTAGTCAAAAGGCTTAAGGCCATTTATAGAGATAATGTGGGGCTCACTGCATCCACGGGAATGGCAGCGTGCAATATTGGAGGAACCACGCTTCACAAGTTTTTGAATATAGGCTTGGGAACCTCCTCGGTAGCGGATATGGCAAAGAGAATAAGTAAAAATAATTATCAGTTGCAAAAATGGCGGTCACTCAAAGTATTAATTATCGATGAAATTTCTATGATTGACGGCGACTTGTTTGAAAAATTGAACTCTCTTGCCAAACAATTGAGAGCAAGCAACCGTCCGTTTGGTGGCATTCAACTAGTATGTACGGGTGACTTCTTCCAATTACCTCCAATCGCTCCTAGAGGCTCAGGTGAACCCAAGTTTTGTTTCGATACTGATGCTTGGAAAGTTGTCATAACAAAAACCATTGTGTTAACCAAGGTATTCAGACAAAAGGGTGATCTGGAATTAATCGATATGTTGAATGCATTGAGATGTGGCCGTATCAACAAGGAAATAGAACTCAAATTTCAGAGCTTATCGCGAAGGGTTGAGTACCACGATGGAATTGAACCCACCGAACTTTATCCCACAAGATGGGAGGTCAAGCAAGCAAACATATCCAGATTAAACCAATTGCAAACAAGGCAGGTGGTATATGAAGCTATAGATACCGTCGATAACCAGATGGACAAAAAACAGTTAGAGAATTTGATGTGTGAAGAAAAATTAGAACTAAAGGAAGGTGCTCAGGTTATGTACCTTATTAACCTTACATCTGAAGTTGTTAATGGTTCGGTTGGAACCGTAATGTTTTTTACCACCTCAAAACTTTGGGCTAAAATAAATGATGTGTATGGTATACCTGATGTATCTGATCCTCAGATGTTAGACGAATTGAGGTTATTAACAAACAGAATAGGGTCGTCTAGAGATTGGCTTCCGGAAGAAACAGCAAGATATAACAAAGTCCCATATGAAAGAAAGGGCGCATTCGAAAGGTTGTGTCTGCTTGCAAGTGTCCAGTTAGCTAAGGATTTATTTCCAGTGGTGAATTTTAAAGTTAGAGGTTATGATAACCTTGTATTTGTTGACAGACACGAGTTTTCAATTGACGTAGGGCGTCCAATAATAGGCTCCAGTGAATCGGGTGGTAAAAAACTTATAAGGCTGCAACTACCATTATTGTTATCATGGGCAATGTCCATCCATAAAGCACAAGGTCAGACAATTGATAGACTAAAAATTGACTTGAAAAAGGTCTTTGAGAAGGGCCAAGTGTATGTTGCAATATCTAGAGCCACCAATAAGGAGCACCTTCAGATCCAAAATTTTCATCCCGATAAAGTGACAGTTTCGCCAGCAGTTCAAGACTTCTATAATAGACTAGGAGCTTGATCGGTAAATATAACTCATTGCATTTCAAAAGCATTCTCGGGATTCCACTAGCCCAAAAACCTAGTGGTCCCGAGACAAAATAATCAAATATACATTTTAAAATATATGCGCTACAATTAAAGCTCTTACCAACCTTTTCCGTCTCAATAAGTTTATCTAATTAATATATCGATTACTTAGTGCAGCACGCGTATCTAGGTTGAGATATAGGTAACCTAAACTGGTAGCACTCAAATGGTATAAAATTCCGTTGAGCGTCGTAAAGTCATTGAATCGTTGCAACTTAAGTTGCACCAAACAAAATACAATCCAAAGTTCTAGTGGCAATTGTATAGATGATATGGTAAGCGTGATAGTCAAGCATCATACTTTTTGCAGCAATTCATCTTTGCATTGTGTTACGCAATAAGAGTTGACAACTCAATTAAAATTGAACGAGACTCCACTCATGAACTAATATGATCAAGAAGAACACTTTAAAGCAGTTTCTGTACGTTATAGCGAAAACGGGGAAGAATTTAAAGAAGATAACGAGTGCTACCGAACTAGAAACCTATTGCCAATTAAAAATTCAAGAAAAAGGGCGTGTGGCGTAGTTGGTAGCGCGTTCGCTTAGCATGCGAAAGGTCTCCGGTTCGACTCCGGACTCGTCCATTTCTTTTTTGCTGATTTTTTGTTTCTTTACAAAGAATATTCTTAAGATTTGTAGCCAAGACAGCGTCACTAATTGTGAGGGTTATTGTATATTTTACTATACTTTAAATTGGATACCAGTAATTATGCAGTGGAATATAATTTAATTTTTCATTTTAGCCAAGTCATCCCCCAATAGTTATTCAACTTGATTGCCTTTTAAAAGTTACTTTCAATTCCTTTAACTGTGTAACTGCTCTCAGTCTCAATTAACTAATCAACTAGTCTCATTTATTTTCACAACTGGTCTCATTAAGCTCACCTCTGTCTCTTTGCTACGCACTATTGCCATCCGCGATCTATCATTTTTCTCGAGTCCCAACCAACTTCCACTATCTTTTCTTAGACCATATCTCCTATAAATAATCATGTTTGACGGAGACCTTGGTGATGGCTTCTCGGTCACCCTCAATTACTTTGCGGGACTTCCCGATCCCTCAGGACTTTCGGATCCAAACATAGTGATCATTTTTAAATCACTTCTTAAGAAAGATTCCATCACTAAAGAAAAATCTTTGAATGAACTCATAGAAGCATTTGCCTCGAGCCCTCCTGCTCTTCTAGAAGACCTCACCATCATCTCGTGGATCCAACTCTACCCTAAGTTGGCCATTGATAACTCCAGAACCGTCCGTATTCTAACCCACCAAGTTCAAGCCAATTTTCTCCAATTGGTGGGAGGAAAAAGTTTCAGCAAGTACCTTAAAAGCTCAATCCCAGTCTGGTTGTATGGGTTGTATGATAATGATCGAATGGTAGCAGGTGCAACATATAAATCATTGTTACTGAGCTTCAATGACAAAGAGAAAATCGAGAAATTATGGGTACTTTTCTATGATCAAATTGTCCAGTTTATTGTCACTGGAATTGCCTTGGAAACTCCAGAAAGTTTGAGTGATCAGAGGTATACCAAGGAATCTGATTCACTTGGAAAGTACGAACGTGTGGTTGGTGGTGCTCTCAACATGTTGAATAAAGTGATCCAGCTTGATCAACATAACCAAGAGTTGATTGGTGAAATAGAGTCATTGTTGTTACTGGATAAAATCTGGGATTATTTGGGAACTTCCCTCAGTAATGACAATTTGAACTTAGCATTATTCAAGTCAATTCTTGCCTTGATCAAGGCTCTTGTCACAGAATCATTCATTTCTCAACTCCACGATGCCAAAGGATTGTTCAAACTTATCTCCAAGAAGTTCATTAAAAACGTCAAATTCAAATCAAAAGCAGGACCGAATGGAAATATCATTTATTCTTCAATAATCCTCCAATTGTGGGACACCCTTATAATATTAACAGAATTTACCAGCACATCGAAAGCCAAAGATTTGAAAATCAAAAAATCATTTTGGCAATTGGGTGGCTCCAAAACTTATTCTAGATTGGTGGAATACCTCAAGTTGGGACCATGCAATCTGGATCCAGCCTACTACCTGATAGTGAGTCGCTTCTTTGAAGTTTTGAGTGCACATCCACCACAAGATGACGATTTCTTAAATTTTGATGATTACGACGATGCTGAATTAATTATAAAGTTATTATCTAAACAATTCCAATCCTCATTAGCGTTGGACTATAAAATCAAATCTTTTGAATGCTTGGTTAGAGTGTTCAAAATCTTTCACAGTGCTTCTGAAACTCCTTCCGACTTGTCACCTTTGGCAAACTTAATTGTTTCAACGACTTTAGATACACTCTCCAAAATAAGGAAGTCTCCAGTAGATGCCAGCAAGATCAACGCCTTTCGTACCAGTATTGCTTCATTCTTCGAAGAGCTCTTGGCCTCCTACACAGATTTATTTGAAGTTACAAATTCGAACTTAATCAAGTATATTGAAACGAATGAAGGATCGGGTTCGGTGTATCCCGTATACTTTGATATTTTATCTGAATTTAAAAATAAGCAGGTATTGAACGACTTGGTCGGTTCAGTGATAAATCTAATTGTGGAAGAAAGCTCACTCGAAAATCTCGATGTTGGCTTCGAACTAATCTCAACTTTCATTAAATCATCCGGAACTAATGATAAATTAGTGGAGTTAATCGAGACATTACCTGCTTTTGTTGAAGAAAATTTTATTCAACCTCCCATCTCATTGCTTACTGATTACTTAGCTGTGAATGATAGTTCGCTTGTAAGTATCAGTGAGCTCATCAATGATTTTTATTTGAAAATCTCATTAATTGACAAATCCTCTTTAGCCAAATTCTTATTGTCAATTGACCCATATGTTAACATTACCACGGAATCATATCCGGAGATTTACAACTATATACTTGACCTTTCTAAACATCCAAATTTGTCAAAGGACGAAAACAACTTGGTATACAAATACGTCAACGATCCTACTATTCTCACCAATATCATTGCTGGGAGCTCAGATAAAACTAAAGCTCAGCACTTTCTCACAAACATATCAAAGTTGGAATCAAAAATCGATCTCTTCACTTATAGGGATAATTCTTCCTTAAGAGACATAATTCTGGAAGGTTGGAGAATTATAGAACAGCCAGATATACAAAAGTTTTTCAATTCATTGAATGCCGAGTTGATCGAGGATAGCTTATATGAATATGTTACCAAAGCAAACTCTACCACAAATTTTGGACCTGTTTCCAGTTATTTGAAAGATATAAACATTAGCACCAAAAGATTTAGCCATAAAGTTAAAGTATTGTTGAAATTTTTTGACAGATCTTCATTGGCTGTTTCTAATCCTTTGAAACACAATATTGCTTTGGTCTCATCAGAATTATCAGAAACTTCTCACCCAGATTCTCCTGCTGTTGTCATTGGAAAATTTCTTCTTGAATTACTCAAGAACAAGAATGACCAGGAATTGATTCTTCTTGGTAGTTATGTTTCTGAATACCTCGGTGATTTCTTATTTTTGGAGTCCAAAGCAGCTTTATCTAATGATGAAGAGATTCTTAATATCAAAAGTGGTCTTGCTGAACATTTGAAGAATCAAGTTCAGCAACTTAGTTTGGACTTGCTTTTGTCCCCTGATTCTGCGAGTGTGCCTGGATACATTATCAACTGGTTGATTGAGGATATGAAGAACGGTGATTTTAGTAAATTCTATTCCACTAGAGTTTACAAGAGCATTGTCGATGAGGTCTTTGAAAATTTATCATTCCAAGTATTTGAAGAATCCAGTATAAATTTTAATCAACTTATCAATTCAAACATTCTTCAATTAGCAGTGCTACTCCAAAGTGGCTCTAAATTTTTCAATACCAAAACTACGAAATTTGACAGAGTCCGTAATTATGCTGCTGCTGAAATTTTGGGAGTAAGAAAATCCGATCAAATCTTGACAGATGGTATCAAATGGGTCACATTGTTGATTAATTTTTTCGACTCCGAGAGCCCTTATGAAGTCGTACCTCCTCATAGATTAGCCATGATTATTAACCAGATATCAACTTGGTTGGATTCCGATATTGCATACGATACTGAGTTTGTAACGATGAGAGTACAATTAGCTCAGCTTTTTAGTGGACTTATTTCTCACGGTAATGGGTTGCTGGAAAAATTTTGGGAAATTACGTCACAACTCGTTAACGATAACTTGAGCATTTGTGAGTCTGAATTGACTAGACTTGATTTGAGATATCATACTTTGAAATTGATCTTGTTGGCAAGCAAGCGAGATTTTGAAGGTATTGATGAGATCAAAGAGGAACTCTTAGAAATAATTTTAAACCAAGAGTTGATTCAAGCTGATATTAAAATTAACAACCAACCAGTTGAATTAATTCACTCTTTGACACAAAGACTTTTTGACCAAGTGGAGATTCCAGCAAAGATTGCTAATGTGAAAATAAATGAACTTTATGAAGTTTTCTCAAAGTGTGAATTTATACCGATCCAAAGAATATTGGTTTCGGTATTGCAAAAGTTGATAGTGGTCAACCAACAAGATTTCGTAGTGGAATATCAATTAAACAAGTCCAAACTCAATGAAGATGAAGAACAAGAATATAAAGCAGTTTTGAATCCATCATTAATTGCTAATGTTAACGTGTATGTTGATGATATTGAAACCTCATCTCCTGTTGTTTCTAGGTATTTGTGGAGTTGGCTTTTGATCTTCAGTCATTTCGAAGATATCACCTTATCAATAAAATCTGAATATATTAATCAGCTTAAAGAGTATGGATTATTTGAAAAATTGTTTGATTACATTTTTGACCAAGTCGACGTGAGTGATAACAAATTGTTGGCCAAATTTGGTGGAGAGTCTGGAGAGTTTCAAGTCTACGATCCAAAGAACGCTCCTGGCGATTCCATTCAATTAGAGTTTCAATTTTTATTACTTCATCTTTATTTTTTGTCATTCCGATTCTTTGGTTCACAAATACAAGCTTGGTATAAAGAAATTAGAGACCGTCAATTAAAGCAAACAATTGAAAAGTTCTCATCAACTTTTGTTTCGCCAATTTTGATCAAAAAGATTTTGAATGAAGTTTCCGATGCCAAAGCTTCGTTAGAATCTAAAGATGAGAATCTCACCATCAAGGTGAATAAAGTGATCAATGAAATCAAGTCAGTATATCTCATCGATGAATTCACCATGGAAATGGTCATCAAAATCCCTGCTATATACCCTCTTGAAAATGTCAATGTGAGTGGCCCTTTGCGTTTGGGTGTCAAGGAAAATCAATGGAAGGCATGGTTATTGGCATCACAAAGAGTTATCTCCTTAACAAACGGATCAATAATGGAAGCGGTGGAATTGTTCAATAAGAACGTGAATCTTCACTTTTCTGGTTTTGAAGAATGTGCTATTTGTTACTCCATTTTGCATCAAGATTTGTCACTTCCTTCGAAGACCTGTTCTACTTGTAATAACAAGTTCCATGCTGCATGTCTTTATAAATGGTTTAAGAGTTCGGGAAGTAGCACATGTCCATTGTGTCGTTCACCATTCAATTTTAAGAAATAGATCTTATATACCATTAAAACATGAACGAGCTCAGTTATCTTCTTCCTCTTCCCGTAGCCCAGGGTGCAGCTGTCATTGGAACACTTGGCCTTGAGGTACCAACTCCAACCCCTCTTGGTGGAATTGCTGTACCCACATCATCCTCTTTAGCATCATTTCTGGGATTCACGGGCAAATCTTTACCATTGTCCTTGTCTTTCCATGGGTATAAAACATCACCAAACCAGAAATGTTGTACAACTGGATACTTTCCAAATACTTCAACCTCATACATCTTCAATAAACCTTGTAGAACCTTAGACCACAAGTATACTGCTGTGTGAATATCATAGAGAATAGGCGAATGCTCATTGAATGGACCCAGTTTGATTTTGAAAATAAATGCAATAGCGTTAACATATAAATTGTAGCCCTTGTACGAATTTATGATCTGTCCTGTGAGTACTTGGGCTACTGGAGGGGCAACATTGGAGGAGCTAAACTGGGCAGCTCCAAGGATGTATATCAAATGAAAGTGGTCATCTAACCCCCAAACCCCATGAGAACCAGCCGGTTCCAAATTATAGGTCAAAATGAGCCGACGGACTAAGTCATAGTATTTGGCAAAGACAGCAAGCAATTGCAGACCTGTAACTTTATCGTAGTCCAACAACCCTGTGTCCAAAAGACCTCCCACAAATGCTAAAAATGAAAGTTCATGGCCCGTTCCATAATCTAAGCGGACCTCGGATCCAAAAGAGTTAGCTAGGTAGTATTGTAATTCATTCAAGAGAGCCGAATTGGAAATTTTCAATTTTTCTTGAAGCAATTGGTTGAGGCTAGAGTTCACTTTTGCATGCCAGTCTCTACAAGCCATATTCCCGAACCGGCGGGGTCCTTGTAAAGGAGGAGTTTGGTCAATCAAGACGTGCAATTGGTCAATTACCTCTATAACGGAGTTTGTCAGTAGAGTTTCAGTTTCAGTTTCAGTTTCAGCTTCAGCTTCAGTCTCAGGATCAGCTAGAGATGACTCTCCATATGCCTGGATTTCTGGCTCTTCACGGATCGGTCCCTCAAGCTTAGTTCTGGTAATTACTCTGGCACCATCTCTAGTGACCAAAGACACGTCTAGATACCCTGCTGGAACATCTTGGGATCCAACTTTGGAGATGATTCGAGAGAGTGTATTGTGGAGCCGGGCGTAAGCCACTGACCTTCGAAACGTGGCAAGATCTGCCACATCATAAATCTTCTTGGTAGGCATAGAATCGATTAATGGATCTGATGAGGGCAACTGATATGTGGTTGTGGGTGATGCTCAGAAGACTGCAAAGTGATACAAGAAGTAGGTGGTAGTTTGCAGTCCGCATTCGCACCTGGATCGTAGCGAGAATTGGCGACACTGGTCCGTGGTGAGTTGATTCCTTGTGGGTCAACTATGATGAGAATGACAGCTATAAGGTAGTGAGTGGACTATGACTGTTTTGTTAGGGTGGATGTGTTGGCTGATAAGCATTCAGTGTGGAAATGACAGGCCAGGGAGATCTGGTTAGGCACGGTAAGACTCAGAACGAGACCAAATAGGATTTTAAGAAGTGAAACTTTTTTGAACTATGAGGGACTATTTAAAGCTGATTCAGAGATGGTTGGAGCTGGTTGGAGCTGGTTGGAGCTGGTTGGAAGTATTTAGAACCGTTTGGAACTTAATTGAAGGTCATGTTAGGCGCGAGTACTTTTCTCATTAGGTGGCTGCAAATAGCCAAGTGCGACCTGATAGTATACCACACCATCCAGCACGGTACCAGGTCAATAGTAACCTGATGTGGTATGGAGTAGGAACTCTTTACTATTCTTGACACTCATAACTCACTTCACTACCAGACCTGTCTACTGAACTACATTACAAACCAGAGACTAAGCTGAGCTCGAAGTTATTTCTCGAATTAAAAGATTCTTCGAGTGTTATTCTGAATGAAACAAATACCCTTGTTAGGTATTCTTGTTAGATTCTCCAATTCCAATTTCTAACCAATATACCTATAGGTATCTTTCTATTTCAATCTTCGTCACTATTGACAGCAATAGGTTTAGATGAACCAATCTCCACCACAGAGCTGTCCATCGATAGGTCGCTCTCCACATATATATACTCTGGTTGTATTTGTTCCAGAACTTTCAAAATAGGCGCATCCATAATCTTTTCTTGACATGACGGCAAATGTTTAGTTCTCTTGGAAGGCGAACCGCTAGCAGAAAATCTTCTCTTATTGTCGAGCCTGGACTTTGACTCATTCGCAACGTTCTCATCTTCATCACTTTTGACAAATAACTCGTCTAATATAGGTGCACTGGCGAAGACTCGTTTGATGGTATTATAATCAGTTTCCGTTTCCACTTCACTAGAAACAAACAAATTTTGCAGATCTTCAATGAATGGATTGGTAGGGTCGTCTTCCGATTTTAGGATCTCTGTAGTCTTGTCATTTTCAAATAGGGGCTTGATTTGAGTAGGAGACCTATTGAAGAACAGGGTGATATTTTGCTGCCCAGGAAGAAGTACGTTTTTCTTTCTTCGTGAGGGGGATGCTGATGGTATGGATCGAGTGGGGGAATATGCCGCCTTTGTAGGGGATAATACTGGTTTTGTTGGTGACAATGAAAAAGAGCCAAAACTATCCAAGGTCGTCTTTTGAAGTGGTTTCTTGTTCTTTTTAGAAGGGGAAACCGCAACTAAATCAAACTCCTTCAACATATTAAAGTTGAGATATTTAACCGATTCTCGAGGTAACCATACGTAGTCATTTCTATATTTTGAAGGGCTCTTTTCTGATAAATTTTCATCATGATCTGCCTCATAATCCTCTTCTTCCTCTGCACGTTTTTGTATATCGTACAACTTAGGAAATATTTCACCGATTTTTGAAGCAACATATTTTATCATTACAAAGTCCTCCTCTTCAATTAGTTTGGAGCGAGTTATTCGAACCATTTCCGACATATTTGAATTTTTGGCGTGCGTTAAAAGCTTGGAAATGATACTCTTAGCTCTTAAGTCATAGTTTGGAGGGATACGAAGAGTGAGACTTGCCTCCTGAACTATAGCTGGCTCAAACAAATGTTTAATCAACTTATCCTTCTCAAACTCGAGTCGCAGAACTCCCAGAATTTGCAGCTCTCGGTACACCCGATTTATTTCTATTATACAATGCTCATTAATCTTGAATTTACCGGTTATATCATGGTCAACCGGTATTAATTCTCCAAAGCTGAGACAAGGTCGGAATTTGTAGAGTTGGGTATCAACAAATGGAAACAAATACAACAAAGAGAAGTACTCATCAAAGTATAGCCCCTGGTTCAAACTTACCAACCTTCCAAAAATATCTCTTGAATTATTTGTGATCCACTGATTCAACTGTTGCAAAAAGGCAGCTAGTCTCTTCTTTCGTACTAGTGATGGTAAAATCAGTTTCCATGGTTGAATTGAAGAATGCGCTGGAAGTTCAGTAAAACAACTTATCCATTGCTCTGAAAAGTCTGGAGGTGGTGTCTCATTTTTAGGTTGACTTTTTGATTTCTTGGACTCTTTCTTTGGCAGCTTCTTACGATAAAATTCAGCTCTGGGAGTGCCACATAGGGCCAATCTTGTTGAGTTAATAGTTCCGATTCTTTCTACACCTTTGGAATAATCTCCACCTCCTAAAGTGGCCAAAAATACTAGCCGAGTAGTTGTAAGACCTGTTTCCAGTTCCACTTTCTCCATTCTAACGGGAGTAACATAGAATCGGGAGGTGACAGTCGCATCGCTCTTTTTCGGCGAATTGGCTATATCTTCTTTGAAGCGACTGAAATTTCGTAGCACAGCCGTAGCACCAAATACTAGGGTATCCACATCGTCAGAAAGCACATAGTCCACTACCCCAAATCGCTGGAGGTAAGCACATTGAGCCTCAGCCTCACCAGGAGCCTGTATGTAATCGATATCGAGTAGTACCAACCTAGATTTGATAGCCTCTACCAATGGAGATCGTTCTCCATACTCAGTGATGGGAGCATTGGTAAAAAGGTGCAATTCATCATCATAATCATTGATAATTGTAGCACCATTATGACGTCGTTTATTAGGTTTCCATCCTCCATCGAACACCACCACAAACGACACGTTCAATGCCACCAAATACATCACTTTGGACATGAAGTTCTGAATCACCAACCAGTGGTTGTCTTCATCGTCCAACCCTGTTGCGGATTTGAAAATAAACATGTATGCATCGATAGCCAAACGGACGGGGCGGTGGTGGTGACGGAGGAAGGAGGCAGTAAAAGCATCTAATGATACTCTTGCATCAAACGTGGTTCGAAGGACGTCCCAGAGGGTGGGAATGCCCATATCGCACTGTTGCAAATAGTGACAGGAAAAGTACAAATGGCATTAGGCAAAAGTGTGTGATGCTGTTGATTTGTTCTGAAAAGAAGTTTTTATGTTGAAGCGATGAAGCCTTAGTACTACAATGGAATTCTGATAGATGCTAGGATTATGCTAGTCCTCACTATAATCATAGATCTCGGTTTATGGATGGACCTTATTAACGGATTACTGATCAATCGAATTGAGAGTTCAATGGTATCTGCTACTACACTTGTTGAACGTGTCATCAACAGCGGTTCATGATCTTGTTCTAATACAACGGTATATTTAGTTAATCACATTGATCAGGTATCACTTCTTCTCTCTATTGGTGTTATATGCGTTTGAGACTTCGGTGGAATAACGGGTCAAATTGCTCTACACCTGAAGAAAGAGAACGGAATACACCCAAATATACGAGCTTTCAACAATGTGGCACTGTCACTGTCTGATTTAAACTTGGCTTGAACTTTCTAGCTTTTTTTGACCAAATTCACCACTCCGATCTCACCCACTTTTTACCGAGATCTCGGATCAGATTCGCAGCAAAATCATGGTTGGCTATATCACAACTCTGTCAACTGATTCTACAAATACCTCAGACTTAGCGATGTTTTATCCTTAAGTTGTTGTACCACTCCTAAATTAGCCTGTCCTATCTTTCACAAGACAAACTGGTCACTCCACGCCAATTATTAGTCATTTTTGAAGTGTCATTTTTTGCAGTCCGTCGTATAACTCGCACCGAGGTCCAGGGTCCTATATAAATCTCCATTTTCCACTTTTTCAAATCTTGATCCACCACTTTTACTTCTGCCTAACCTAAAAGGTTGACCATTTCATTCTCACCTGTAGTTATCACTTTCAAAAGATCAAGCACTTTGGGCTAAGAATCATCTCGTATTAAAAGAGTTAGCTCCAGATCTATTGTTAAGCCTACCCCACAAACCAACCCTAGTTTGACACATACATTTATACTGAAACGTTTTGTTCAGTTTTGGCAAATCTTGGACGTATCATTATCACATCAGCGGCTAAAGTGGCATACTTTGGTGAACATCTCATACTCATCTGATCTTCATCTCATCGCACTACCCATCTCATTGCAAACATCATGAGATTCATCAGAGCGTTTTCAACCACCCCAAGGTGGTACTCGGCCCATGCGATCAACCCTCGGAAGACTCTTCTTGACATCAGAAAGAAGTATGCTGACAAACAACCCATCTCCATGGTCACTGCCCATGACTTCATCACCGGAAGAATGCTTGAAAAAGCTGCCATCGATATTGGACTTGTAGGAGATTCCTTAGCTATGACCACTTTGGGCTACAAGGATACCAATGAGCTTCCATTCGAAGAGTTTCTCTACCACGTGAGGTCCGTTTCCAGAGGTAACTCCACCTCTTTCTTGGTTGCAGATTTGCCGTTTGGTTCATTTGAAAGACTGGTACACCAAGCCGTGGATACTTGTGTGCGTTTAGTCAAGGAAGGAGGTGTTCAAGCCATCAAGGTTGAGGGAGGAAATCCCGAAGTACTCTCTACCATTCAAAAGTTGATCTCCATTGGTATTCCAATTATGGGCCATGTTGGTCTTACACCACAAAGACACAATTCTTTAGGAGGATTCAGACTCCAAGGAAACAATGTGAATGACGCTGTGCAAATTTATCAAGAATGTCTCAAGTTACAAGAAATAGGAGTGTTTTCCATTGTGTTGGAATGTATTCCAAATCGGTTAGCAGAATTTATCACTTCAAAACTTCAAGTTCCTACCATAGGAATAGGTGCAGGTCCTGGTGTTTCAGGGCAAGTATTGGTGGTGGCAGATATGATGGGAATGTGTGATCCTGACGATTCTCATACTGCCAAATTTGTAAAGAGCTATGATGGATTCTTTAAAAGGGGAGTTGAGGGATTGAAAAACTACAAACAAGATATAGAGGAAGTCAAATTCCCTACGGAGGAACATGGGTATAAGATCAAAAGAGGGATCATGGATGAAGTTAAAAAGTGGGACGAAAACAATCAATTATAATAATACTACAAATGTGTTTTTAGGAGCGTTCGAGGATTACGATAAAAAGGAGAGTGAAATACTCAATATTAAAACGATATGGCATACCCAACATTGATCAATGTTGAAAAGTATATAGTTTATGTCACATTACTTATAGATATGATTTAGCCCATAATAACTAACATCGAGTTAATCATATCTCTCAAATATATTACACTTCCCCTGTAAACTCATTTGTTACAGTATTGGATGTTTGATTAATCTCTTGAAGATTAAAAAATATTTATTATTAACTACAATTTTAGATTCTTCATGACATCATGTAATTAGCACGAATCAGCTTGTACCTATTCCAGTTAATTTTTATAGATGATTTTGTACGTAGATTCAAGACAATAACTATTCAAAGAACATACTATCTAATAATTATACCAACTAGCACTCCAACCATTTCTCCTTTTCTGGATATTAAGATTTTGCACCACCAGTTTCATCTCTAATCTTTTATCTCATTCTCGGTAATATTCACCTTACGCTTATATATGATAACTAGCAACACCAATCCCCAGAAACTTCGGGTTTTCATTGTCCGTCATGGTCAGACAGATCACAACCTCAACAAGATCTTCCAAGGACACAGGGACATCGACATTAATCAGACTGGTCTCAATCAGGCACGTCTGGTGGGCAAAACCCTCGGGTCCATTCCCATAGACAGCTTTGTATCTTCCGATTTAGTTCGTTGCAAGAATACGGTGGCAGAGATTGCTAAATACCATCCCAGCAAGGACATTCGTTATACATATAATTTCAGAGAACGGTTTATGGGCCCTGTGGAGGGTATGTACTTGAAGGATGCTAAGGAGAAGTACGGGGATCAGTATCGAGAGTTAGGAGAAAGAAGAGATGAGTTCAAGGAACGGGTCGAGAAGGAGTGGAATACGTTGTTGGAGCAGAATAAGGACAGTTTCAACGTGTTGGTGTGTACCCACGGGGGTCTTATTACCATGTGGTCCAATTACTTGTACCTGATAAAGAAGTTTGAGTCCAAAGTGCCAGAACATGCTTTGAAGACCCCATTCAACACATCTATCACGGTGGTGGATGTTGATAAAGTCACAGGGCATGGAGAGATCCAAGTTTTCGGAAACACCGATCATTTGGGTGGAAACTTCGAGGTGAAGGATCAAGAATTGAGATAGAACAAATACAGTGAAACTACCGTTCAAGATCGGGAAATTTTCGAGAGTACTGGATTGTCTTTACTCCTGAAGGAGACCAATCAGGGTATAAGAAGCCAGTACACCAACTCATGATCCTAAGCGACATAAACAGATTACAAAAGAAAAAAAGACGTAAACTAAGCAAGACAGAAGATATTAGAGATAGAATAGATTATAATAGAATAGAGTACAATACTAAGAATTAGACTGAGTAGTAACAACTCAATTGTACTGAAGGTAACAACGTTTTCACATAAATTGGAGGATGCCAATTTTCAAAAATTGCAATTCAACATTTTGATCTAGAACAATTAATAGTACAGCAATATACACACTAGCTTTTGAAGAATGGTTGCATCAATCCATTCAGTTATCTCCTCTGATTCCAAACAAGACTATGTGTATCACGTGGATCAATATCACCGAATCTTTACTACACCAGATGTCCCGAATCTCGCTAATTCGTCCCTTCAGGCACATATCTGTCCCTAGAACCCCCTTCCACCGCACCCCTGCGCTCAGAGCTTTCTCTTCAGACTCTTCTTACCTTGGAGACGCACTTTCCACTGATGGAATCGAAACGGTTCAATTAGTCTACGACAAGCACGGTGCCGATACAGAAAATGGAGCCAAGAAGTCGCCATTGGTGATTCTACACGGGCTCTTTGGGTCCAAATCAAATTCCAGAACCGTAGCCAAGCAGTTAGCCTCGAAACTCGACAGAGACGTATACTGTCTCGATTTGAGAAACTTTGGCCAATCTCCTCATTCCAGCAGACTTGACTATCCATCGCTCTCAGCAGATGTTGAGCGGTTCATTGAAGAGTCACAGTTTCCCGAGAAGCCGATTTTGATAGGACATTCTATGGGAGCCAAAACAATTTTGGCTCTAGCTTTAAGAAAGCCTGAATTGCCCAAAATGTTGATTTCAGTAGACAATGCCCCTGTGGACTTGAGTGGAAAAGCTGGATCTGAGTCCAGTTTCAGCAAGTATGTCAACCAATTGAGATTATCGCTTGAAAAATACAAGTATACTAATATCAAAGATGTGGATGCACAATTGGCCAAGGTGGAGCCTTCATTGCCTGTGAGACAGTTTCTTTTGACCAATCTCAATAGAGGCAAGAAGAATGACCCTGTGACCTCGAAAATTCCTTTGGATATCGTGGGTGAAGCTATTGTAAAAGGAAGAATCAGTAGCTGGCCATATGATCTGAACGTAAGTAGATGGTCCAAGGGTCCAGTATTATTTATAAGAGGAACAGAGTCCAACTATGTTCCGGATGAAATTATCCCAGAGATCGGAAGGTACTACCCTGACTTTGAAATCAGAGACATCAAAGCAGGTCATTGGGTAATCAGTGAAAAACCACAGGAGTTTGTGGACACTGTGGTCGAGTTTGTTGAGAGAAAAGAGGATGAAGACAATTGAAGTAGAGTTAAGTAGACAGAATAGATTCATTATTGAAAAGATACATGA
Source organism: Suhomyces atakaporum (assembly GCA_030561405.1). NCBI lineage: Eukaryota > Fungi > Ascomycota > Pichiomycetes > Serinales > Debaryomycetaceae > Suhomyces > Suhomyces atakaporum. Next base: position 75,098 of record JAKTXH010000009.1, read on the forward strand.
TACCTAACTTTGTAAATAGCAATTGGTGATGGAAGTACTTTAATCTCTGGCTGCAAAATGTGACTTTTCAATGTTAAGAGATGGACTAGAGAATACTACAATGCATCAGGGGCTTCTTTTATTTGATATCAGCAATCATGAAATCAATTTTTGGTTTGAGATTATTACTATCTCTGATAAGCCTCGACAAATATTTCGTTTACAAGACCATGCTTGTCTTATTGGAGAAACTATATTCTATTTGAATAGCTCAACTTTGTGTATCGCAACTATAAGTGTATCAATATCTTTATGGCCACCTTGTGTCTGCATTTCAGAGTTTCACACTCACGATATTGTGCTGGTGGGTTTAGATATCTGATACCTTCACGTTACCTTCTCCCACAAAGTCACCATAGATATCAAATCGTCTCTGGTAATGGACTGGAATACCTTCTCTAGCCTTGGGCAACAACTCCTTGTCCAATTCCGCATATAAGATCTCTTCACCCTCTCCAGCTTCGGCGATAATGTTTCCCATTGGATCGGCTACCAAAGAATGACCATATGCCTGGTATCCTCCACCTTCAACATCTCTGGCAGGACTGCACAAGATGGTGAAGAGCTCATTGTCTACGGCTCTTGATCTGGCCAATAAATGCCAGTGTAAAGGACCGGTGGTGGTGTTAAAGGCACCAGGATAGAACATGGCAAACGAATTGTGAGGATTTCTGGAGGCGATCGAGGCCAACTCAGGGAATCGGATATCATAGCAGATCCCCAACCCCACGTTACCAAAGTCTCCCAACTTAAAAACAGTGGCTTTATCTCCTCCAGTCAATGTGATCAGTTCTTTGAAGGTGATACCATTAGGAATGTCAATGTCAAACAAATGGGCCTTTCTGTGCTTGGCAATGATCTTACCTTCAGGAGAGAATGTCAACGATGTATTAAAGATTTTGTTGTCAAGACTGGGGTCCAATTCCGGAATCGAACCTCCCACTATGAAAATCTTGTGCTTACGAGCCAATTCTGCTAATAAGCTGGTAGTTTCACCTTGAGGAATGAGCTCGGCATAGTTACGGAACTGGTCCACTGCATAAGGAGAGTTGAAACATTCAGGAAGCATTACCAAGTCCAATTTAGCCTTTGATCCCGATACGGCTTCATCGATGAATTTGGTGACTTTTGCAAGGTTTGCTGCTTTGTCGGCACCCGCCTTTAGTTGGATAAGTGCCACCCGTAAGTTCTGGGCAAGTGGAGCTTTTAAAACTGGAGAAGCCATTGTGTGTTGGATAATTTGTGTTGTGGGGGTTGCAGGGATTTAAATATGGTATACTGGACGTGTGCGAATCGGTGACTAACTGTGGAGTCAAAGATCAAGATGTCCAGGGTCCGATCTGGAGGAAATATATTCGAGGGCCAATTGGAATCGGCGAAGTTGACTTTTGAAGTAATAAAGGATTTATTCGTAAGTGGAAAAACGATGTTTGGCTAAACAAAAATTTGATAATGAGGTTCTCGTCTCAAGAATATATTGACAAAAAGATAATGCTAATAGTAATCGAAATGGTTTGATACACATACTGATATCGTGGGAATTTTACAGAATTATTCGAGACAATGATATATACAAATCAAAAGCATCGTTAAGTTTATTATTATAGTCATAGTACATATTAATTTATTAGGTTTCAGTAGTTTTTAACTGATATTATTAGCAATTCTTTTGAGCTTACTTGACTCATACATTTGAATTCTTATTCTTTTCTCTCTTACTGTATTGGACAATCACAAAAGTCACCGATAACACTATACCAAATCCTGCCAAGCCTGAACCCAAATAAAGGGCATTTCTCATGCCTTGAACTGTAGTAGCAAATGTGGCCGGCTTGCCTTTAATGGTGTATGTCTCAACTGCTCCTGCCAAACCAATTCCTATGGAGATAGAATAGTTCACAAATGTTGAAACCAAAGATCCAGCAATTCCTTGTCTGTGTCTAGGAAGAGCCTGACTTAAAATAATACAACCTGCTGGAAACGACATATCCATTCCCAAGGGTGCAAGGATGAAACTGACGAATTTTTGAGACCAAAAAATTTGTCCAACGGGTCTAGTACCTTGAAGGATCACCCCAATGAAAAAGAATATCATAGCTAGCACCATAACAAATGACAGTGGAATCTTTTCAAGTAAAATGGCTGATGTCACTGCTGCTATATAACCCATAGGCATACAAGGGATTGATTTGACAGCTGCTAAGACAGGAGAGTCATGATCAACTTCCAAGGCCCATCTAAACCCGTAGTATAACCAAACTCCAAAGCAGGACCATCCTGCTGCTATACACCCAAGTACAAACCCAGTATCACCTTTAAGCACTTCAGGAGGGACTAATGGGTCTTTGACCTTTTTTTCCACAAAGAAAAATGCCCCCATAAATATGAAACCAACAATAAATAACACATACACATATGGCTTGTCCCAACCAGTATTAGGACCTTGATTCAAAGCAAAATTAATTAGAACCAAGCCCACAACTCCCGTTACTGAACCCAACCAGTCAAACGAGCCGCCCGACTTCGTACCAATGCTCTTTGGAATGATAAAATATGCCAAAACTGATGCTACGGCGCCCGCCATTCCAGCCATCCAAAACGTCCATGGCCACCACGCCAACTGTGCAAACATACCTGTGAATAATGCTCCAATTACAAATCCACCCGGGGCAATAGCTCCAAAAAGTGCCATATAAATAAACTTCTTTTTGGAAGGAGGATAATAACTTCCAATTAATGCTTGTGAATTGGGCATCATTATTGCTGGACCAATACCTTGAATAGCTCTCATTGTTTGAAAGAATATTCTGTTGGGTACATAAGCACCAAAGCCACATACTAAGGACCATACAGCGTACCAAGCGTATCCTGTTATAAACATGGTTTTGTAGCCATACATATCACCCAAGCGACCCGAAATCACGATAAAAGACCCCACAGTTAACGAGAATGCAGCCGAAAACCAAGCTATTTCTCCAGGTTGATTTTCTACCCCAAAAGTGGCTCCTATATTGTTAGAAATGTTCATGGTCTGGGCCACCGATGCCTGAGTGAATAGTTGTGATAAGCAAATGAGGGTCATAAAGAGTAACTCTCTAGTAGCAGATATTTCTAGGTGTGACGGAGATGAAAGATCGGGACCTTCACAGCCATCGAGTTCTGACTCTCCCTGTTCTTTTTCATCGCCAATGGAATCCAATGAGTTGACTCTAGGACTGGTAAGTATTGAGTCCTCCGGTTTGTCGGGCACCTCCTGCTGATATGGATGGTGTGTGACATCCTTTGGGACATGAGTGGTGTTTGGATCAGTATAAGAGCTTGTATCGTATGATCCTTTCACATCTGGTGAGCTTTTTATAGGATCTGTTGCTGTTCTCTTTGAATCTTTTTGATATGAGTTATAATCTGAAATTGTTTCACGCTCATCTCTATTTGTTTCATTCACTTGACCGCTGAGTTCAGCCCTATCCAGGGTCCTAAACTCTTCTCTAAAATTGTGACCAGGGCTCATGCAAAAAATAACTTTTAGTCTTAATTGGGGAAGTTAAGGCTTTTATAGATCCTTATCACTAATATTTAGTAAGGCGGAACACGGTGAGGACGAGTGCGAGACAAATTAGGATTTATTCTACTATTACAAATAGTTAGTAAGTGGAGTTCATAACGAGTAAATTGTGTTGCTCTGGGGGATACCACATCTACTTGGATTTTACGGAGCCTAACAATTGTGTTTGAAGAAGCTAAATCTTTAAAAAATTTCCAATGTTTGAACTAAATAATGCTCACATTAAATTGATACTGAAGTCAAATGAGTAATGTGAGCATATCGAAGCACCCCAAGACCAAAGATTAATTTTCAATCTAAGACCGCTTTCATCTTTAGTAATTAATCATCGGTGACGATTTCCCTTCATAGAGGATGATGAACAATATACAATTGACTAATTAAATTTTTTTCGGAGTCCTAACGGTCCGACTTGGACCGGAGTTTCCGCCTTTCCTGGTTCACCCACTAACAGCAACAAAGTTTGTCAGTGCTAACTTCATGCGGAGTGAGACTAAAAGAAGCTGTCAGAAAATCAATTGAGTCAATGAGACCAAAATCCTTTGTTTGAATTAATGATGAAACAATTGATTTACCTTAAAAATACGAGCAGTTCTATTCAGCGAGTGAAATCAACAGTGGAATCGAAAATTTAAGTTGTGTTTTGTAACTGAAAGAATCTTCACTAGTTTACTAAAAATGAACATTTGAGAGAGATTTGACAAACCATAGAATTCCATTTTTTGATTGGTGCTATTACTACATACTGACATTATTGGTAGTCTTAGTAATAATTCTAGAAGTTTTTCAGTCTTCTATGATGATTCCATTACTTGCTCGGCGATTAGGGGCTCCTATCAGTATTTATAGCAATTGCTGCGCACTATATAAATCTACAATTCCCATGAATCGTGCACTTCCTCGTCTTACACAGATTGCCAACTTAACTCAATCAAGAACCCTAGCACAAATGTCCGCTCCCGTTCTCAATCATACTTGTCTCCGTATTAAGGACCCTAAAGTGTCAATTCCTTTTTATGAAAAACACTTTGGTTTCTCCTCCAGAAAGACCATCACCTTAAATGGTTCCACCACTCTTTACCTCTTGGGTTTGGATGCCTCCAAAAAGGAAGGTGTCAATTGGGCTGGTGAACAAGGTCTTTTGGAATTGAAGCATGATCATGGTAGTGAATCAGATTCCTCATTTGCCATCAATAATGGAAATGAAGACCCGCACAGAGGCTTTGGTCACATTTGTATTTCCGTGGATAACATTGCTGAATCAGAAAAGAAATTGTTATCCGAGGGTGTCCAATTCAAGAAGAAATTATCCGATGGTAGACAAAAGAATATTGCATTCGCATTAGACCCTGATGGATACTGGATTGAATTGATCGAAAATTCCATCAACAAGCAAGAGGGTAAGACTGACCCATCTTCCTACAGATTTAATCACACCATGGTTAGAGTCAAGGACCCTGAAAAGTCCTTGGATTTCTACCAAAATGTCTTGGGATTGAAGTTGTTGTCAACTTCCAAGTTTGATGATGCCAAGTTCACCCTTTACTTCCTTGGATTTGACGCTGAAGCTGAACCAAACTCCGTTTCATGGCAAGACAAGAGTGAGCGTTCCGGTCTTTTGGAATTGACTCATAACTGGGGTACTGAATCTGATCCAGAATTCAAAGGTTACCACAACGGTAATACCACTGAAAACGGAGCCAAGCTTGGTTACGGTCATATTTGTGTTAGTTACGAAAACCCCGAAGAAGTCGTCAGCAAGATCAGCAAGAACTCTAAATGGTTATTCCAATATGGTAGTGGTCAGCCTAGAGACCTTGGATTTTTCACCGATCCTGATGGATATGAGATTGAAATTTTCAGACACGATGCCTTCCCTGGATCTGAGCAAACTGACATTAAGACTGAAGCTTAAAAGTTTATAAAATTTCAGTAATGAACATGAAATTGTATAGAACAAGTGATTTAGCTTGAAATGATCAGAATAAACGTCCTTTTGATTACCAACGGGTTCTTATATTTTTACAAGCAATTAAGCTCATACCGCTCTGTGTAAAGAAACGAAGACAAAAAGCAAGTAGATACACCAAGTGTTTTAAGGACATAGATAGTAATTAATGATTTCAAAATACTGCTGTTGGCTTACAGCTATGATTTACAAGGTTAGGGGTTACCAGCAAAAAATAAACATACATCTCAACCTTCTGCGGTGCTTCCTCAACCACCAAAGCGAACTAATTTGTGTTAAAACTGAATTTATAATTTTTGTACTTGCTAATTAATGAGAGGGTAATTGTGAGGTATATGACGATTGCTGCAAATTTTTAGTTTTTCTCAAATATCAATTTAACCTCTTAGTAAACCTATCACATTCCTGACAAGTACGTAAAAGTTGTCACCACAACTGCATTGTTATTGTTGAGTTGGATTGTTCTTCGGGTTCGAGTGTATTAATAATCCAAACCTTATGTTGGAGAGGCGATTCAAAGGCCGATTGTACTGATCTGTGACAATATAAAGGAAAATATACTCGCACCTACACAGATTGAAGATGAATTTAGTCTTAGCGACTAGGTACCATAAAATGACAGACTCTAATCTTGAGATTAATTATAAATTCTCATACAATTTTTTGGTTTAATACTTGTAAAAATTAATTACAGAAAGTATTGGTAATTTATTTGCAAAGCCCCTTAGTTTTTCCCCTTCAAAGATCACAAACTTGACTCCACCGATAATTTATGGTGGATTATTAATCAATCTCACTCAGAATCCTGGTATGAACGGTGATGGCCCAGACTAAATTGCTAAATGTACCCAAACCAAGAGAGTGTCAATACTGGTCGCAGGTTCCATCTATAGTATATTTTTAATCAATAAATGCGTGACACCATTCTAATCAACATTTGTTGTATTATTCATTGCCCCTATCCCGTCCTGCACACGCGGTGTGGCAATCTTATATAAAAACCACCATCCACCAACGGCGTCAATGAACTTATTCTTTAAAAGAACGTTTTCAATATCAAAAATGGTTTCCCAACAAAGCACTCAAAAAATTCAAGAATTGATCAAGTCCAAGCCAGTGTTTATTGCTTCAAAGGTATGTATGAATCGAACGCTTACTAATTTCAGCTACTAACATCCAGACTTACTGTCCTTACTGTACTGCTGCTAAGAACACCATCAGTCAGTTCACCAAGGACGCTTACGTTCTTGAATTGGACACTGTTGACAATGGTGCTGAATTGCAAGAAGCCTTATTGGAATTGACTGGTCAAAGAACCGTGCCAAACGTTTTCATTGGTGGTAAGCACATTGGTGGTAACTCCGACGTGCAAAACTTGAAGTCCACTGACCAGTTGGAAGACAAGATCAAGGCTGCTTTGTAGATGTGAAGCTCGGAACGATGTATGTCGATAGGTATGAAGTTTTAGACTTGAATTGCCACAATTAAACATATTGACAATATACAGTGATTATTAATTATGATATTTAAGTAATATATGTAAATTTGAAACAAATCTAATTGTTTGTGTAGCGACAACTACGGATCAGTTCGTATTTCTTGGACTTTTGGAACCTAATATTATTCACCTCGATCAAAATTGCACAGTGTGTGACTAAAAATTATCACGTACACTATTGTATCAACTTGAATCCACAATTCTGGGCTAAGACCACGCTCTCGTTACCACACATGCTTGGTATCTCTGTGCTACAGATGAGTGGTGGCTTTTTATCATCACTTCCCTCACAAATGATAAGCGAGATTCTCTGCACCTAATTACTTCTTAAATAGGGTTATTCGGTAAAACTAAGCGATATACACCATTGATTACTAGAATTATTACTATTGTGGTTCTTGATACTTGTCTAGTACAATTTTAGTTCTGTTTCTAGTGCTTCGACCTTTCCACCGTCGGTGACAATAATAAGGGCACACTGAAACTATGGCCTAATTATCTTTAACAAAATTATATCGGGACCCCTTCCCAATTTGAATTTCTATGGGTCAGTTTGATGCTTGTGCAACGTCGACTTCAAATAATATCTCCGTATTTGCAGCCATGTGTACTTTCGCATCTCCAACACTTGCCTATTTTGGGTGCGAAAGGGAATTCAGCGACAACTTGACACTGGTGAGTTCCACTTTTTATTACCAAATGACGAAGAATACCACCAGTGGTATGCTTCTCAACATCGGTGTAACCTGTTCTTGTGTGAAGTTTTTTCATATATAAACTGGTAGAAAATCTCATTCTCTTGTAATCATCACTTCTATCCTTTTCACAACTACACTACAACAATGAAATTCTCTACTATCTCCTTAGTCGCCATCGCTGCTTCCATCGCTTCTGCTGCACCAGTTGACTCTGCGCCAGAAACTGCTCCTGCTACCAAGTACGTTGATCAAGATATCATCTTCCCTGAAAATGCTATCAACGGTCAAACTGTTATTTCTGAGGACCAGGAACCTGTCGTAGCTGAGATCAATGGTCAGAAAGTTATTTTATTAATTAACACTACATTGGCCGAAGAAGCCATTGCTAAGTCTGGAATCAGCATTGAAGACTTGAACAATTCCGTTGCTGACGAATCTATTCCTGAAAAGAGAGATGCTAATGCTGAAGCTGAAGCTAAGAAGTGGCGTTGGACCAAGTGGGGCTTCTTCGAACCCTATGACAAGAGAGATGCCAATGCGGACGCTGAAGCTAAGAAATGGCGTTGGACCAAGTGGGGCTTTTTTGAGCCTTATGACAAGAGAGATGCCAATGCTGAAGCTGAAGCTACCAAATGGCGTTGGACCAAGTGGGGCTTTTTTGAGCCTTATGACAAGAGAGATGCCAATGCTGAAGCTGAAGCTACCAAATGGCGTTGGACCAAGTGGGGCTTTTTTGAGCCTTATGACAAGAGAGATGCCAATGCTGAAGCTGAAGCTACCAAATGGCGTTGGACCAAGTGGGGCTTTTTTGAGCCTTATGACAAGAGAGATGCCAATGCGGAAGCTGAAGCTACCAAATGGCGTTGGACCAAGTGGGGCTTCTTCGAACCTTATGACAAGAGAGATGCTAACGCTGATACTGAACAAGTTAAGTGGGGTTGGATTAAGCACAGATTCGCTGCTCCAACTGCTTGAGTATCTCTGACCTTTCGAGTGTTGACAACTTTTTTTAACAGAGTACCCTTTTTGTTTTGCGGTATTTACCATTATTATCAATGTTTTACAACACAGAGCAACTGTAGAGTTTGTAGAATTAATTGAAAAATTGCCAGCTATATTGATGGGAATTTGCACCCATAATAATGAGGACTATCTGCAGTGCGGTGTATTCGGGCCTTCGCATGAAAATTCTCAATTATTTCAACCTCTCACCTATTGATCTCTATACCCAGTCGAGACATAAATAATCATCGGGAAGTAGTTGACTTCTGTATAATTCAATGTCGAACGTGTCCCTACAAATCCGTCAAGCAGTCCCTTCAATCGACCCCATAGTGGCCGATTACACCGTTGGATATATTCAACATGTGTCTGCATCAACCGAAGATATCGTCACATCTCAACAAGTCAATATACCCGACGAGATGTCGTTCATTAAGAATCTTCTTGAAAATGCTGGAGGACAAAAAGAAAAGGTAGAAAAACTTATTGAAAACTTAACTTCGACTTTAACCAAAAAGCTTGAAGAAAATATGGCCAAGTTGGAGCTCACTGGTGACACTTCCAAGAGACTATTGGACATTAATGTATTGAAACAAAACAATGCAAAGAGAGATATCAACTCTTCGTTGGCCTTGTTGAGTGCAAGTAATGATATTGAACATACCGGTAGAAAAATGGAGAGTAGAGTTGACAAGAAGAAGTTGGAGAAGCAAGAACGGAAGATTGCCAAGAAAGTGGCCAAGAGAAACAACAAGTTTGTTCAGTATGAAGCATCTAAATTGCTTAACGAAAGTAAAGGTGACGATTATGATTCATACTTTCTTGAAATTAATCCTCTCGATTTTGGTTCAAGTGCTGGTAAATCTAAAGATATCAAACTTGATAATTTCGATTTGTATGTGGGAGATGGTCAAAGAATTTTGAGTGAAGCCTCGTTAACCTTGGCCTATGGTAGAAGATATGGTTTAGTTGGTCAGAACGGTATTGGTAAATCTACTCTCTTGAGAGCTTTGTCAAGAAGAGAACTTAATGTTCCTAAACATATTACAATTTTGCATGTTGAGCAAGAAATCAGAGGTGATGATACTCCAGCATTACAAAGTGTTTTGGATGCTGATGTGTGGAGAAAGACATTGATTAAAGAAGAACAAAAGATTAACGAGAGAATCACTGAGATCGAAAAATTGAGAGCAGAATTTGAGGAAGACTCTAGTGAAGTCAAGAAGTTAGATCTTGAGAGAGAAGATTTAGATTCTCATCTTCAAGAAGTTAATGAGAAATTGAATGAAATGGAATCTGACAAGGCAGAGAGTAAGGCTGCTGCAATCTTGTTTGGTCTTGGTTTCACCAAGGAAACTCAATATTTGCCCACCAAATCGTTTTCTGGTGGTTGGAGAATGAGATTATCGTTGGCCAGAGCATTATTCTGTGAACCGGATTTGTTGTTGCTAGATGAACCTTCCAATATGTTGGATGTTCCATCCATTACATACTTGGCCAAATACTTACAAACATATGAATCTACTGTTTTGATCGTTTCCCATGACAGAGCGTTCTTGAATGATGTTGCTACTGATATTATTCACCAACATTCTGAAAGATTGGATTACTATAGGGGAGCCAATTTCGATTCGTTCTACTCCACCAGAGAAGAAAGAATCAAGAATCAACGTCGTGAATATGAAAATCAAATGGCATACAGAAAACATTTGCAAGAATTTATCGACAAATTCAGATATAATGCAGCCAAATCATCAGAAGCACAATCGAGAATTAAAAAGTTGGAGAAATTGCCTCTTCTTGAAGCTCCAGAAGATGATAAAGTTGTCACATTCAAATTCCCAGACCCTGAAAAAATTAGTCCTCCTATTTTACAATTACAAAATGTGACCTTTGGATACACCCCCGATAAAATATTACTTCGTAATGTGGATATGGATGTACAAATGGACTCAAGAATCGCTTTCTGTGGTGGTAACGGTACCGGTAAGACTACGTTATTGAAACTTATTTTGGATCAATACCGTCCGTTGGAAGGTTTCATTACCAAACATGGTAGATTGAGAATTGGTTACTTTGCCCAACATCATGTCGATTCCATGGACTTAAACACTTCTGCAGTCTCATGGATGTCTACCACTTTCCCAGGTAAATCCGATGAAGAATACAGACGTCATTTGGGTTCTTTCGGTATTACAGGTACTCTTGGTTTACAAAAAATGGAATTACTTTCTGGTGGTCAAAAATCGAGAGTTGCCTTTGCTGCTTTGTGTTTGGCCCAGCCTCATATTTTGATTTTGGATGAACCTTCCAATCACTTGGATACTCAAGGTTTGGATGCGTTAGGTGAAGCCTTATGTGAATTTAAGGGTGGTATATTGATGGTTTCGCACGATGTGACAATTATTGATAAGGTTTGTAAGGAAATCTGGGTTAGTGAAAACGAAACTGTTAAAAGATTCCCAGGAAATATTCACGATTATAAGAAGCACATTTTGGAAATAGCCGATGCTGCTGGTGTGGTTAGAAAGCATTAAATAGGTAGCACTAATAAAGGTTACAGGTATACCAATGAAGTTTTAGAGACAAATAATGAGACAATGTATTGTTAAGTACCGTACCCTTGTGCGGTATTCGAAGCTTCAAAGCTTTCCGCTATCCCTCATTTACTTAACTTTTATCAATCAATTGTAGCTGAGAAAATAATTAATGACAATAGCTCTGAGACATCTAACCAAATGTGGAGGTAAATATAGAGAATCGTTTTACACCATAGTTATAATCACTCAGGCTTGTTTCTGTTGCGATAACAAGTACCCAGTCAGTGATGATCACTAATTTAGAGCAACTGATCTTCTTTCGCACAAAAATGAGAAACCAAAGTAATACCACAACAGCAATATGACAATAAGTTGGTCCATTTTGGAACAACCCTCTATAACTGTAATTGGAGATTAAAGTGTGCATCCCTTTGATTCCGATAGATAGCTAAAAACCATAACTCCCACATCAATATTTTGAGCTTTCACCTTTCATTGCTTCTCTTACGCTCTCGCTACAAATAGCTCAAAAATTCGTATTTTCTGTCAATTCTCTCGCTAAAGATCTCATCTAGCTTCACCGCTATCTCCAATCCCGCACTAATACCACACACACACACACATACACAAAATCTCACCAACTCTCCCACACTTCTCTTCATTTGCTATCACCTTCCTCCCTTTACTATCACACATGGGATTGGCCCTATCACTCAAGTCCAAGGTCGGTCTTGGCTTCCTCCTTTCCTACACCTCGTTCGAGGTATACTTGCAATTCCGAACTAAGCATCTCATCTCTCAAAGGCGACAACAAGTTAACAACCTTTCAGAATCCTCCGATGTGTCCAAATTCAGGTCCGCCACTGTGGCAGGGATGTTTGTTAACCCATTTGACGAGTACAGACCTCAAACTGCGTTTGAATTCGTGATTGTCCGTTTCATGGAGTTCTTCGAGAGTATCTACGGAAACGAGGTTGAGCTTCATGATAAAGTTCCGGGCGATGCTGAGCATGGAGACATTGAAGCGTTGTTAAAGGCATTCCCTCCAGATCTAGAGACATTAAGGAAAAACTCTCAGATTCTCCAGAATTGTATTCAAATGGGTGAATTCAACCAGCTCTTACAAGGAGGAACCAACGCCATACGCAACCAACTCCTCTTCACTTGGCTTGGGCAGTCATGCTCGTTGATCCAGGTTTCAGGAATAAACTTTTTAACCGATCCAATAATCAGTGACCATTTAATTAATAAAGCAATAGGCCCCAAACGATTCTTAAAGTCACCTTTGAGTTATGACGATATCAAATATGCTACCAATGGCAAGTTGGATTTTGTACTTGTCTCCCATGACCATCCAGACCATTTGGAGTTGGACTTCGCTAAGCAGATTGGAAACTCTACCACTTGGATCGTGCCACTCGGCTTAAAACTGAAATTAGCTCGAAAGGGGATTTATAAGGTGATTGAGATGGACTGGTGGGACACAGTACCTTTGGATGTTGCTTCTCCCGATAAATACGAGGTCGTTTGTGTACCTGCCATGCATTGGTCCGGAAGATATGTTTTTGACTCCAACAAATCCCTCTGGTGTTCTTTTATTATTAGAAGAAATGGGCAATCTTTAGTTTATCATGCTGGAGACACTGGATACCTGAAAGATTTATTCAAAGTGATTGGCCATAAATATGGGCCGATAGAGCTCGGATTATTACCTATAGGCCAATATTGTCCATCTTGGCACCAGAAACCACGTCATATCTCACCTCAAGAATCATTACAAATATGTGCTGATACATCCATCAAGTTCATGAAAGGAGTCCATTGGGGAACCTTTAAACTCAGTAGCGAGCCAATATTGGAACCAAAGTATCTCTTGGAGAAATATGCAAAGGATAAAGCCAGACACAAGGTTCCCGAGTTTGGTTTAACTTATTTGTTCAATCTAGAAGAAGGAACTGAGGAGGAATTACACATCAAGCAAGATCAATAGAGAGCATCACAGTTCTTGTAATTCCGATAGATCTAGCCATCTTACACGAAGATATAACTAGATTCCACTACACGATATTATTTAGAACACTTTTTCACAGCATCCATAGATCGTCATGATATCACGACACAGCAACACTTATACATTATTTATTGTGCTAATACCGTGTATTAGACCTATTTACACCAGGCTGCTCAGTAGCAGCATTTTTATCAGCAAATTAGCTTCAACCCATAATTAGCGAATCATTTAGTTTCTGTAGACAGCTCTGATGGTGGCTCTTTGAGAATCCAACATCGATCTTTGGTAAGCTTGGAAGTTGGGGTCAGATCTGATGACCGAACCAATAGACATAAACAATCCAAAAGTCCCCACAGAACCCATAATGTATTGACCTAAGGTTCTCATGACTCCATTTGGACCGGCACCGTTTTGCAAGATGGAAAAACCTCCAAACAAAACTCCAACACAAACACCGACGGTAGACCCCATCATGAGTCCCATCTTGAACTTATCGAAGTTAGAAGGTTGAGCATGAGCGTATTGAACCTGTTGAACTGGAGGCATTGTGGTGGATAGTCAGTCACGTTCTGAAAATTTTGATACCCGCAACGCACACGACCGGCTGGCCTATGATAGTTGGCCAGATTCTTCAAGACACCAAAATGGGATCCACCACCTCCAAGCCTGAAACAAAGGTCTTTACGCCTACGACACCAGTGAACTTCAGTGCGTCCTTTTTAAGCCAGTTGGAGGGTTCTGCCGAGGTAAGTAATAGAAACAAATTCGGATGGGGTTGAACGAATGAGAGTGTGTTGAGCCAATGGCCAATTCGTGTGGTTCAATGGTTTATTATTTATAAAACGGCTCCAAACGAACTCGACTGTGGTGATAGCTGGGAAATGCTTTCTAGTATAAACAATTGAAGGATATGAACAACGAGAATGTTGTATGATACCAACAAACAAGACTGGTCAATTAATGTCTGGACCAAGTTTGTCTCTCAAAGGATTCATAATTGTGACGGTATCAAGGACTGTAATTTGATCTGCTATACTGGACTGACCTGCTCGTCGTATAAACGATCAGTTATGGCTACAATGGAGTTACCGTTTTTCACACAGTACAATTAATTTTCGTCACAGTTGTGATTTATTAATTTATTGATGTTGAGGGCTATGACTTATACACCTTACAGTCTCATATCATTATCATTTGTTTCTCATTGATTTCATCATTTTACTAACATTTAGTCGGACTACTCTAGATCCCAACATACTGAGAAGTACATTCAAGAAAGAGTGGCCGCTGAGTTGACCAAATTGGAGCAAGAAACTATCAAGAAGTTCCAAAACACCACCAACGAATCTTTGCTCAAAGAATCATCCGATTCATCTGACGTTCCTTCAACTAATGATAAAATCACAAAGTTAACTGCCCTCTTACAAGAAAATATTAAGTTGGCCAAGGTTGAGGTCAGCGACGATATCAAAAATGCCAGAGAAGGTGTCATTAAATGTTTGAAAGAAAACCAAGGAAAGAGCTTGAACTGCTGGGACGAGGTCGAGCTGTTTAAAAAATTGGTCAGGGAATTGTAAACAGGAAAACACGATACTACAATAAACTGAGTCTATTTATACAGAAATTATATTAAGAATCTATCCGAATATGTGTAGCTAGTTAATTCTAGGTGGTCTACAAACCAACACCCTTGTAAATCAAAATCAATGCACTGTCACTTTCACCACCTCCTGCAAATTGCTCGATTTTCTCTTTGCTGACAGGAGACACTTTATCGTCATTAAATCTCCACCATCTTTCACCATCCAAATCCTTGTCATCCTTAACATAAGATTGGTAATGACCGGATTCTGAAGAAGCTCCCGCGTGAGTGATCACAGCAGTAAGTTCGTACACAGAAGATGCATTCTCACTACTGGTTTGCAAATCATATCCTTGAGGTAAGACCTTGACAAGTTCATCTTCAAATTTACTTCTGATAGAAGCAATTTTTAATTCATCTTCTTCTTGTTGTTCTAATGGAGTTAATGTACTATCTTTTTTCAGTTTTTTGAAGTCACGAATCAAATCCAAGTTATCTTTCTCAATTTTTCTAATTTCATCTCTTACCTTAACTTTTTCCGCTTTAATAGACTCATCCAACATTTCTGACAAATCTAATTCGAATGGAAATTGAACTTTTCTTAAAATCTTGGATTTCTTATTGATGTCCCGTCTCCAGAAAAATCTAAGAAAATGAATAGTTAAATATCTTGGTAATCTATTGATTTTTTTTGTAGTTTCGTAATCTGCATTGGATTGCAAAGTTGGATTGAATTTTTCAAACTCTTCTTTTAATCCGTTCAATATACCATCTCTTAAAAAGTTGGTCTTAATATCAATATGACAATTCAATTTGAATGCATCATCATATGATACGACTTCTTCTTCGGAAGGTAAAGTGATACATTTTTGTTGAGACTTAAATCCGATCTTAAAATAATCATCAAGTTTGAAAACATCATTGATCAATTTAAGAATCTGTGAATATGCTTCTTCAGCATCTTGTTGTTGAGGACGACCAGTTGCATCCGTACCAGCAAATTCTGGATTGAATTGCTTGATCAAAGTCCAAACCATAATTGGTTGGACTTTTTCTTGCTTTTTAACCATTTGTTCAAAAAGTTTCTTTAATGAGGTAGCGAATATTTGTGGAGTTGGAGTGGTTCCATAAACCGGCTTAAATTCTTCAAGACGATCTTTGATAACTTTGATACTGAATAATGCTTGTAACGACGAGTTCAAGTAGCAAGTGTTACCGAGATTGACCAATCCTGATGGGTCTGTCGAAACCTTGAAGAGTTGATTTTCATTTAAATCTTCTAAGAATACCTGCTTAGCAACGGGCTTAGATGGAAGATTCTTGTCAGGAGTACCGAGCACCATGATAGGTTGGGCTAAGTTCAAGTTTAGGGATGCAACAACATCATTGTCATTTATTTTTCCTCCCTTGATAAGGATCTTTTGTCTTTCAGGAGGTATAAGAGTCAATTCTTGAATCTTTTCCTTGAGGTCTGCCCCAGTAGAGGTGGAAGTGAGTTCAATATCGAACACTTTGCCTGCATTCTTGATGGATACTATTCGTTAGTACAATTCAATTGCTTCAAGCTTTTGATATTAGCCATTTGAATGGTAGATTTTGCCTTTTAACTAGATTTAGCCATAATTCAAGCTAATTCTTTGGGTTTTGGGTAAATCGAGCCGCTTGATTGACCCAAGTAGTAAGGAGACTAGTCGGTGCATACCATATGGTTATCAGTCAAGATACTTGATAAAACATACGTTTAAAAGAAGACATGTTCGGTATGGTCAAGAAGTGGCAAATATTCCTGTGTATACAAAATGGTCGTGCGTGTGACGCGTTTCAAACATCGATTCTACCTCCTCTTCAGACATGTATTAAGCTACAAAGAAAGCGACAACAGGAAGTTTTCAAAAAGTACCAATGTTGTCATGATACCCTATTTTATTCCAGTAGGGATTTCCTCCTAATTCCTCTCTTCAACAAATCTAAAAAATGTAACTTATCGTTGTCGCATTTTTAAGTAAGGAAGGTCAATGTTCAAACAAAAACAATCTGATAGTGCTGGGCCATCACCTCGTCTTGTTGGTCCTTTCTTAATTCATGCAATCTAGTTAAAATGGTACATTCATTGATTACGTGATAAGAATCTTTATGTTTCATAAAAAAATAAAAACAAATCTCCTGGGGGTGAGTCGAACACCCGATCTCAAGATTACTCTGAGTTAACATTACAGTCTCGCGCCTTAGCCAGCTTGGCCACCAAGAGGAATTTGTTGATTTTCGATATCAGTGAGTTTATATACTGTTTTTAAGAAGTGAGTTTAAAATGCCATGAAAACGCCTCTACAATCCTTATACGTCCATTTTCTTAGTCTCATTTACTTTTAGAACCGTCTCCGGCAATATCTAGGCCATAAATCAATATGAAAATACTTAACTTCCCTCAAGCTAAAAAAAGGATAACCAAACCTAGAATTTTTCACATAACAGCAATACTTTCCTTGTAATGGGCTGCTTTTGAGTTTCTCTGTTTTTCAAAGTTATGAGGATGGTACTATATTATAAATATGGCCAATTGCTAGATGGTAAGTTGAGTGGTGGTTAAATAAATACAAAAAAATCAAAAAACACAAAAGGATCTCAGCTAGCAAAAATTATGGTCATCTAATACAATAAGAATTTGATGAGAAGCCTACGTTTTGCATGTGGCTTTGTTATAGGAACTAAATTTCAAGCTTAGTTTCGGTTTGATATAATTAGACTCTCGATGAAGCAAATTTATATTAATATTTTAATGAAGAACCTACGTTGCTACTTAACCAGTTTGTTTAATAATGCTATCACATGTTATCAATATTTTCGTTCTATGGCTAAATGGATCAACAACTCTCGTCCAACAAAGAATATTGGTGCAATAAGATACAATCACCTCCCCTTTCTGGATCCAACCCGTATATATAGAAAAAGCCTTCTGAAGTTACCACGTTAATATGTAATAAATTCAAGGCAACTGCATCCCTTTGCAAGAAACTGTTATCTTTTGTTGGAGTTGAAGGAGACGAGCCGTCTCTATCTTTCGTGACGTAAGTTTGTGGAACAAAATCATGCAGCAATTCATTACTCATCATAGCAATAGATTTGACATCCTTACTAGTGGCATTAATCTTCAAAGATGCAAAGTGTCTTGTTGGTTCTAAAATTGAAGAGAATCTTGAAGGTAAGAAGTCCCCCATCTTTTGCGCTGCTTTCCGACCTAAAGTTTGCGATGACCGCCTAATTAATCTAGCCACTGAAAGTCTGTTTTGATCAATGATAGGTTCTGATTTTTGTGCTAATGCATTGTCTTTAGGGTGTAAATTCGTAGGAAAATCTTCGTTACTTATAATGGAAACGCCTGAATTAATACTAGCATAAGAATTCGTCGATCCCTGTGAAAGTTTACGTTGTTTTCCACTTGCAGCATCATCAACATCCTCTTCATCATCATCAATATCATCATCTTCGTCATCCTCATTGACGGCATCACTATCATCGCCATCATCATGAATATCATCGAAATCATCATCGTTATTATGAACAGAAGCTTTATCAGCGTCTTCTGTTGGTTCACGTTCTTCAGCTATAGTTTCATATTCAGGATTTAATTTGACCTTCTTTTTTGAAGTGTTGTTGAGTTTCTTGAGTTTGTGCTTATTTTCTAAAGCTTCTTCTTGACTTAATCTAAATATGTGTACGGTTTCACTTGAGCTAGTAGCCACCACATATTTATCATCAGGACTAAAGCTAAGTGAGTAGATTTTTGTAGGATAAGTACCTCTTCTAAATTGATACAATTTGACTCCAGTTTCAACAGAAAACACTCTAACAATTGTACCTTTATCTGAAGCAGTTGCCAATAACCTTCCATCATTTGAAAGAGTCATGGCTGCTAAAGTTGATTTATGAGCTTCGATTACCGATAACGGTTGAAGGGTAGAAAGATTAAAGATGATGACATCTCCCACTCTATTGGGACTATTACTAACAGACTGAATATTGTTTTGAACCGAGTTAGAGCCTCCATTGGTATTTATACCTGTTACCAATAGCGAGTCATGAGTGATTGTTTTAGGAGGTGAAGGATAAGCAAGGTAACAATGACCATTCTCATCGGGAGTAGGAGAAATGGTGCAAAGTCCATGCAAATTGGGTGAGGTTTCAATTGTGTGTAATAACTTCATAGTGGTGATATCATAGATGTATATTTGTTCCTCCAATAGTACCACGAGTCGAGACGATGTGAGCTTCACCTGAAGAATTGTCGATGGAAAGATCAAGTCACATATAGTAGAGAGTCTCTTTGTATTAATGAGCTTAAGTTTACGAGGAGAAGATCCCGTCTCCTCCCCCAATGCGACCACTGCTATAAGGGATGTACAATAAAGCATTTCTACTATACCAATCAGCTCATCCTTCTTGAATTGAAAACACTTACCAAACAGAGGCTTACAATTGAAAATCTTGTAGCCACTGTTCAAGCCTAATGCCACACATGATGCATCCTGATTGAAGGTTATATAGTTGACATTGCCCTCGTGATGTCGAATACTACTTACCAATGACGAGGTGTCTTCGTTAGTGAGACTCCGGTTGAGCTGGTTGGTAAGTCCGGCCAGAAGTGAAGCACTGGCCTGAGTCTTGAGCATCTGTTTATCTGGGAGCTATCGATAAAAATGTATGAGTAAATGAATGGTGGAAGGTTTTCGTTTGGTTTATCAGTGACTTCCAGTTGGTTTTGATAGTTGTCAGTATGATCTGAGTAGTGCCAGTGATAGATGTGGACTATGGTGGGATTGTATACTGTGATTGATTTTGCGCACTAGTGACGTTGGCGACGGTTCTTTGAAGATTGATGTCGTAACACTTTGCGACAACGGGAGATATGAGGATTCGGAATGATATAAACACAGTCGTGAAGTAGTGCGTTGTAGCGGAGTAGTGGGGATAGGATCGGTTGTTGTGAAGGAGGATCACGTGGCACCACTCTTAATTAGCAAATATAAAAAGGGGAACAAGTGACAAATTATTGGTTTTAGTGAAAATTGTGAAGATTGGTTGTTCTCCAGATTAACCTATTGTAATGTAAGCAATTATCCTTGATAATCAAGTGGCTTAAGTTTTTGAGCCGCGTAATGATAACAATCGATTATCACCCACTACACGTGCAACAAACGATGGTTTGTATGACAATTGGTATTAAATACTGTTGATAAGCAATTGGGTTCAAGATTGGCCAATTACTTATCAGATAATTTATAGTTTTAGCTACATTAATTTATGATGACGTATGATTGTCTATAGACTTTTTCTTGAAAAAATCACACTAACGTTATATTTGTTTCACTAACCAAATAGAATACTTTTCAATCATTTCTTCGGTAGTACTGTGGCCCACTCCCTCCTGAATAAACACCTCGGTGTTGGGGTTCGTGTTCTGGAATGCATCCAACCACGATTTGGCCAACTTGGTAGGCACCAACTTGTCATCCTTACCATGAGATGAGAATAATTTGATTCTCATGTCGAAATTCTCATAGATATTAATATCTTGTGCTGCTACGTGTCTGTGCAACGATTCGGGATATCTGAGTCTTTGCAGTTTATCCAAAGGTAATTCTTCATACTCGTAGTAGAAATATTTCTTATCGTAAGAAACACTATCCAAAGGAGCTTTAACCAATCTGTTGATCAACAACGTGGTTAAGTCGGGACATCCAATGACCGGGTTGAGGGTGTTGACAAGTTCTGGATACTGATTAGCAAATCTAATTACTGCATGACCCCCAAGCGAGTTCCCACTGAAAGAATGACGATATTCAATCTTAGTACCAAGGGCTTTGTTTTCACTAGTGATATACCTATCCAAATCAAGGTAGAAAGGTACCGACTGCGTCAACAATTTGAGGTCTCCCACAATTCCATCGATACTGGAAATGAGGTCTGCCGCATGGGTCTCATTCCCGTCACTCCAGTCATGGTTTTTGAATGGATCAATGGTTCTTTGTCCGTGGTTGGGGGCATCAAATGTCACACATACAAGCTGCTTGCCTCCATTGTTGTAGAAGTGTTCAAGAATCTTGTAGGCGAATACTTCGGTATATTTGTAGTGTCTCAAGCGGGGGTGAACAAGATACAACACATTGACAGGAATTGCACCTGTAGCGTTCTCCACATGCTTTTGGAGGGAGTCAGCATTGATAATATGGGCATGGAGCCCACCAATGAAGACGGTTTCCTTGGAGTATTTGGGGTTATGTGGTAAGAGTGACATGATGATAATTCCGCATTATTGCCAGGGACTAATTTTACAGACGTACCTGAACCAACGAGGTAGTAGTTTCAGTAATGTGATTCGTTCCTTGGCTGAAAAAGCGACACTATAGATCATACAGGGCCCTTTTAGCCATGTACCTCGCCTCTGTTACTATTCTTACTTAAATATAATTTTGTTAAAAACTTTACAAAATTCCAATATTTCATCTAATCAACGGATAGTTTGAGATATGAGAAATCCGGAGTTTAGGTACGTTCCATAAAGGTTCAACAAAAGTAACAATTTCGAACACAAGTACATTGGGAGTTTGGGATCCCCCAACAAATGGCATCTGTACTATCAAGCACTTCTAGTGATTTTCGCAGCCAGGATTCAAGTCTCTTAGCTGGTAGGTATTCACCCAGTTGAAAGAGCCCCAATCCGATCCATCATTAATTGATTTATCTTAAGTTGAAACCATTAATGAGATGAGATTTATTGGAAACTGCTCATAAGGTCTGTTTGTATGTTCTTGTGATTGGTACATATAGGGGATGATTAATCTGATTACACCTTTTTTAGTTTTCTGATCATAGTAGTACTACTCGTAAGGCCGATACCCTGAACATTGCCGCATTTAACAGTTGTATCGTACTTGTAAATTACACGGATATTCAGTTGTCATCACGGGAAGAGCCTGGACTTTAACCCAACTCAGCTTTGGGGGGTTTTCACTTGAAGCGCTTCATCTGATCACAATTGTGTATGAATCGAACACTATAGCCAGTACCACGAGAGTGCTAGCAAAATTTATACACTACGACGCTGAACCTCCTTTGATTTGGTCACAATTGGCACATTCCTATTAGCTTGGGATTAATGGCCTACATTTCACTTCCGTGGTGCTACAATTAAATAGTAGCTCTAGTTACTTTCTAGGTTGCTCCTCGTAATAACGGAGCGGCCTCAACATGAACTGTCACTCTTCACCAGAGATTTAAACGTATCAAAACAGCTTGTGGAGTAGAAGAACCCATACTGCTTATTACTCGTAATATTGTTCACCAAAGATTTATATTTTGAAAGAAGTACTCTGATAATTGGCAGTTACTCCATTTCGCAGCAATTGCAATATAGCCTACTCTAAGATCACACATCCAAGCAGATCTTCCAAGACAGAATCTATTTTAGTGTTCAAACACTAAACAATTTTATCGTGGTCCTATCTTGAAAAATGTGGCCATAATTCGTCTGACTTTCATGAAATATAGCCATTTCAGTAGCCTTAAATCAGTCCTATGCATTTCGACAAATTCACAAGCAACCACAAGCTTCAAATAGGCGTTGTTAAGTTATCATCTGGTCTACACTCAGTTTCTATCATACTAATGCATACGTTCTTAAATAAATGTAGTTAAAAATTAATTATGGTGAATTGAAGATTAATAAATAATTATCGAACACCAGTGTTTAGAATGGCATTTTTCAGTGCTAGTTGTTCGTGCTCTTGAAGGTCACGCCTGGATAACGTACTCAGTCTTGATCTGAAAGGCACACTCGAAGTGCGCTCTCCCTCGAGGATGGGAGGTGAAATTTGTTGCTCTTTGGCAAGATGAATTTCAGGCAAAGAAGAGTCAGTGATGTCATCATCATCATTTTGGGTATCTTCATCATCATCATCTTCCTCTTCTGGGCGCCCGAGCTTTTCCAGAACAAAATCAACCACTTCTCTCCATGAACGCATCCCTCCCATGGCTATATTCCCATCAACATCCACACATTTTTCCA
The DNA here is from genome assembly GCA_030561405.1 of Suhomyces atakaporum. NCBI lineage: Eukaryota > Fungi > Ascomycota > Pichiomycetes > Serinales > Debaryomycetaceae > Suhomyces > Suhomyces atakaporum. The sequence continues at coordinate 98,064 of JAKTXH010000009.1, forward strand.
CCGGTTTCAAAATGGACACATTGGGATAAATTTCCTGTAACATCGCCAATTGATTTTTGGTGATAGGATGGGAGTACATGGAACTGGTTAAGGCCAAGGCTGCCACTATGGGTTTTGGAGAACTGAGATTATTACTCAAGACAGTGGAATCAGGGTTGTTATTGACCACTGCTGGCTGAGGTTGTGGAGTGGGCCAAGTGTGGAGTACATCTGTCAAAAGATTATCTGCCAATCCACTGACAAGCTTCGCAAGGGTGTTTGCAGATAAGGGGGCTATTAAAAAGACATCTGTCCACTTTTGCAATTCTGGTGCCAAATATGTTTGAAGTTCGGGTTTGGCAACTCCCGAAATTTCCTGCTCTACCCTGGACTCTACGTAGTAAGCATACCCATCATCACTGAACCACACTTTTACTCCCAAATTCTCAAACTTATATAGTTTATCGGTTAAAAACCACTCTGCAGATTTTGTCAAAACCACCTGGATTTCGAGCTTTTGGCGAGTGTATAACTCAAAGAGTTTCTCTATGATAAGGAAAATATTCTTATGGATGGAAATACAGCCAGTGATTCCAATAAGAAGGTGAAGTTTTCCAGGAGTTTGCAGAAGTGGGTCAGAAGGTGCAACAGCTTCCTGGACGGGGCTATGAGAGCTTTGAGGTGAATGAACGGGTTTTTTTGCAGCCACTTCGGGTGTTTTTTCCACCGACTCCAACCCATTGCGATCAATTTGAAGTTCTCGGATCTTTGCAGCCATTTCCTCGTCAGTGGGAAGGGGGTCGACCCGCGCGCCTCCTGTTTCAAATTCATCTAACAATTTTGGGGGACTGCTACCAGGACTAACATCATCAAGCCCATGGTTGATGGGACTAACGGTGTCATGTGCCACGATAATTGGATGTTGCTCTTCAGAGTCTGGTTCTGTTTCAGGAAGCTGTTTTTGGGGGTCTGAGGCTGGGGAAAGGCATGATTTGAGGTTGGGATTATGCTTGACTTTAAGCGCTGGAAGCAGCTTTTTTGGCTTAAAGGGAACTGGAGCCGTTACTACAGAGCTGGCGTCATTGGATGTGAGAGGGTGTTCTGAAGGCAGAAGAGGAAGTGTCATGATAACGCAGGATTGACAGGTCGCACTAGGGACAAAGACCCTATAATCGGGTTGACTCGGCGACATCGGAACGACAAACGACATAGTCTGGGGAATTGGTGTTATTGTAGTGGGAGGCTTGATCTAGATTTTCAATATGGGCGAGAACTACAATATGGGCCAGAACTACAATATGTGCTTACACTTCCATGCTGCGGTTCACTGACCATTCCACTAATTGAACCCTGTGGGAATTAAATCACAAAAAATTATCGTAACTTTCTTTAGCCCTGATCGAATTTACTTGAGTCGCCCGATCTGGGCCGAGCTCGTAACAGCCAACTCCAACTTGAAATCAAATCACTTCCTGATGATACACCCCAAAAGGCGGCGACATTTCGCCCAACGATCCCCGCAGACGACATTGTCGCCAACGTGGATCATCGCGGGGTCACTGGAGTTAAGATGCAGCATCTACCCCGACTAACCAATCATCAGAATGATGTTCACCATTCTGTATCAAAATTTAGCATCAATGGCATACAATTGATCCAATTGGTTGTTCAATTGCTGTGTTATTGTAGGCACGCTCCCACGTGATTCGCGTCCGCCACAAATCTACACGTGTTGGCACTTTATTCCAATAACAACGGTGGATGTCAACTAATTATAATCAATTGAGTTAAAAAATCATGAATCAGGATTGTTTAAGTATTCAACTTAGTTCATGTCATTTTTTTAACTGTATTTTACTAAATGCTAGTGACCCCAAAATAATTTTGACCAATGAGCGCCACTTTTCCCGCTCCTGCATACGCCCGCCTACAATATAAACACCCACCATTTTTACAGCATTTTATTTTCCTCAGTTATAACTCTACAACTTCTCAAAATGGCCCCACCAGCTTACTCTGACATTCAAAAGCCTGCCAATGACTTGCTTAACAAGGACTTCTTCCACTTAGCTACCGCTAGTGTTGATGTTAAGTCCGTTGCTCCAAACGGTGTTACTTTCACTGTTAAGGGTAAAACCGCTAAGGACAACTCAATTGCTGCTTCTGTTGATGCTAAATACGTCGACAAGGCCACCGGTCTTACTTTGACCCAAGGCTGGAACAACGCCAACTCCTTGAACACCAAGATTGAGTTGTCTGAATTGTTGACTCCAGGTCTTAAGGGTGAATTGGACACTTCTGTTGTTCCAAACGGTCCAAGAAACGCTAGATTGAACTTCTTCTACCAACAATCCGCCGTTAACGCCCGTTTGTTCTTCGACTTGTTGAAGGGTCCAATTGCTACTGCTGATTTGGCTGTTGCTCAAGACGGTTTCACCGCCGGTGCCGAATTAGGTTACGACATTGCTTCTGCCAAGGTCAACAAGTACTCTCTCGGTGTTGGTTACACTAACTTGAACTACGCTTTGGCTGCTACCGCCACTTCTAACTTGTCTATCTTCACCGCTGCTTACTTCCACAAGGTTTCTCCTTTGGTTGAAGTTGGTGCTAAGACTACTTGGGATTCCGTCAAGTCTTCCAACGTCAATGTTGAATTCGCCACCAAGTACGCTTTGGACAGAACCGCCTTTGTTAAGGCCAAGATTGCTGACTCCGGTTTGACTGCTTTGGCTTACTCCCAAGAATTGAGACCAGGTGTCAGATTGGGATTGGGTGCTTCTTTCGATGCCCTCAAGTTGGCTGAACCTGTCCACAAGTTGGGTTTCTCCTTATCCTTCACTGCTTAAACTTACTGAACCTCATAGGTTCGATCAAGCGTGATCCCGTAGAATCGTTAGTAATATATGTCGATAAAATCAATTGTAGAATTAAAAGACGCGTACACTTGGTACATCGTTGATATTCTACACCACGAATATACTCTTGTTCAAACTAAACTGTTGGACTAAGTGAACTGGTTGGATGCCAATGATCGTACTCTGATAGTCGTCAAATTCAAGAATGTGAAGTGATGGGAGCCTATGGCTTCTACAAAACCACAAGCATTGTTGATTGCAAAAATCTCGGGACCAGAAAGTGTGTTCATAACTGGAAACAATCATAAACTCACTAACCAGATTGATTGTCTTCACCTTTACAAGACAAATCAAAAAGAAGATCTCTTCAAAAGAAGTCAGTGAAGGCGGTGCTAGTCGTTGTTAGAACGATGATGGGCCACCCTTGATTCCATTTTTGGCAAATTTCTGGAAACATATTGGTACTCTCTAACAACTTTTGATAACATCAGATAAACGATCATAAACTTGTACCCTACTTGATAACGAGAAAGAATTCAACTTTAGTTGGTTGTACACCTGAATAGTCAAGTTCCCGAAAAGAAGAAAGTGTCACCAAGTTTCACCACTTACCGCCATTCATCACTGCTAAACTTATAGCACAAGACTCAGCGATACATTTCACACCCTCAAATATTTAATGCTCACTATTTTTCAATAATTTATATACACCTTTGCGTTGAAACATGTCTGTCAAAACTCCTAGTGCTGGTGCTGGCATCTCTCCCGGGGTGGGAGAAGCCCCCAAAGCCAGTCTTACCCCTAATGGAACTACTTCTAGTGGCAAACCACGTCCCAGTGTGTGTCAGGTATCAAGACCCTTTTTCACATCATCGGAACTATCATACCTTCATTCCCAGACTATTGCTGAGTCCAAGAAGCTTGTGTTTATGCAGAGAAAGCACCAGGTGTTCCAGTTTGTGTTTCAGATAGTCAAGGCACTCAAGTTTCCCTTGAGAGTGTTAAGCACCACGATGAATTACTATCAAAGATTTTACCTTTTCAACAAATTTGAAGATGAGGATAAGGAAGAGTCCAGTGAAGATAACAAGCTAGAGAAAGACCCATTCGTAGTGGCCATAACTTGCCTTTTCTTGGCCACAAAGAATGAGGATTGCATAAAGAAGTTAAGAGATATACAAACAGTGGCGAATAAAATTAGAGATATTGATGAATCTGCTACTCATAACGGCTCGGGATCGGGTGCTTCATCGGGATCCAGAAATTCAGAGTCTTTGGTAGAAGCACAAAGAAAAGCTATCATGGGGTTGGAATTCAAATTATTACAATTGATTAAATTTGATTTTATCAATGGTACTGCGTTAACGTTGGATTCGATTGATTCTCTCACCATACAATTTTGTAAAAAATTGGGAATCGGCTATAAAGTATCGATGTTCAGTTGGTTGATTGCTTTCGATGTTATATCCACACCCTTATGTTTGATGATTCCATCTCATTGCATTTCCCTAGCCATTATAATTGTTACCCTTAACCTCAAACCAACCCAAATCACTACAAAATTTACACCTGTGGATGATGGAATCCATGCTAGTTTGGAGGATATATTAGAAGGTATAGACTGCTACGAACAGTTCAGATGTCCTGAACCATTGGTCAATGAAGCCATTATATATATTCTTGACTATTATATTCACCAGATGAACTACTCGATTTTAAACGAGTACATCCCAGCCATTGACCAAGAAACAGGAAAGGAACAGGTGTTTAAGTTTATGGAGTTGAAATCTAGATTTAATGATTTGGCCAAAATGAATCAGAAATCATGTTTGAAACGACTGCTCTTAGAGGAGGATGAATATTTGAAAGTATGGGATTTTTCGGTAGCATTGAAGGGGTCTGCTAGATTTATGTTGAGCAACAAGAGAAGAAGATTTAGTGATGAAGCCAACAAGGAATACGAGAAGGAGAACCCCAGACCTTAATACAACTGGCGTATACACTAGCCTACTGATGAGTTTTAATTAGGGAGGCGAACGGAGAGGCTTTTTTAATAAACGGAATTCTTTATAGATATCAGAAACGTGTCTGAGTTTGGAGAGCTTGAGAAGGGTGTTGCAGGAGCCTCTAAATTTAAATGGTGCCAATGGTGGTCAAATTCACGAAGATTACTGACCGAGAAAAGACTATCTGTGGTCTTGAGAAAGTGGTGAAAGTCTTGCTGCAAATGTGAATAACCAAATTCAATGGAACTGTTTGAATAAGGGAAATTGCCACTGAGTTGGCCGCCTTTATTGCCAGGATAGATCGAAAAAATCAACCACAATTGGCCTAGTGGAAGTGCAACATTTACGGTCGGTGTGATGACGAACCGAAAAGGTGGTTGTAAAAATAGATGGGTAAGCAGAGTTGAGAAGTCGACAGCGGCAAGGGCTAACTAATGTATAATAAACAAACATCAATCATATTATTAAGAACATAAGTAGGTACCCAAAAATTATTATAGTGGTACATGTTTAATTTCAATTCGTTGATATCACTTGTGAGAAGTAGTTACTGAGTCAACTAAGACGAAAGTGGATGGTAAAACGATAACTAAAATTTGATAGATAACAAGTCGTTAAATTGTAGGTTGATTCCCGGTCACACCCAGCATTTTTCGTCAGACTACCACCTTGGGGTCTATCCTTACTTGAATCACCGGTTGTAACAAGTAGTATTGTCACCTGAAGCACAAATCTCATTCACCAAGACTCCCGATTTCTTCGTTTTCTTGTAGAGAAGGGCTTGGCCTGTGATATTTTTCTGGTCCCACGAGTCACAGTTATTACCCGATTTGTCACATATTCTTACCTGCGCTTTGTAGGCCAGAACTAGTCGTGATACTTGTGGTTCTCCTACACTGTGGCCTGGAATGCCGCAGCTGAAAGCACCTTTTTCACTATGAGACTTGACAAATTTGTACCCCTCTGGAGGAGTGAGAAGTTTGTTAATGAGTTTAAACGAAAGCCCTTCCGTTTGGTTGAACTTGAATTTAACATCGTAACTTGAATAGAGAGTCCCTCCATCTGTAAAGCTGGTGAAATCACAATTACCAACTGGAAATGGTCCCGACCATGCGACAGCCTGAGACACAAGTCTATATTGGTGAACTTTTTTACCTTTCTTTTCAGATACAATCATATTGGAGTTCGTATCAAGCTGATTGATGATCGTGGGCTCTCCAAGGGTATTTGAGACCACCACCAGAAATTTGGGAAGCTTGGGACCAGCCCAGCACAACTGTACAAATAAGGATGCAAATAGCAAAATTTCAACGAGCATTGATACAGTTATTTTATGGAAGATCATTTTACTTTAAAGGGTTCTATATGATGTACGGCGTTATTTTTCAAGAAATTAAATCAAGATAAATACGAAAGGAACAATAAAATATTTTTAATTGAGATTATAAAGTAGTAGTACAGTACTCATTGATCGCACCAAATTGCATCTTCATTATGACTTCACTTAGGTGTAGAGTTGATTTGTGTGATCTATAGAATTAGGTACTTGGGCAATGGGGTATAGTGAAAGGATCAATCTGTTCTAGTAGGTTGGGTACTGTAGACGAACATTGTAATGTGGTTACAAATCATTGCCAAGAACGAATTTATAGTTTGAGTGCAACTTGATGATTGGGAGCATGACTGTGATTTTTGAGGTTGGGCTGTTCTTCGTAGCCCCGGTTGGTTCCTATTTCTCCAAATTCAAAACGTTAGTAGTTAACATTTGTATTTTTTTAATTAATCCACCTTGTAGCTAACCACGGTCCCTACCTTATGTATATCTGTGCTGAAAGAGGTAAAGTTTACCTGCTCCACATCTCCCTCCAACGTTTTTTGATCTCCGTTGGTATCCAACCACTCAATTGGCACATGGGTTGAGGTTTTAGGGTCAGTGTAGACCATTACGTTGAATGTATAGTCATCTTCCTTTAACATGGGTAAATACGACACCAGGGATGTGATTTGTCGTATGATGGCTTGTATTTCTTTCTTGGTGTCCAGTCTAGATTTCTCTACTGGGCCAGTATGGTCGCTAATATCAATATTGAACTCCCAGCGTTCTACGGTTTCGACAGTGGTTTTCGATACGATCACCAAGACCAACTTGACAATCTTCTTACCATATATCCACTTCTTGATCTGGTCCATAATCTTTTGAATGTATTCCTTGACATCGTCGTCCACATTGATAAGAAGGGGCAAGTCGTATTTTCTAACAGTTTGAAAGTCCTCAGCAGGATAGATACCTCTTTGGAAGAGAATGCTATTGATGGCAAACTCGAAGTAGTCGGTGACGATTTTACAAGAACCTTTGAGGGCAAGTTTGGGGTCCATGATGAATACGAAAGCGGATGTGATGTGATGAAGTGTGAGTCAAGGACTGATAATGAAACCGATTCAAGTAGACGCGTGTGACTAATTGAGATCCGATGACTGGGTGGAGTGACTAGGTATGGTGTTTAGGTAACGCTAGAGCGTGGGACTCTGACGATGTGATGGTAACGAGTGTGTATACTTGACTTGGGTGATTCGTCTAACGAGTGAGGTTAAAGACAGGTGGATCAGAGTGAGTGAATCAGGGGCGTATCGACAAGTCGCGAGCTCCAAGTAACGGTGATCGTGTCAATGAAGTTGTTCGATTAAGAACGTTTAAGATTTTCTATGGAATGGCTCAGATCAATTGTTATACCAAGGCCATGAGTGAGTGGACTGCGAAAATCACAATTCAAACACTAGTGCTACTATTCAAAAAGTATTGCTGGTATATAAAGCTATAGGCTATAGCTACTATGAGTTATAACCAGGATTTGAGATGATCCACTAATTAATCATCAGAGTGAAAATAACTATAAAAATTTCCCTTGTCACCAAGACGTGCTTTTAACCCATTGTGAAGTCAATTGATTAGTTTTGTATTGTGCTAACTCCGTATTTCTGGAGGTGTTTAAAGCTGGTAGATTGATGGTCGACATATCCAGAATTATATACAAATCTTCATTGAATTCGATACATCTCCAATTTCTACTAAGCTGTGGTATCATTATAAATCGTAGTTCCGCACTCTTTTCGTATAGTCTAAGAACAGATATCACATATAATGGTATGTAACGTTCACACACACAACACCTGTTCTAACCAGTCAGCATGGAGTAAAGAGAGTCACCCTTAGCGAGGACGCCAGGAGGATCAAACTTGAGAAAGACCAGGCAAAAATCGCCCACTATAAAGCTCTCACTAATGAGATTTTTGATCTAAGAGATAGCCATGACTACACGATTGATACGTTAAATAAGACCACAGCATTGCTCAAGCTAAATCCAGAATTCTACACCATATGGAACTATCGTCGTGAAATCTTTCTCCACAATAAGGCAGATGACTACCACCAATTTTTGGAGGAAGATTTACAATTGACCATGGGCATTTTGAAACGGTATCCTAAATGCTACTGGATATGGCACCACCGTAAATGGTGTCTTTTTGAGTTGGTTGAGTTGAACAAGGTCAATTGGGTCTATGAGTTTGTGGTGATGTCGAAATTGTTGGAAATGGATAGTAGAAATTTCCATGGATGGCAGTATAGAAGATTTGTGGTTGAAAACATGGAAACTGAACGACTCAAAGAGATCAAGGCTTGTGGAGGCTCCAAACTGGTTGAAGACACCGCGTTATTGGCTATGGATTTCAAGGAGTTTGAATATACCACCATTCAAATCAACAAGAACATCTCCAATTTTTCGGCATGGCACAATAGAAGTAAGCTTATCCCCAAGATATTCAAGCTTATGAAAACAGGCGACCCAGCCGGGTATCCTGTTTCCGAGTTGTTCAAGAGTCCGTTTGACCTTTTGGTGCACGAATTGGAACTTGTAAAAACTGGAATGTATATGGATAGTGATGACACCTCCATATGGCTTTATATGTACTGGCTCTTGACCGATAACTTATTTGTTGAAGATTTGAAAAGTAATAACCACCCCAAGAGCTACTTAGATGTTCTTCAAGAACAATTGAAGGAGGTGGAGCAAGTCAATGAATTGGAAATAGATGATAGTCCAAACAATTTAGATAATTGCTGGTGCTTGAAAACGATAATGCTAATCAAGGGATTAATTGAGAAGGAACAAGGAAACGGAGATTTGTTGACTGATGATATCAAATTGATTTTGAACAGATTAATCGAAATAGACCCTTTGAGAAAGGGAAAATATTTGGATCAGTTGGCTGGAAAGGCTGCCATTGTTCCTGTTTAATGAATGTGATGAAGCTCTGCTAATCTACACTACTTATAAAGAGTACACCAGATTTATTTGCGTCAGAATGGTCTTATAAGGGCACTTTGGATATAGGCTCAACCAACTGGAGGCTACCAAGAATTGATATTACAAATAAAAACAAAATTGGATTACAGTCTAAGTGGTCACACCACATGATTTAGCACCCAGGTAAATTTTTTGAGTGAAAATCACTTGGACCCAAACAAAAGCGATTACTGGAAAGATTGACAATCAATAACGTATATCATCTTGGTGATGACATTCTCATGGCTAGACCGGTGACGGGTGCCAGGCCATTGGTTTTGACTGCTTAACTATACTGATCGGCTTAATTTTTGCTTTCTCTCATCGCACAATATTGAACTTATCACCAAACACGAATTTGCTTCTTTAGTTAGTTACCCCAAGTAGATCCCTGGAATGGGTTACATAATTGTCCATATCAAGTAGTCTATCTCGGATTTGAGTTAGTAGGACGCCGCACGATGGCTCGCACTTGACTGAAAAATTTAGTATAACCTACCCCATCAAACATAAACTTTGCACCCAATTCAGTAGTAAACACATCATGGGTAAGACTGGCTCCAGAGGTAGACGTGCTGAAAAGAAGGCCAAAGAAGAAAAGGCCCCCAGCGAAGAACCTCAACAAGAATATCAAGAAAAGTCCGAAAACAGCCCATCTCAGGATGCCAAAACCCCATTTTTTGGATTAGTGGATAGTAATGAGCTTGAATATTTCAAACAAACCGAATCCACTCTTAACATCAATGCGTTTGAGACTCCGGAAGAAAGAGAAGGGTTCATCAGATCGGTTTTGGAAGAAGCTAAGGGTAAAGAATTGAAACTTGTGACCAACCAAATTTGTTCTAAATTAATGGAAAGACTTATTTTGTTTTCCAGTGATAGACAGCTCAAGAACATTTTCCACCTGTTTTTGACCCATTTCAATTCATTATCATATCACAAGTACGCATCTCATGTATTGGAAACATTATTGGTACGTTCGGCAAGATTAATTGAAAAAGAGCTCGTTGGTGAACAGATTGAAGAACAAGAAGATGATGACTCAGAAGACATCCAGATCACCATGGAAACCCTTTTCATCAAGATGCTTAACGAGATCAAACCTACCATCAAATCCATGATTAATCATCAATATGCTTCACATGTTTTAAGAATCATCATTTTGATTATTTCTGGAAGAGAATTACCATCGACCACCATCTCTAACTCCACACTCAGATCCAAAAAATCAAAGATCGCTAGAAAAATGATTGAAATTAAAGATAATGAAGATTTCAATAAATCATACCAAATTCCTTCATCGTTCAAGGATGAATTAAGAGACATTTGTTCGGTTGTGGCCAGAGATCAAGACATCAAGTCCATGAGACAATTATCCATTGACAAAATCGCATCTCCTGTGATTCAATTATTATTACAAGTCGAAGGACTTATTGATAAAGAAAGAAACATTTGGCATTTAATTTTCTTGAAAGGAAATGATGGCAAGGATGATAAAGAAGGTGCCTTTGTCGAGCATCTTTTATCTGATCCTGTTGGCTCTCATTTCTTGGAAGGAATCATCAAGAACCAGGGAGTTAGAGGACAATATATTGAAAGACTCTATGCACTTTATATGAAAGATAGAGTGTTGAAGTTGTGTAAAAGATCCACCACTGGTGTTTACATTATTCAAGCATTAATCTTCAAATTAAAACCTAAGGAGATCGAACACATTTTGGATGAAGTGATTCCGGAATTGTCTACATTAATTAATATAGATGAAAATCAAAACTTGGATCTTGGTCAAAGAATCATTGATGGTTCCATTTCAAGAGGAAATTATAGAAGGGATGAATTAATTGAACAATTATTCAAAAAATTTGCACCCAATTACAATCCTTCAAGACCTGCTAATGATACCTCTACTGAATTTTTGGAAAACGTGTTACAATTGACAGGTTCTACTTTAGGAAATAAAAGGGATGATTGGCCAACCGCAGAAGAAAGAAGAAGAGCATTATTCTTGGAAAAATTGATGGAATATGACGGTAAATTCAGAATATGTGTATGGTTAAACTTCATGGCTTTACCAGTGGAAAGATTGATTCAAATGTGTTTCCATGGAGTGTTCAGTCATGTTGTTGAAAATTCATTAAAGTTGGTCCTTGAAGAAGATGGAACTGAATCTAAAAGTAATCTTATTTTAAGAAAGAGATTACTTAATCAATTTCAAAATGAAATTGCAGGTTTAGCCTGTAACTCTTATGGATCTCATATTGTTGATAAACTTTGGGAGTTCACTGTATTCTTGCCAATGTACAAAGACAGAGTTGGTAGTGAATTATTGGCACAATCATCCAAGGTTAAAGAAAGTACTTATGGGAGATTAGTGTGGAAAAACTGGTCGATGGAACTTTTCACTCGTAAGAAGTTTGATTGGAAGTCTTTGGTGAAGCAACAAGAAAAGGAATTTTTGGGAGAAACTGAAGACACCACTACTAGAGTAAAGAAGCCAATTGAATTGAAAATGGAAAAATTACTTGAAGAAAAGAGGTTGAAGGAGGAAAGAGCACAGAAGGCAGAACAAGGATATTTAAAGAGAAAATTAGAGGAAGATTTGGGAGAGACTCATGAAAAGAAGACTAAATTGAGAGGAAGAAGAAGAGACAATTAATAATTGCATACAAGTTAATGATCATAGGTATTAGTAGAAAGTATTGGAATCAATAAATATTTCGTATTACAGAAGAGTCTCCTAAGATGAACGTAGATGGTTTTAGTTAATAATTCGAACTGTATATCATGTTTCGTGATTCGAACAACCAGTGAAACTATAGCTCGGATTCGGTCTCTATAAGGCTACGTTGAATTTTACCTAAAAAATGTGGTATAATAAATTTCATTTTAAATATATACAAGATAATTAATATACACGTCCATTGGACTATTTGGTGACTTCGATATAATACTCTTTCAATCTGGTGTCACCAACATTGGTGGGGCTCTCCACCACTGGATCAATACCAGACTGGTTTTTGGGAAATGCAATTACGTCTCGAATACTGGTGCTACCTATAAGCATAGCACACATTCTATCGAATCCAAGAGCCAACCCTGCGTGAGGAGGACATCCCATACTCAAAGCCTTTAATAAGTGTCCAAAGAGGTCCTGGTAATTCAGAATACCCAAAATCTGTTCAAAGATATATTGCTGTAAATCGGCATCGTGGATTCTTCTGGAACCACCTCCAACTTCCACTCCATTGATGACCAAATCATAGTGTTCGCCTCGAACCTTTAATGGATTGGATTCTAATAAATCATAGTCTTCAAGCTTAGCCATTGTGAACGGGTGATGAGTGGACTCAAACGAATCATAGACGTAGGAAGGGAATTCGTCTGTGGATTGAGATTTATCAATAGGATTGAAGAGAGGGAAGTTAACCACCCATGACCCCACAAAGATATCATCTCTATTGTAATTGTAGTCTAAAGAACCATCCTCTTTTACCATAGGACGATTCCATTTACTAGGATATTCAGCTATAGCGAGCTGACGGAATCTACCCAATGGTGTAGGATTTTCATAAGGAAATTCTGATCTGGTGGAAAAGGCAATGATATCCCCTTCAGTCAAGTCAAGTAACGAACAAAGTTGTTCATGGTTAAATGTAGTTGTTTTTTGCAATACACCTTTTTCAACAAACTTGTGGTACCAATTTTTGGCGATTTCCGAATTTTTAACTGCCAATACGATCGGTTTTCTTCTTGAGTAGTTGGACTTTTCTGTTAAAGGATGAGGTATTTTGGAGGAGGTGGGGTCCAATGCGTTCTTTAATACACAAATTTCGACAACTGGGAAATCGGGGTTGGAAGAAACGAAAAAGTCTGATAACAGTTGGAACTTTAAATCAGAACGTAAATCAGGTTTATCAATTCCATACTTTGTAAGTGCATCAATATAGTCAAGTTTTGTGAATTGAAGGGAGGGTGATTTCCCAGACACTTTTTCAAGAACTTCCCCATTTAATTTGTACATATCCTTTCCTTCTCCCTTCCACACGCTAGTGACTATATCCTCCACCACAACCCCCACCTGATCACTGCTGCTTATATAGCTCATCTCCAAATCAATCTGGGTGAATTCCGGTTGTCTATCAGACCTCAAGTCTTCATCCCTAAAGCATTTGGCAAGCTGAAAGTATTTTGTAAAGCCCGAAGACATCAAGATTTGCTTATACTGTTGAGGAGACTGAGGCAATGCATAGAATTGACCTTCCAGCCTTGTAGGGACAAGAAATTCTCGAGCACCTTCTGGAGTAGATTTGAATAAAAGGGGTGTTTCGATTTCAGTAAATCCATGATTATTAATAAGGACCTGGCGGGTGGTCATGGCTGCTCTATTTCTAGTTCTCAATGCGTTTTGGTACTTGGGTGTTCGTAATTGAAGGTATCGAAATTGTCCTGGAAGTTCTTCTGGATTTGAGTGTTTCAATTTGTCTAATCTAGCAGCATCCAAATTGGACGAGTTCAATACCTGGTAACTTTGTACCACTAGCTCCCATGAGCCAGAACCACCCGCTTGCTTCTTTTGGATATAGCCGCTCACACTAACCGAGTCTTCTACACCACTAGCCTTGAGTAGTTCGAAGAAACGAGAATCGGTGGTTTCTGGAGTCATTAAGAGTTGGGTGACGCCGGTCTCGTCTCTGATTTCAGCGAAGCTTCGAGTGGCCATGATCCTGGGCTTCTTGTGGAGATGTCCATTGAGGGTAACTGTGACGGGATGGTTTAGAAAATGGGAGATGTTGGTTGTGATTTGGTTCACCGAATGTGTTGCAACAGGGAAGTGAAACTTGGCAATGGTTGACGATTTTGGCGGAAGTTTGGAGAGGAACCGCTGGAACGAATGGTAGGTGGCCACGGGCCTGGTTCTGGCCACTGTGGTACCGTATACCGAAGACTTGAACATGGGCAAAGTTGCAATCAGCAGATTTGGTGAGATTGAAAAATGAGACTTTGGAAACTGTTCTTAAGAGGGAAAAAGATTATTGAGAGAAAGATAGGAGGGAGGAAAGAAAATGTAGAGGGACTAAAAGTTGTAGAGAGATTGAAATGTGTAGAGAGGACAAGATGATGAAATTGAGGAGAGGACTTTCAAATAGAGACCAAATTTTTGGACCTGTCAAAAGGGTTATATTCAAAGGGTTCAAGGCGTAAACATAGTGAGAAAAGTTTACTCTGAGTCGATTGATGGTGAACAATAAAATATCGTTAGTATTGTGAGTACGTGAGACGTGTGTATCGAGAGTGTTCTTGGAGCTATCGAGATAGAGGGTAAGTTATGTGGAATATAGGAAACTTTTCGTAGTGCTCTTTAGCGATCGTTTAAATAACTACAATTATAATAAATTATAGTTGATTCCTTCGCAGTCTTCATCTGTTTGATCAGTTTTGATGAAATTATTTGGAGCAGAAGAAAAGGAACAAATGACGACAGAATAAAAGAGCGGGAGAGCGGGAGAGTAGTAAAACAAAAAAGCTTACTATTACTTGAGTAGCCGATACTCATTTCAAAGTAGAGTGCAATTATGACTATACCAATTATCAATAAAAATTGGTTGCGAAAATGGGATTTTTACACGGTCGATGTGAGTGGCCGAGCCAGTGGTTATCACCAGTCTGTAAGTTGAAACCACATCTAGTTATCATAGAGAATACACATACTGCAATGCTTGGGTAAATATCTATAAACACATCATTAATCTTGGTAAACTTCTCCAGATTTTTCTGTTTTGCACCTTGCACCTTTACACAATTGCTTCTATTTATTTTGCAAACATCTACAGGTGCAAGGAAAGTTTAGATGAAACCACAAGCAAATCCTCCCCGAATTCTCCATTCTCAATTGGGAACCGTTAAACCAAAACCTTCAAAAAACCTCCGTTCTAACCAGGGATATCGAAACTCGCTGGAAATAACTGTGAGAAATTGTAGCAACGGATGAGGACTCCTGAAGCAGCAAAGCTTGGTTTGAGTTAGTTAAGTGTATAACGGTGCTCAAGTCGGCTAATCATAAAGCTGAAGTTTTATTATTGGTACAGACTGGCTTTATACACTCAATATGATTAAAGAGATCCAGTTCTGTAGTGCTACGTCTGGAGATTTCAAGTATATGAAGTGATTAGCGAGGAGCCATAAAGTTAGCAGTATCTGATCTGGTAGTACTAAAGTTCTGAGTTTGATTCGTCAGTAATTGAATTCACAACTATTGCGATAGTCAATATCAGGTACTTGGTGTAAAGATTGCAAATACTACAAGAGAACGTCAATGTTGTAAGTTTTTATATCCCTTAGGGTTGTTCCATAGTGTCAATGTGTCAATATTGTAGAATTTCCCACATTGCTTATCTTCAAACTGCTTGATCCACTCTTTTGACTAGGTTGGTATGATTTGGATGGATCAACTGAGCCGAATTAACTGTGAGAAACGTTGGTGAAAAGTGAGAAAAGTGTCAGCGAAAAGGTACAACTTTAGGCCATTCTTGTTGATTTTATCCTCTTGCTTTATACCAATTCTATACAATAAAAGAGGTCTGATTTACTGCTTTATCATAGTCGTGTCCAAGGGGTGACGGTATGGATGATTCAACGAGAATATTGTGAGGCTTGTAGTCTTAACTGTTGCAAATCAAAGTCGTCAAAAAACTGCGATACCCCCTCTATTGTAAAGTCTCAATTCTAAGACATCACCCTTTTCATTTAATCACTAGTTGTAGTCCTCACCCATTTATTCCTTGGTCATTGGGTTCCTAACCCATTTCATTCCTTCTCACATTCCCGTCTTTTATTGATATTTGTCTTCACGTTTCAGATCAACTTAGACTATCATTTCATTGCTGCGTGGCTTCTTCTATACCATGGCTTACAACATTAAAAAGATCTTCATAGTTCTCGCTGTATTCAATGTGTTGGTGGTGGGAGGCCTTTTGGTCTACATAAATGGGATTCCTTCTGAATATGACGTTTCTGAAACCATTACCACTTCCATCAAATCATTGACCGACAAATTTGATTTCAGTTACTTGAATGCTTATAAAAACGAGCTGGAATTCGATACATTGGGCTATAGTATCAAGGCAGGAAATGTTCGATTCAAGTTCATCAATCCTACCAAGAAAAAGGGCACTCCTGAGGAGTTGGTTACCATTAACAATAAGATCTATTCTGATGTGACACTGAAACATATAGATGGTCCCAAGGATTACGACTTGGATTCCATTCGCCCTTCTGAGGATCCCTTGACTTATAACCATGCCAATGCCACGATCATTGCATTAGTAAGAAATTCTGAAGCAGGCGCTATAGCGAGAACAATTCGACTTTTCGAAAAGAGTTTCAATGGCAAGTTCAAATATCCCTACACGTTTATAAATGACCAACCATTCACTGACAAATTCATTGCCCGAATCAAAGCGGTTTCTGATGCTCCCATGGAATTTGTTACCATTCCTCCTGAGCTTTGGGATAGACCGCTGTCAATTGATGTGGAGAAACAGGACCGTGAGATGCAGCTAATGGCTGATCAATCGGTTTCCTATGCCCAGATGAACTCTTATCACAATATGTGCCGGTTTTACCTGGGGACCATGTATCAGATCCCTGAATTACAAAAGTACAGATACTACTGGAGAATTGAACCCGGAGTGGATTTTTACTCCGATGTCCAGTACGACGTGTTCAAGTACATGGAAGCCAAAAATCGTATTTACGGCTTTACCATCAACTTGTACGATATTCACCAAACAGTAGCCACTCTTTGGCCAGAAACCTTGAAGTTCTTGAACAAGGACGATAACTACAGATATGTAAACAAGAACGGGGCCTTCCAATGGTTGGTAGAAGACTTGCAACACCCAGAGAAGACTGAACACACCCATGGGTACTCTACCTGTCACTTTTGGTCAAACTTTGAAATAGGAGACATGAATTTTTTCAGAGGCGAAGCTTATACGGAATGGTTCAAACATTTAGATTCTACTGGAAAATTCTACTACGAAAGATGGGGGGATGCTCCTGTCCATTCAATGGGATTAGCATTATTTGCTGATAAGAAGGATATTCATTGGTTTAGAGATATTGGATACTTTCACGATCCATATTTGAATTGTCCCAATGCTGACCACACCAGCCGCTGTAAAACAGGACTGTTTAGTAGATGGGAACATTTGCTAGACCAAAATTGTATGGGGAACTGGATCGAATACGGAATGGATAACCCTGATGAAATTTATTAGAGTGCTCAATAGAATTGAGTTGATACATTTTTATGTTTTTATTTCATTGAGATACATCATTACATTTCGGCTGGTGGGTTTAAACGTTACTGTTATTAATCTACTAGACTCTATATATGAGGATATGGCGCTGGACGACAATTCGCATGCATATTCAGGCATTGGTCACAGTTATATGGATCCCTTTACCAAATAGATTGTGTCGCAATTCTTAAAAGAGACATTGCACCTATCGCTTGCTTGAACCAATAGCGGTTCCTCCTTCAACTTAAAGATGTTCAACCTTTCTGTCGATTCGTTGGTGGAATTATTATAGTTTCTTATACTCAAATGGTCAGCAATAGAATCCAAGGCCCTACCAACAGGCCAATTTTTAGAGATGAAAAGTGGCTTCTTGTCTTTTTCAACATCGATCTTAGAGAATTGCTCGGTTTCGGCCGAATCAGACTCCAGGTTCTTGGGATTGATGTAGATACACCAAATATAGATTCTATCACCCACTGCAATTTTGATATCACCTTTAGCCAGCTTACGAAGAAGGGCCAAATCTACAACGCTGTTGGAGGTTGGCTTAGAAGGTTTCGATTTAAAAAGTTTACCCAAAGAACTTCCCGAACTGTTCTTCTTTTGCAACTTCAAAAATTTATTCAATTTCGTGAATGCATTAGAGGTAGTTTTGGCCACATCCCCCACTCTGAATTGTTTTTCAAGTATTGTTGTAGGTTGAGGTTTTGCTGCTACCAACTTCTGATCTATGGTCCTTTTGTCGGCATCTCTATCCGGAAATAACGATTTGACAGTCTCAGTATTATTGTAGTTTTTGGTGATGAGTTTGCCCTTTTCAAATTTGGCCTTGCCGCTGCATTGATGTTGGTCTAGCGTTCTATGGTTAGAGCAGTAAACACGATCGCACAACTCACAATGGAAAGGTAAAAAGTCGAGCTGGTTACATTGAGAGCAATTCTTGCCTATATCGATCAAACCCTGGTCTTCTTTAGGGGTTTGAGTTCGATCTATAAAGAGGCCAGTGGTAGACATTATTTGGAGTGAATAGAGCTGGAGGGTTGACGATGTGATTTGTTAAGATATTCGATGATTTGGTTGTGTTTGAAATGGATCCAAGTGGGATTATCTGTTGTTGGAGTTGGTAGGAGAAAGGTAGAAAGTAAAGAACTGGGATATGGCGGAAGGTTGGTACTTATAGTGAGAGGTTAAGTGGCGGTGGCAAGGTGGAATCGATATCGGGTCACGCGAGCGTGGATCACGCTCGGCATCACTGGCTCATCACCGACTTCACCCACACCATCACCAGAATTCTCGATGACATCGAGCATGCTTTATGATCTCAATGTTCCATGGCCTGGAAGCGGGTTTTCCGGCCCCATCTCACCCTCGGAGATGGTGCAGCTCAAAAACACCATCATCACACTTTACACTTTAGGATACCGACAATTGGCCATCAATTTCCAGCTTCAAGAATCGGCCAAACTTCCCATAAATCAGCCTGAGAAGATGAACCCTATTCCCATAGATAGTCTCCGTGAACAGCTCTGCCCAAAATTCCCAGGACTTAAGCTTTACACCCGACTTACCATGGTTGTTTCAGATCCTTCAAAATGTCAAGGATTGGCCAAACTTCAGGGCCATTACGATATATTGGCAGTGCAACCTGTCTCGGAAAAGGCATTACAGCTCAGCACAACCAACCTTGACATCGACTTGATATCGTTCAATTTTGCTTCCAAACTTCCATTTTATTTGAAACACAAGACCATAGGGAGTGCTGTGGATAAAGGAATCAAGTTTGAGATCTGTTACGCTGCGGTGGTGACAGGATACGGAGCGGATCTGGGGGTGAATGCGCTGTTGGTCAAGAAGAACTTTTTCAGCAATGTTTTACAACTTATCCGAACTTCTAGATCTAAAGGAATGGTGGTTTCCAGTGGTGCTACCCTGCCATCACAAGCAAGGAATAGCAGTGATGTGTTGACCATCTTAAAAACCGTTGGACTTGATAACAGTAGGTCCAAAGCATGCGTGGAGCTTAATCCAGAGAGAGTGTTGGTGAGTGGAAGGTTGCGAGTACGTTCATACAAACAGACGATAGTGGAGGGGAACGAAGGAGACTTGGCGAATGAAGATCCCGCCAGAAAAAGGTTGCTGGATACTTCAAGTGGAAGGTTATTGAAAAAGGCAAGAACTTCCTGATGTCCTACAAATTATATCGATATCATTAGTCATTATTATAGAACAAGCAAATACAAGATTCAGATCTATCTATAGGGGAGTAGAAACTTTTAAGTTGTTGATGAATGTCAATGATCTTGTAGATCAATTGAAGATGGATGATCGTATCGCCTTAATTTTGGATGGTCGCTGCGATTGTTCTTGGGACTCTGGCTTTGGTTTGGGGCGTTTTTCCGTTGGTCTTGGTCTCTTGTTGTTGAGAAAGATGGATGTGGCCGGTCTTTTTTTACGTTCAGGAGGGGCTGTTGCTGGTCGAGGAGAGGATGGTGTTGGTGGGTTTGGGGAAGAAGTTTTAATGGGTGAGTTTGCCGTGGTCTGTATTGGAGGACTTTGACTGATGGGTCTACTGGGATGGACGGGAAATGATAACGATGGTGCAACGGCAACAGGAGAGCCAGCTCGTACTGAAGCAACTGATCTTGTAGGTTTTTTGGGTGATGGTGTCATCACTTTGGGAGCAGGTTTGGGAGGTTGGTTGAGACGATAAATGCCCGAGCTGCCACGATTTATGCTGCTGGAAGAGGTTGTTCTGGCAGGATGTGGACGCCTGGCATTGATTGTGTCGTTTCTTGTTGTTTTGAAAGCATCATATGGATCATATCGCACCACTTTTTGGGGAAACATTAAACTTCTATTTTGTAAATCTCTTTTGGCTTTGCTTAATATCGAGTTTCCTCGTATAGCAGGAGTATTGTATCTTCCGAATCCTGAGCCTGGTCCTGACCAATTTTTACGCTTCACAGTGGGGTCTTTCAATAATTCCTGGACCTTGACAATTTTGTTGGCAGACTTTTCAAGCCTCAATCGTTCAGTGATCCTCCTGAGTCTCTGGGTCAGATCATTCCTGAAGGACTCTCTATCTTCAAGATACTTGAAGTACGTTGCTCTGTTGGGCATCTCATCAGATTCAATTGCTTTTTTATTGGGAAGAGGACGGTTGGAAAAGTCTTTTTCGATAAGTACCCGCCAGAGCTTGTCGGATTCAGGTTTAATCTGAGGACTTGACGTTTCGATTTGGTTAAGTTGTTTGGCATTCATCCGTTCAAGGATTGGGGCAAGGAGATGGAACGGCGTGGCTCCGGTGTCATTGATTTTTGAGATGTTCTGGATAATCTTGTTGGTGGAGAGCTCCACAAGGGATGGAAGCCTCCTGGGAGGGGTTGGTTCAGACATATGGAGAAGTGTTGGCTGCAATGGCAAGATGAGATCGATAGGTGTGCGCACTGTGTGCAGGACGCTTCGGTGTGTGCAGGACGCTTCGGTGCAGGACGTTTCGGTGCTCGGCTCGGCTTCCAAATTAACGTTATCCGAGATTGAGAAAAGGGCTTGATAGAACTACTAAAAAGTGCCAAGAAATGCCATCGGAAAAGTCCGGGTTTAGTCGACACCAGGGAAAACTGTCTTAGTATAGTCGTCCCAGTAGAATTCCCGATGAGTTTCGATTTAAAACCCGGATTTTTCACGTGAGTCTCGGGTCAAACAGTTAACAAAGAACCCGATCAGTAACGCCGCCATTATACCCACCTTTTTCTTTGTAAACTAGTTCGAAATGTTGTGGAAGAAGAAGGATACCCATTCGGGCGCCAGCTCTTCCGCCACCTCTGTTAGCGACTATGGTGAGCCTGTTTCCGTCCCCTTCAACGCCCCCAGTGATGAATCACAAGTCCCTAAACCTATCAGTTTGGATGCAACTCAACAGAAAAAGTACACCGAAGTTTACAAGCACTTTGCTGCTGATGACTTGAGGGTCCCTGTCAGTGAATCCAACCATAAGGACAAAGATACCTCTAAATATGAACCATTGAGTGAGGATGAAAAATCGTGGTTAACTCGGGAATGCTTTTTGAGATATCTTAGAGCTACCAAATGGGTCACCAATGATGCTATTGACCGTATTTCACTTACTTTGGCATGGAGAAGAGAGTTTGGTGTGCTGCGTGTTTTCAATGCGGATAACAAGGTCAACGCCGAGCTGACATCTGTGGAAAATGGTACAGGTAAGGAGGTTGTTTTGGGTTATGATAATGATGCCAGACCATGTTTATACTTGAAACCAGGAGCACAAAATACCAAGGCGTCTCATCGTCAAGTACAGCATTTGGTTTATATGTTGGAGACCGTGATTAGTTTCATGCCTTCTGGACAAGATTCTCTTGCTTTATTGATTGATTTTAAGGCTCGCCCTGAAGGGACTGAAACCAGTAAAATCCCTTCGCTTTCTATTTCCAGAGAAGTGTTACATATCTTACAAACTCACTACCCGGAAAGACTAGGCAAGGCATTATTGGTGAATATTCCATGGTTGGGTTGGACATTTTTGAAGATGATTCATCCATTTATTGATCCTTTGACTCGGGAAAAAATCATTTATGATGTTCCATTTGGCAATTACGTTCCTAAGCAACAATTAGATAAGGATTTTGGAGGATCAGTTAACTTCGAATATAATCATGAAAAGTACTGGCCCAAGCTTACAGAAATCAGCGAAAATAAGAAAAAGAACTATTTTGACAGGTTCATCAAGTTCGGGTCTAAGGTCGGATTATCAGAAGTTGATTTGAGAGGAACGGATGACGAGTTACACTATCCAGTAGAATAATTGTAGAATAGATCTAATATACTAAATAATTATGATAATACTAAATAAAGAGTAAGACAAAGGAGCTCGTACGATGAGGTGGTGGCTAATCTGGTGATAGACAGACTTGGATAACAGGAAAAGGTGGTGGGTGCAAATTTCTATTATAAGTATGGCTGAAGACTTCCTAATTCAGCAGTTAACTTCTAGCACCTACGATTCCAGGGTTGTCATTTAGTCGTAGATATACACACGATTAGACATGTCACTTCTAACTCTGGGTTCGAATATACTTTTCAAGTAAAAGACATGATCATGGCAGCTCAATACAGTTTGATTGAGTCTAGGACATTCCTCACGAGCCAATATTACTACACCTGTCTGGAGTTGGCTAATTGAAAGACTTACAAAACTTCACCTAGATGGAGATGATTATTTATTACGACCCATATATTACTGCTCGTAAGGTTGATGATACCCCTTGGAACCTGTCAATATGAACTGTATCATGCATTGGTCTGGGATCTGACATTTCAGTTAATTAGAAAGAACTCATAACGTCATTAATAACTCTACTAGATTCCAACTGGAAATTTTTGTGTTTGATTTGTGTTTGATTTCTGCTTGATTTCTGCTTGATTTCTGTTTGAATTCGACGGTTGATCTCGGTGGTTAATTTCTCTATTTGACCAAATATACTATTGTGGCTGAATCAGATCTTTGTTGTGGTACGTTCTTGACTGATGGTTGAAAACCTCGAATGGGTCTTGCACAATCTGTTGATATTGCCATGATAATTAAAGCCAGCCTTCTCTATTGACTCACTTCACCAGTAGTTTCTGTGAATGGCTTGGCACACTTTCTGTTTTCCACCACCCCGCTGGTCTTATCCACCATGGTTTGCCAATCCACGGGGAACATCAAATCACCGCTTCCGTTTTCACTCTTGGCAAATAACACCCCCAAGTCGTTTTTGGCAGTGCTCAAGTAGTAGTTGGACCCGTCACCTAACGAGATAATGATGGCCCTAACAATATCACCAGGTTTGAAACTGTCGATGATTTTGACCTTATCTCTATCGGTGGATCTGACGTCTTGCGACCGGATGATCCCCTTGAAGTTTTCTCCCAAATCGTTGGTGACGGCGGTGGTTAGCGTGGATTGACTGGACGCCACTGTTTGGTGGCTGGAGAACGCCTGGGATCCTCCACCGTAAGGAACAGACGTATGAGCCAATTCGCCATTAGCACCTACACCCGAGTCTTGTAAAACATTACCAAAACCTTCCACAGTAAGGATTTCACAGTAGGCTTGTCTGGTGGTGATCTTGGTGATTTTGACCAAAACAACGTCATTTTCCTTTGGCAAATTGATGGAAACCGTGTTGGAGTCTCTGAAATCTTTGAATTCTTGTTGATAGTCATGATATGGATTGGACTTGGGTAACACCGACACCAAGAACGACTTGACGTCAGGCGACAGTTCGATTTCATTGATGACCACCTTTCCTAGCACCGTGGCCACTATGACAGGGATCTTATTGTTGCCTTCGCCGATTTGAGAAAGAATCGTCCCTTTGCTGGGATAATACCGTTGAATTTGGGACTCCACGAGCTTATAAGCAGGAAGTATATACTGACCCGGAATAACTATGGACATTATGACAGATATAATGAGATGGGAGCAGTTCTTTAACGATGGTATGAAATGATACTGAGATGGGATGAGGTGGGACGGTATAGGTTTTAATGCGAAATTTCAAAATTTACTTCCACCAATTTTCCAATGAGTTATCCTGAGTTTGTGGATGGGAAGCCACCAGTTATCACTCTTGCTGAGTATGACGTTGCACCATGGGCCGCCACCACCTGTATTGATTTCAGAAACAGACAATACGTGGTGGTTGTGATGGAAACCCCTGAGAAAGAGGTGGCTACAATCAATTCCAACGACTACGATGTGTTGGACAGAATCTTCAGAAGTGCCAAAGCTAAACATGCTGAACAATCGAAATAGTGTACATTAGAAATGAATACGCTAGCGTATATGCTGGATCTGAATAAATGTTTACCAATTGAATTGGACTCAATATGATAATCTTTAGAAGAAGTGAGTGTAGCACCGAGATTCCACATGAATATCCATTTCACTCTTGAACGAATTCAACTCATCCTTGATTTGTTGGGCCAACAGAGGGGTGAGTTGGTTACAAGTGGCGGTATCGGGATGTCTATCGTATTCTTCACCATTGTAGGTATCGTAAAGAATGATTCTTGAAGAGAATCGTACACCTCCGGCTGATTTTTGTGATACCGTCACATTTGTAGGTGCCAAGTTGGGAGATTTCTTCCATTTCCGAGAGATCATTGATCCAAATGATTTAGGACTAGAACTGGTAGATGCGGTATCGGAAAATGATGGCACTCTATCATGGTTTTTTCTTGGAGGTGGTGGTGGTAATGATGTTAAACTATTATCCTTGGTTGAATGGTTCCCGAATTTGCTTCTAGGTTTGACTTTACTAATAGTTTTAGGTGGTACTATTTCAGGTCTGCTGTGGACTTCATTCTCCTTATCATTCAAAATCGATCTATCAGAAGCCACATCACTAGCCAATCCTTCTTCTTCATCACTGCTACCAAATCCTCCTCCAATATCACTATCTTCACCAAAAGAAATATTAAACGATTGGTGAGAGTCGCTACTTCTAATATTATGCTGAGCAATCTTACCTCCAAATGATGGACCCTTTAATCCTCTGAATGACATGGAGATTGGTCGGTTGTTAAATTTGCTAGTACCATCTTCATTCATTAAAGGTGAGTTCAGAGTACGAAGTGCAGTTTCAAGAATTGGAGATGTTTCAATCACACTAGCTTCATTGGCCCTTCCTGAACTGATTTCATGAATGTCATCATTTTGTTCATGCTGGTTCTTGCTGAAATCTCTGGGCAGTTCTTTGTGCTCTATGATTTCAGGAGATGGTGATAATTGTACACGAGGTCCTAATTTAGAAGAAATCAGTGGTCCTGATAAAGGCATAGGAATAGGAGAATTGGATTCCATCAGCTCTTTAGGTGATTCGGAAGGTGATGATAACGATAAGGGAGGCACATTAAACGAGTCATCAAGAATTTGAGGTGGTTCAACTATAATTTGGGGAGACATCAGACGTTCTTCCTTTGGAGAATTGGAAAAGTCCAAATTATCAAAATCAATAAAATTAGTGAACTCCAATAATTGTTCATCAACAGTATCTTGGTTGGTAGTAGTCTCAGCTGGTGTAACTGTAGAATCAATAGAAGTATATAATTCCAGACTTAAATTTCTTCTTGAATTCGAATTCTTCAAAATAGAATTGGACCGGGTCATTCCAGATTTTACAACGGGTGCAGCAGGTGGAGGACCAGTATAATGAACTATGTTTTCATCACTGCCACGATAATTGGCGAAAGAATTGCGTTTGATGGATTTAATCGATTTTACGGATCTGGATCTTTCTAAAGATACAATACTTTCCACTTCTTGAGGGTTCAATGATTTGGGGAACAATACTTCTCCTAACAACTGAGGTTCTGCCTTTGGAGACTCCATATTTGACGATTCATCAACTGGTGACTCAGCTATGATTTTGGATAATTCACCTGAAGATTTAGGGGGAGCCAAGGATTTTGGAGGATCAGCTAATTGTTCTTTGGGAGTTTCAGGAGTATACCGGACGGCAAATGGTGAGCCAAAGGCCACATTAATCTGACCATTGGGCACGGGGCTTGAAATCAACAGCATTTCTTCATCGTATCTGGTGTTTGAAATCTTGGTTGGTGGGTTATTAAGAAGATTGTTGGAATCATATTGATCGTAGTATTCATCATCTTGCTCCGAACCAGACTGGAAGTCTGAATCATCGTTTTGATCATATTGTACACCATCATCATCAGTGACTTCTCTGATAAAATTAATATTAGTGTTTGATTTGAAAGAACGTTTGTATTTGAGATCGGAGTTGTTCATTTCCATGACTGAACCAGCATTGACCGATGTAGAGGGTAAAGCTTTAGATGCTTGAGCTTGTGGATTCCGAGGAGGTGAAGGGGGTGTAACAGTTGGGGTGGCCACCGGTTTAAAATTCTCAAGAGTTGATGAAACCTTTTGATTTTCAAACGGAGCTGAATTATAGGCGGCTGGTTGTGCATTGGAATGTTGGGAGGTTTGTTGTTGAGGAATTTGAGGTAAATCATTAAATTTATGCAATGTTTCGGAGGACTTATTCTTTTTGAACACATTAAGCAAAGAAGAAGAGGAATTAGGTTTGGGGGTTTCTGATGCTTTACTGGAAGCTGCATCGTCATTACGGAATGTGGCCAAGTTTGAAGTGGAATAAGACTTTGACGATAATTTGTTAGGTTTGGAATCTTCACTCAAAGAATGATTTTTTGATTTTGATTTGAAGAGTGCTTTGAAACTAAACTTCTTCTTCTCAGGGACAATGGGGGTGGGAGCCACTGCCACTGGTTCATTTCGAGATATCCGAGAAAGATTTCCTAAAGTGTTGCTTCTTTTGTGTCTAGGACCTGAAGGTACGTTTTCTGCTTCCTTTTGAACTTTATTGCCTAAAGAAAATGTCGAGTTTGATCTCATATGAGGGGACTTTTTGGTGGGTATAGTACCTGCAACATCAAGTAAAGATTTAGGCTTGGGAGAAGCTTGGATTGCAGGTCTGGAAAGATTCGATACAGTTGAAAGCGAGGGAGAAGAGGTTGACACAGGTACGGGTCTGATTCTAGGAGGAGTTACTGGTTCGAGCGCGGGGCTGGGAACAGGACTATCGAGGTTAGGAGGTGGAAGTTGTTTTGATGTTGGATGGATGATATGACGAGGCGAGTTTTTCTTGATTCCATTGGGCCCCAGGTGGTCAGATGTGTTTCTCATTGTTTCTTCAGTGGTGTTGTGTGCAATGTCGCTTTTTTCATCGATTAAAGTGTCATCGTGGTCTGATAACCGACGATCTTGAGGAAGTTTGAGGGTGTACACGCTGCTACCACTGGTATAGGCACTGCTACCACTAATGTTTCTGGTGCCAGACACGCCGTTATCGACGATCTTAAGCTGATTATCATTGTTGATGACCGAGACCCGTTTGTAGTCATGGAACGTCGCTTCTTGTGACAACGCCGGGGTACTATCGCTAGTGGAACAACCCAGTTCGTCGATAGTACTGATAGAGCGCTTGGCGCCGTGTTCAGACAATGCCTCCAGCGACGACTGGTGAGATCTTGCCGTTTCAAACGATTGAGTGGAGTAAGTGGATTCTCGTTGATAAGGCTCGGTAAAAGGATTATTGGAGGCGAAAGTGGGAGGTCTGAGAGGCTCTTCATCCTCATCCTCTTCCAAGATCAGGTCGGAGGGAGCGGTGGACCGTGTCTTCTCGTTCAAAATCGATTCCAATGCTTTCATCGACGGAGAAACTCTCATGAACGAAGTTTTCTCATTCTGACCAACATCAGGCGCGGTTTTGGCATGTATCGACGTCATGGACGGCGAGTGCTTGAACTGGATGGAGTTGCGAAGCGTGTTGGCGTGACTAGCAGACGTGGGGGCCGAGTAGAAGGTGTTGTTCAAAAGAACCTCCTCCATATTGGAGTCATCAAAGGTGTTGGACATCGTGGGGGGGCCAGCACTCGCTAGCAAGGGGGTTCTGGTACAGGGACGGTGGTGGTGGGGTCCAGGGAGCTGGTACGAGAGGGTGGAAGTAGCGAGATGTTCCAAGCACTAGATGAAAATGTTGCTAGGAGTGTAGAAACACGGTCAATGGTCGTGGTGGGGTCACGTGCGCGGCTCGACGCCTGAACAGGAACACCGCGCCAGAGCTGGCTAAGAAAGGAACAGACGGCGATACAATAGTGGATAATGGGTGGTTAAGTGGTGAGTGGTTTAGGGGTGGCTCAAGCGCTTATAGATTTGGTTAAGAGGAGTTTTCAGAAGGCAAATGAAATTACAGAAAAATCAGTTATCAAATTTGATGTTCGATAAAACGCATCGAATGGAATTGATAAATATACGAGCTATGTTTTTTGATAGGTGAATAATTGGGAGGTGATACTAAGAGGAAGATGGTTTTTTTTTTTCGCCAGATCTTTGTAATTTTTTTGTATTGGTATTTTTTTTAATTGGAAGGTTTTGGATTTTTGGGGTTTGGTTTTGTAAGGGTCTGGGACGCGTCAGACGCGTCACTTCCCGATTGGGACCAGCTTCGAAATTGCGGCGGGGTCCGGTATATAGCCAGCCAGCGATCTAAATGCAATCACAAACGCACTTGATCTGATTTCATAAAAATTTTTATGTACGCCGCCCTTTTCTAATTTAACGGAAATGGAAATGCCCATTATGCCGAATTGGGAGTGGGGGGAAGCACGGCCCTAGGTAAAAGGGAGTGGGATTATGTATCTCGATTAAAATAATTGCAGCTATAGCCTAAAGTTGACTGGAGATTAAGGAGAAATTTCAGGTTGTGAACTCGTCTCATTTCACCAGTTATTGTGGGGTGGAATACTTAAATTCGCCGATACTCTTTGAACAGTGACTCTGTTAGAGGAGTCGAGTCTAACCTGGAAAAGACGGGACTGGGAATGCCCCTTTTCAATTCAAAAGAGTCCCTTCGAATGCACTCATATCGATTGACCACTTAGCTTTATGATATTGATAATTCACCAAGTGATTTCTAAAACTATAACAATTAATTTACTCTAGCACTTTGTTCATCTATGTAAATATTCTGTTCTTCTCTCTTTACTCGGGCACCATTCCTCCAATTGTGGTAAATTCTCGTCTTTCTTCTGGTATTTCTATCATTTCCATTAAGCTAGGTCTAGGTTTATTTAACTAATCTTTATCCATTAATCTCTATATTACATAATGACACAGTCCCTCTTTCTCTTTTTAATATTAGCCTTCTTTCCTGATGGACAAATGACAGGTCCAACAGGTCCAACAGGACCAAGAGGAACGGCTGGAAGTGATTTCTTGAGCTCAGTGGATCCTGCTCCAATGCTAACAGACAGAGAGGTGTTGTTGGCAGTCATGCCAGTCACGCCAGTGGCTGCAGTACTGATCGACAGTCTTTTATCATCCATCATCATAGAAAGAGATGACAATTCACTGGTACTGGCCACATTACTGTAAGTTCTTGATTTTCCACCCCAGAAAAACGCTTGGTTCATGTTGGAAATGGAGGCTGTGTCGTAAACTTCATCATCGTCATTTTCGTTCAATCTGATGATAGGATCAATTCCAAATTGTAACAATGAATTGGCCAAGTACATGTAGAGTTTGATCCACAACACTTCAAGTTCTTGGTTGAATTTTGTTCCAAAACGTTCGTGGAAAGTTTGGATCAATGCTTCTCCCATCAACTCGAAATTAGCAGGCTCAATTCCAAGAATACGGGAGTGTCTTTTTCCTAAATTAATAAGATAGTCATCTAATACCGATAAATTTTCAAGTTGACTAATGGCAAACGACATTACTCCAGCAAACGATACTGCTTGATGCTTAATGGATGGAAACAATTTTTCCAAGTTGGAGTCCATGGAAAGTAAATTGGAGTAGAATTGACGACAGAATAACGACGAGGCGACCGTTGAAGCCGAGGTCCGGTTGATGTAGTTCATGGTTTTCTCTTTACTGCCAGCAGTAGAAGCGGTCACATTGGTAGGAAACCCTCCTGGCATCCCAAAAGGGGTCTGTTTTTGTTCCATGGGCTCGTCCAACAACATCTTATTCCAGGTATACCTAATAAGTTCGATTTCCTTTTTTGTCATTTTCAAGCTGACTTTGAACTGACTTTGTATCGAAAAATCAGAAGATACTGATTGATTGGTATCCATCCTAACTAACTGATAATTGTTTTCTGTTGAATTAAGACTGGATGATGACAAGTTGGAGTGGAGAGTACCCAATGGCTCGGGAACTGTAGCCGACGTGGTTGACGAGGCCGAAGTGGTCAGTTCTTCATACCGAGGTAAAGTTCTGGATCTACCAATGGGGTTAAAGTTGGATAACCGAGACGCTTTTCTGGTGTTGTTGTTAGATATGATGGAACTGGCGTCATTAGTGGTAAACGTCTGACTTCTCATTTGGGCTAGTGACTGCATGATGGGGATGCAAAATGGTTCGATTTATTTGGGGGTATATAAACTGTAAATTTGTTGGTGTCAACCTTTGGGAAATATTTAAAATGTTAATTCTGGACCAGATCTACCCTATTTATTCATTGGATCTGGGGTGGGACTTTTAATTTCGCAATGTAACACATCCCTTTTGGTATAAGATCACAAAGCTAAACAATTAGCGGTGAATATCCCAGCATCCATTGTTGCCTAGATTAACCGGTTCTGTCCCCGTTATGCGCCCAGGACTCCCCGCTTTGCAGCGAATATAAATTTCACCTCCGACCTGTAGATTACTGCTCCTTGCCACCAATTGACAACTACAATTACTTTGCAAACTTCAAAAGATCATGACTTCCATCAATTCTGGTTCCTTCAATCTTCAATCTTTGAATTAATTGATTGGTGGATCTCGCTATTGACTACTCTGTAACTTACCTTTGTTCACCATCAACCTGATAATCCCTGCTTATCATACGGTTATGCACGTTGGCTAAATGGCTATTTGATCTGTAACCTTCATCTGCAATGCACGTAGAATAAAGACTAATTTATATTACCACAAGGCGAATTATTGAACCCTAGGTAATAATTCCACGTAAGGATATTTTATATTGCATGGTTATAAGCTCGTCTATCTTCATTTGATGTATTTACAATAGGTCAATGTAAGAGGAATGTTCATTTAACCTATTTCAATAAATTAGCCTACACGCGTCATGCATAAAACATATAAAAAATATGTTAATATCCTGCTCACTCCTGTGGCACCGTAGTAACTGCAGTCTCAATATAGAATGTATTAGCATAGATTGTCACAAATCTAATGCTGAAAATTTGGTTTCAAATTACTATGGGTAAAACATCCTAATTAAGTTCAAGTTCCTAATATTTTATCAATCTCCCTCTCAATTGATATGGGAGAGCTCTTACCATCCCCCTATTTCCACTTCTTCTGCTCTCCATTGCCCAGAAACATACATTGACCAGATTGAATCTAGGAACAGGCGCTGACAGACATACTATGCCAGATCTGTCGCTTGCAGTTGATTGCAGCAGATCTTATTTCAATTATTCCTGTTTGGTGGTGAAAAATATGAAATTTGCGAATGCCGCTCAGATTTTCTCGGCTAGCAGTAACAATTTTCGCTGGTGATATCTCCGAAAAGGTTATAAATCTGCAATCTTTAAAGTATAGTGATAAATATTTTACTTGCGTAATTGTATATGGCGCAAATACGAGGTTTGCCGGCTAATTGATGGCCATGCATACTTCTGTGCCTGTGCACCTCATATGTATGTACCGTATTAGTCCAGATGGTTTGATTCCGTTCATCAACCATGACTTCATCAGTGCGGCCAGATTTCATAACTCCAATCCAATTGTTCCGAAAACTTTGTAAACACGTTACAACTTCATCCATATCATATCTCCCGAGATTTGCCCTGTGGTATCGATCGTGGGGATTGCATTTACGCAAGATACATGGCAGTGGGCGCACATGTGCTTCATATCATCGTAAAACTGACTAAAACAATTAAGACCGATTAAGTAAACCTGACTCGATTCCCCTGGTTTTGAATCCATAGAGTACTCAACTCCGAAGTGTTAAAAAATCCACTCAGTAACCTCCGTTCAAAACCGAGAAAATAACATGAGGTGATGAACCGTTTTGTGCCCCCATTAGTGATTTGGCTGACAAAATAACACGTACGAGTATAAGCGAAATGGGCAGCTTTCAGGCTTGTAAATATCGAATCATTTGGTGCCTTCGAAACAAACTGTCTGTTCAAGTATAATTTACTTTCAAAAAAAAAAGACCACCAATCTGTTTCGGCTATGGATATGCCGTTTTTTTTTTTTTTCGTACATGTCTACTTGAAACCGATTTGATGCTTGATTTAGGCCCGTAGATATCCGTGCTCTGACCGTTCTGTACCCTGACTTAAGTGGTGCTGAGAATCCGTGGGTGGCTGTTCTGGTGCCCTGTCCTCGAAACCTTCCTCGTAACTGGCCCCTTCTTGAGGTCAAATAATTACCAAGAGGTTACCCAATTGAAAGGCGTACACGGTTGTAATGAAGATCAGAGATCGGTTTCTAGGAACCGAAATTTATATCACCAATTGCTGTACATCACAACTAATTTGCAGAACGTTTCCTTCAGTGCCATCAATGGTTCTAGAGGGCTCCAATTTTAGCTATGGCTTTGGGTTTAAAGTTTTTAGTAGAATGTCGTTAGTGGAATGGGTATAAGATTTTGGGATCTAGGTTTCTTTTTATAAATTTGACGTTCCAGTCCACTTGCCTGTATTAATACGGCGAATCTATCGACGCTGGTAGTGACAGTCTAGATGGGTGTTTCACTAGGCTACCGATTTGGGCCAGGTGGTTGCGTAATATGGCCGCGCCCAATTAGGAAACTCGGGGCAAACCCTGGTTCACTGGCCGCAAAACTATCAGTTCATTTCCAATAATGAGGTGATTGCTTGGCCCTTCAGCCTCGATAACCCTTTGCCGAGGTGACCATAAGCTGAGGTACTCTCATGGTGTATTTAATTAGGCATTTCTGCATACGGTTGACTTTTTTTTAGTCTTGACTTAGAGACCGTTCGTGTCAGAACTGTCACTTCAACCTGCACTGTCAGTACCTCGAGTGACTGCAAAACGTACTGCAAAATTACACCATCGAAAACGTTTCACTTTTAGCCACCTTTAGTCATTTTTAGCTCGTTTAGGACGTAGCAACCTGTCAGTAGTAGAATAATACCCAAGAAGTCTACTCTTTCGGATTTTTATAGTCAGATGTAAAGCATCAGCAGTTGTCAAGAATTTCCGGATTCAGTCATCAAAAGTTGTGTATAACCGATAATTAGACGGAGGAATTACTCCATATTCATCTCACACTACTCTGACATTTTGTCCCACACAACAGACATGTAAGTGGGGACAACGAGACTGTTCGGCTACAGAAACTTTGTTAAATCTCTGCAATCCACAGCAGCTGGAATTTTGCAGTTGAAAATTGTCAAAATATCCATATCTCAAAATATCAAAATCTCACCCTAGCACAAACCCTACTGGTGCAACAAACGTGAACTCGCCGAAAGAACTTAACGAAACACTAGCACATCACATACAGTACATCTAGCATCACATCATGTCGCTAGCACATCAAGTACAAACCAACCTCGTCCACTACAACAGTTGGACTTCCGTTTCTATACACCAACTTCTGTCTTCCCTTACAGGCCTAACAGGTAATCCTCCAGACACATCTGCAACCGAATGGATAATCCCTCGATCCATCACTCAGTCACCCGACCTCTCGGTAACAGAAATCTCCCAGTGGTTCGAACTAATCGAAAAGTCTTCTGGAGCCAGGCCCAAAAGGGTAACCATTGGCATAGTCAACGATGATGGAACGGTGGTGTACTACCATGTGCACGATGGGGTGGTAAAGCCCAAACAGAACTGATAGCGAAGCACAAAAAGAGCAATAAAGAAAAGAGCAATAAAGAAAAGAACAGAAGACTAAGAGGAATGAAGAAATCAACAAAAGACCAGGTGGAATGGAGAAAATGAAGCCATGAACATAAAGACCAAACGGAACAGAAGAATGAGCTCCCTTTACACACGCGGAGTTGCGTTCATCTTTCTTTTAAGGGTAGTTGCTGGCGACATGGGACTTGGAGGCACCATGGATTTCTTGTGATCAATCTTAGTGATTACAATCCTTATGAAATCATGTCAAAGCTTATAATATCAATGCTTATTAGTTAATTTTGGAGCTTATAATATCAATCCTTCTTAGGAAAAGTGCATCTGATCCTCTTACCAATTAGAGAATGTTCTATGAAAGTAGAACAAGTGATTAATTTAAAGAATGACGTAAATTCGGAACCCTCCATATCACTAATCTTGGTAAACTACAGACATGGTGAACATTAACTAGCTGAGTGTTTTTGCCACCACATTATCAGTCAATAATACTCTGGTGGCCATTGAGAGATTCTAATCAAATTCTGGAACCAAAAGAGATTCTACCAATCAAAATAAGTATTGTTAAGGGACCTGGTTCTTTCCATCTGAATAAATGAAGTTGCCACTCGCTTCAAACAAGTTTGAACTTAGAATGGAGTTGATACTTATCGTAATTAGCTCATTTTAACTCAGTTTACGGGGTCATATCGTGGGTATGTAAATTAAAAGGTGTTTACGAATTGAATGGTAATTAATAGTCTATCAAATTAGGTACGGTGCCGGAATCTAAAATCGTAGATATCCAAGTCATCGCCATCATCCTCATCATCGTGCTCATTTTCTTGCTCTCTATCTTCACCCTCTTCTGGTTTTGTAATTGCCCGATTTTCCTTTGTATGGAAAATGTAATCGTCTTTTTCTTCACTGTCGGTGTCATAGCCACTATTTTTCATTTGAACTGAATCAGAATCTATCTTTGAGACCTGAACATGCAGCAATCCCAGTGGAAGGACTTTTTCTGCTTCGCTATCGGTATCATATCCACTGTTTTTCCGCTTTACGGAGTCTGCATCTCCCTCAAACGAGAGATGGACATTCAGAAGTCCCAGACGACTTAAGCCTGTAGATTGAGGTCTCTGGCCTCCTTCACTATCGGTATCATAGCCACTGTATCTCCTCTTGACAGAACCGGCATCCCCTTCAAATGAAAAATGGGCACTCAGTAATCCCAACCGAGATAGTCTTTTAGAAGACGATGGCCTACTAATAGCCAACCTATCCTTGATCATAACTCTGCCACTATTTCTGCTGGTTCCACTTATAAAACTAAGATTATCGCGTTGAGTCCATCCTTCCACAGTCAAATTATCTCGAGAATAAGGCCTTGCTTTCTCCACTGGATTTACAACCGATTCAAGGGTACTGGAGTCATCTGGTTTTTGTTGATCTCCCGCATCAGTCTCGTATCCACTTTCTTCTCCATTGAAATAGTAGGGATTTACGGCCGAGCTTTCGCTCTTACCGACGTATGCCTGACCCTTCATAGATTGCTCTAATACGTCTTGTGTCTCGTCAACCTTTCTTCCCGGTCTTACATGTTTAATTTTTTCATGATAATCACTCTGACATACTCTTGCAAGACGGTCAAAATTCACCATAAACTCCCACAAGTCCAGCTCGTGGATTAAGTCTGGCCCAAAACGAAATTTCTCATATAACTCGATTGTTCTTTTCAAATTGGGTCTCACAAAATCGCCCTTTGATTCGGCACCTGGGGCCATATATAACTTGGAGAGGTAAATGATAATCTCTCGCATAGAAAAGTTGATAGGAATCTCCACGTCTGTCAAGAGCGTACCTCCTCCATGCATAAACTTGTCTCCTAGACTTCGTATAATGTCATAGTAATTTGCTTTGGGTGGTAAAGATGTTCCATTGGCCACACCAGGTTTTTCATTAGTCATTAAAGCTCGAAGCTCCATTCTTTTACGATTTCGTCTTTGAATATACTCGGGAGGAGCCATTCCTGGATGATTCAAGATCACATCTTCATTGTATAACGGACCAGCCCGCAACTTGATTTCTCCAAGACATCTGGATAAATTCAGATCTATCATTTTCACCGCATCCTTGGACAAGTCACCGTAAAATGGAACATACACAGACTTGCTGGGAATGTCACTCATAGCCATCCGAACATGGAATATTCTCACAAAGTACCAACACATGGATGCTACCAAAAATACCACACACACAATGATGACAATGAACACCTTAATGGCAGGTGAAGAGATGGCGGTGGTTTGAACAATCACATCGATAGGGGTCACGGCCACAAACGCCAACATTATGATGATAAGAAGTACCAATGAGATGGAATAGATCCACTGAAATACCCGCTTGGGGATGTTGAAGATCCGCTTGCTATCGGAACCTGTCCATATTCCCATCACAGTGGTCCCTGTAGCATTCTTGTAGAACGTACCGCCATGGTATTGACTCTGGACTTTTGTCAGTGACGGCTCTTTGGTTCTTGGGGGGATGTTTCGGAGCCTGACGTGCTCGGAGAAGGTATCGTCGGCGGGAGAAGGCCGTGCAGAGTGAAATAGCGATCGCGGTGGCGTCTCGTACGTCACTCTCTGTGTCAATGCAGGGGCCTCCATGGGTATATCTGTCATATGGAACAGTATGGTGATTGTACACAGAACAGTGGTGGGACATCGCGACAATGTCGCATTCCAGGGTGCTGATTACTGACAGCAATTATCCTCTACGTCTGTACGAGTTTGAGGTGGGGGTTTATCATAATAACGTTAAGCATCATAGAGATGCAAACTTACACATCTAATATTTAAGTAAAAATAAACATATGTCTGTATATAAATTTTAACAAAAAAATGTCTCCCCGTTTTGACATAGTCATCATCACTAAAGTCACTTCAGGAATAATGGAGGAATCGAAACTAGACAAGCTGTGCATTCCTTCTTTACTACAATATAAGCTGGTAGTTAACTTTTTACTAATTTTTCAATTTCTCATTATTCTCATTATATGTCAAAGTTATTACATTACCTTTTTAGGCACTTACTCAACTCTAACTGTAACATAACTGTCATTCACATGCCAATTCTTGAAAACCTTTCCGATGAGCTCAAGCCTGTCGCTACTAATACCTTTCCAGACCTATACGATAGTCATATAGAGCTATGTTTGCTCTCTAATCCGTTTAATTGTATCAGTTTTTTATTGTTCCTAATTAGGAAGGTCAATGGTTGGTCTATATATTAGAATTAGTATTTATTTCATGAACCAGACCATGGTCTCATGACAACATATTTAATGATTATCGGTTCGAAATTATAGTTAGGAATTAAATTAAGATGTGGAAATGTCCGTCAAGCTGGGACAGGTCAGCATTGATAATAAGTGTACAGATTGAACAAAATCTTACTCTTGTCACAGCAATGAGTTCATGCTGAGAATTTGAGTAGATAATGTGATGCGCCGGCGCAACTTGCTTCACGAGTCTGAATGGATGTTCTAGACTTCAAAGATCTCTAAAGGATGCACCTTTTTAAACCGTATATCTCCTTGTTGGTAATGTTCTGTGGATTTTACACTGGCCAAGCCTGTGGGTCGCCCGAACCAATTAATATACAAGTTTTTGAAGGTTGACCCAGTATCAAAGACGTTGATGTAACCTTCGATGTTGTGGTTTTTTCTAGAAGTGGCTCTGCCATTTGCATGCCCATGGACGTAGTTGAGATATTCACGAGTGGTGATATTACATGCGGTCAAAAAGATATGGAAACACAACAAAAGGAATGGATAGATTGCACCCACAAATCCGTAAATAATCAAAAGAAGCGAAACGGGGTATTTTCGAAGGGATGCATGGATTGAATGGATTTCTGAAGAAGTCGTGAGTCTGTAATGGAATAAATGTACAAATGATAGAATGACTAGAAACCAGCATGTGAGCACAGTGGATAAAAGAAACCAAAGAAAGTATTTATAGTTCCGGGCACCCACACAGTTGTTTAAGAAGACACAGTGGTGATCGTGGTTACCACAGCATGAATTACATACACCACAATGGCTAGCACGAGGAGGTCTCCAGATATGACAAGTGGTGCAATATTTCACAGATACCCCATTGTATTCACTTTTGTAGTAAGGAAGTGCAATGGTATTGAAGTATTCCTCAGGGGCACGGTTGACTTTGGCATCTTGGTACGATAACGGAATATGAATATTTCGTGGGAGCACACCAGGATCTGATACTGACGACCTTATGAAGAACATCATGGCCAAAAGCCACAAATAAGAATATAGAATCACCACCAGCGGGTTTATGTGGTGCCACAACCATCGAGCCTCGAACACCCAGAACAACACACTAGGCACCACCATCAACGCTCCTGTGACCACATTGATAGGAGTCCGTTTGACACTTCTCCAGCGGCCTCCAAAGAGATAAATGTAGCGCATATCATCGTGGGGTTGGACCTGGTAGTTCTTCCTGGGGTTGTTGTTGCCATACTTGTCGATCAATGAAGGGTCTGTAATGAGCCAGGTGGTGATTAGGCGATGGATCAAAGGAATAGGTTTATCATTGCGATAAGTACTGGTGGTATCTTGGGTGACACGAGTCTCTCCGTTTGAGAGGACACTCATCGAACTACCAACGAGCTAGTATGGTAGGGTCTGAAGAAAAGTGACACCAAATTAATGATGGTGAGAATGTTTAATCGTGCGTAATGAGATCATTAAACGGCTGACTCAGTCAAAGTCGTGAGGGTACAGATAAGGTGTAGTGTGAGTGGGTTGGTGTGTTGTGAATATATGAGAAAATTTCTTGCGGTACTTCTACCAGGTGACTAATTATATATGGTAGTATTTAGTCCGTTGAAAGGGTATCTTCCATTATTTAGTAGTGAGAATTCCATACAATTAGCACCCTTGAATTGAAGTGATATAATTAACGAATGATGACTGAAAAATTCTAGACATTCTCTTGACATTGTACTAAATAATCCTAGTGATTTTCCTGATATTGTACTAAATAATCTTAGTGATTTTCCTGATATTGTAGTCACTAATCTTCTATAAAAATCGCCCAGTAATCTTTAGCTGAGCAACAAACAATTCCCAATCTTCGTAAATATCTGAGAAACTGTCTGGTCAGCTATTCCAATGATAGTGACGACTATGATAGTAGCTTTTTGTAGAAGGTATCCAATTGTAATACTGTAATAAATTTTGATCAAGTTCACTCTTTAACTTGCTCATTTGAGGAGGACATATTTGCTTTTAACATCCTCCTATCAACCGGTACTAGTCCTTAGTTTTTGTAAACAGAGTGGTGTTTCCCTTCTGCTACTGCTCTACTCATCTTTGTCTTCAGTGTAAGTTTTTAATTACTTAATATGTTATAAATTAAACTACAATCTCAATAGATTCTTATTGGCTCCCATGTATAAGGCCTATTTCAGACTGGTTCAGTAACAAATTAATTATTGGTGGTATTATCATCCAGGGACAGTTCTATTAGTGAGTTATAGCCATCGGTTTCCCAATTGCTAGACAAGTGGATTACCAGTAGTACCCATGACTACTATTTTTTTGTCTGGTCTTTTATCGCATAGTAGTCTATTTCGGAGACCTTCAGTATAGTCTCATTTCTCACTCCTCTACCAGTACCACACAGCACCATGTTCTTGCTGAGAATACGAGCCACCACCCTTACCCGACCTCTCAGAGTACCCCGAATCAGAAGCTCCTTCATCCAATCCAGATCTTTAACGTTCACACCAGTTCAACTTGGAGCCCTCAAACGCTACGGTTTCGTGGTCAATATCATCGCAGGTGCTTATATTGGAGGACTTCTAGTATGCTTTGGACTGTTCTACATGCTCTACAACGATGCCAATGAAAGACAGCACATTCCATTTGAAATCGGCATCCAAAACAACATCACCGCCGTCAAAGCTATCAACAAGGATGATGTATTGCACAGTCCTCGTTATGCGGTGAAACACTACCGAAGACTTTTGATAGAATTGGCCAAAGAAGCAGATCCGCTGGTGGAAATCATAGAGGATGGTCCAGACAGGTATAACGTTCCATTGTTGGATTCCAAAGTGTTGATATATGAAAAATCCAATTCATTTGCCAATTTTTACATCGATATAGTGCTAAGATACTCCAAGGCGTTATTAGCAAAGGGAGAGCTTCAAACGTCGGTTTCTATGTTGCAAAAGATCATCAACGATGATGACGTCTTCTACAAGTTAGGTGATGCGGAAAGAGTGTCACAATGTTGTCGGTTATTGAGCAAACTTTGTCCCAACAAGTCCGATAAGGTCTTATACTTGAAGCGTTCCATTGATATGCTTACACAAACCTATTCATCAATTGACTTGGATGAAAATTACCTCTTGCAAGACACCTCACGAGTCACCGACGAATTGATGCTTTGCTTGAACGATTTGGCCGCAACCTATGCCAAAGCAAACGATCCAGCCCTTCTTAGCTCTGCTCTCAATATCTATCTTTCCAACCTCAAGCTCTTATCAAATTTAAGAGAGAGATTGGAAAGCGGCCAGTTAGCACAGGCCCAATACCCGTTGTTCAATTGTGATGAGCTCAATCTTATATTACTGGGTTGCGAATTGAAAGCGCATATTAGTGAGATTATGTGGGCCAAGGGATATAAGAAAAATGCAATCTCTTGGGGTGAAGATGTGGTGGAAGAAATTTATTTCAATCACAGTAATACTAAAAGAGCATCACCCATCTTGTTTAATGTCCTTACAAACTTACTGGTTATGTATGGTAACTTGAAAGATATCAAATCTAAAAACAGATGTGACAAGCTCAAACAGGAGCTTGAAGTCATTGAAGGAGAAGAGGAGGGATGGTACGATAGTATAGTCAGTCGTTTCAGTAAAATCATGTACCACAAGGGACCTTTGGGGATCATTGAGAAGCCTTTGACTGAAAGATATGGAAGACCAACCCGAGTACTTGAAATTGAGGAATTCGAAGAGGAAGACGAAGAGTAATTTAAGTTGGCAGTGATCAACGGTATTTCAAAAATCATAAATGCCACCATTGCTCACCACCTTGCTGACCAAGCACCAATCTCATATGAGTAAACCAAACGTTTTGTCTTGAGCTGGTTCGATTTCAGTTGGTTGGCTGTGGACAAGATAACTTGTATATATCAAAAATCTAGAATAATATCATTCTTAACACCAGCACAATCCAAATCGTAGTGAGACCGAGAGTATTTGCAAATATGGTTGGGCTGTACCGACACAAGCTGTCTAAACTTGGGCTTTTTTTCCAAGGACCCAACAGTCACTATCCCTCTTCCCCTCTTGTACTTGACCTTAATTCTGGTATAATCGGGAATGTCCACATAAAATGGCTCGATGTACATTTGAACAAACGAATCGTCTTTCACGCTACACGAGATGGTATCGGAATAAGTAATTGATGACAGTGACTCGATACTGCCTCCAATCACGATCTTCTGGTGTAGAGTGAAATTGCCCAGAATCCCAAACGATATTCCCACGCTCTTGGTCAATGCTACCAGTGCACTATAACTTTTCAGGATGGTCGACGAAGCACCCTCTCCAGCATACAAGCACGAAGATACCGGAACCGGGTGAGGTAAAGTGCTGATCTGAAGGACCTCATCCTCGTCGTTGAGGAATCTGCGCATGTACCAGTCGCCCTCTCCGTGGTCATAGTAAAGGGTAGATGAAGTTTTTCTGAAGTAGAAAGTGTTGTTGGTATTTTGGATCAAATCACCCACACTGGGGTCGAGAAACTCGTCTTGGGATTCAAGGTAGATAAGCTTACCCTTAGCACCTCTAGTTGTAGAGGACGAAGTCCGTCCAGGTCGCAATTTTGCACCCAAATCCATGGAAGACCAGAACGCCTCCATTGAGGACTCAGACCCAGCACTGGACCACGACTCTGACTTTTTGAGAGTTCCGGGGTCGAACTCATAAATATACCCAGGAAGCTCAGTGGAACCACTCTTTGGAACTACCAGTGTATGTGCCTGAGCGAGATTACTATGGTTATAAGCTGCCGTAGCGACGCTAAAGAAAAGCAAGTTGCAGTAAAGCATGTGTATACCTGAACACTATGGCATGTGGAAAGTTTCCCTCCTTTTATACCTCCCGTAGCATAGTATTTCGGTACAGTTGGTGTCTTCTGCTTATTGCAACAAGTGTCGAGTGCGGCAGGTTGCCAAACAGCTCCCAATTAGGCAAATCAAAGAAAAATTAAGCAGACAAATTCCGTACAAAAACAGGACCAAAATTCCAGAACGCACAACATCCACACATTCAAACATCCAAATGTATAACTATCTAATGAACCAAAAGGTTTCAGGCTCAAATCGAAAACCCCGGGCCAATCTCAAAACATCCATACTACCATCACACTACTGATGGTCCCCAGCCAATCAGCGCGCGCTAAAGTAATATCCGGGGAGAAAAATGAAAACCAGTTTCACACTAAACCATACCATGTTTTCCTTGACCCGTCTCGGATTAGCCCACAAGGCGTTATTGAAACCCACCCTTACCCGTGGACTCACCATCCCTGGCCTTCCCCAAATCCCACAACCTCCTGGTAACATTGTGGGCACTGTTAATGACGCCTATGTGCCTCCACCTCCCCACAAGTTGGAAGGTTCCATACATTGGACTTCAGAAAGACTTGTTTCTGTGGGTTTGGTTCCTTTGACCTTGACCCCAATCCTCACCGGAACCTCCACCATCGTGGACTCCACATTGTCCGCTCTCTTGTTGTACCATTGTTACGCCGGGTTCCAATCGTGTATCACCGATTATATTCCATCCAGAACTTACGGTAAGTACCACAACTACGCCAACTACTTGTTGCTCGCCGGTACCGGGGTTGCTGCCTACGGTGTGTACGACATCGAAACCAGAGAGGGTGGTTTAGGCAAGGTTGTGTCCAAGATCTGGAACGCCTAATCACGCTACATGCATAGTATTTATTCAATTACACAGTCAAGATAAAAAGTAAAATGGTGTAGAGGATGTAGGGCGATGTCAGATCAGGATCAACATTGTCCATATACGTTGGTACTGATTGTAGTACACTATCAGTTATAAATATTTACCAATGTTACCTTACTTCCTACAATAGTCCGTAAACAACCTCAATATATGATAAGATTCAGTACTACACCTTTGGATTCTTCTCGTCATTCAGCACAACACGAAGACCCTCTAATCGCTCCCAATTACACAACACCTTGTCATCATGGTCACTCTTCTCAACGAACACA
Source organism: Suhomyces atakaporum (assembly GCA_030561405.1). Classification (NCBI taxonomy): domain Eukaryota; kingdom Fungi; phylum Ascomycota; class Pichiomycetes; order Serinales; family Debaryomycetaceae; genus Suhomyces; species Suhomyces atakaporum. The sequence continues at coordinate 141,341 of JAKTXH010000009.1, forward strand.
AATCTACAATGATTCAATCACTGTGTTCGTTATTATCATTAGTCCTATATACGGCACTATCAAGAATAGCAACTCCATAGTATGGTGAATTATAATTGTTAGGTTCCCCTGTGTTTTATTAATAATGAATGGGTAGGACTCTCTTTTAGTTGTTGCGTAGATTTGTTCCTTTGTTTGTATAATTTCCTAGTGTAAGGTAATGTTGTCATCAAAGACGTTGTTTCGTGTCTCAGTTCATCGTCGGAGTCTTCCTCTTCCTGTTTGGAGCCTCCCTTAACAGTGCAGCCACAGGAATCAACCTCTCCTGCTGCCACCGTCTGAGGTTCTCCGCAGCCACTGCCAACGACCGGTTCGCCACATCCTGCTCTCGCAACACCCGTAATTGGTACACCGAAGGGTCATAAGCGTCACGGTACACATGGACCTTGTTAAGATGCCATGACTCGATTTCGTCGTCTATGTACACGTCGATGGACTTCTCATTGATCATTGCCATGATCAATTCCTCAATCACAAAACACTTGTTCTTGCCCGTAAGCTCTGCCAACTGCTCCGCTGCTGCGTCGAGTTGATATTGCTTGGCTATACTGGCCACTGTTAGCGTTTGACCTTCGTTGTCTTGTACTATGGTGAGAATAGTGATCTTGATAAGTTTGGTGAGGAGCTCTACTGAATTGGTGATATTAGAAAAGACAGCTTTGTTGCGGACATAATCCGAAAAGGTACCAAAGCTGAAGAGTTCCACGGTGGGGTCCTCATTGGGAAGGTGGTGCAGGAAGTTGTAGGTGGGCTCCAAAAGAAGGGACATAGCAGTAAAGTAATGGGTGGCTTATCGATGCAGGATGATGATGAATTTGCAGATGAATATGTAGATGAATGTGTAGATGAATGATCAACAGTTCTGTTTGACTGTGGGTGAATCTGACAGTATTTGGATCGTGATAAAGATCGGGTCTATCTGCAGGATGTTATATATAGTGCTGACTAGTTCAAGTTCATTTAAGTTAATTTCTTAATGTAGTACCCCAAGAAAAACACTACCACCATCAATGCCACTGACCGTGCTCCATTCAACTCATCAGATACTGATAAGGTTTGTTGTACTGCATCTAGACCCGGGTATCCTGACTGTTCTGATTTTTCTGGTTCTTGTTTAACCTCTAAGTCCTTTTCTTCTGCAACTCCCTTCTTTTCTGACAATTCTTCATCTGAAACTGGTGGTGTAAAGCTAAGTCGATCGCCGTTTATGTGCTGACTTGTCAGTGAGCCTGTAGCGGTGGGTTTGGGGGTAGGAGAAGGCGAGATTTCCTTCAAAAGATGCTTATTGTCGAGCAAGAATTTCTTCTTAGACGGTCCACTATTATCACTGAAGAGCCCAAGCACATCTATAACTGTGTCTTGCGTGGTAGTCAAGCTCTTCTTACCATCATTTTCAGTTGGCCCGTTCTCATCGCGTGCCTTACCATCCTTTTCATGGACAAAATTTGATAAGTCAAGTAGGATTCTTTTAGCACTCTCTGATTTAGACAAAGAGGTAGTAGGTTCAGGCGATACTGATTCTAGCACCACTGGATTACTTTTATTGTTTGCAAATGTAGCATCTATTCCTTTGTCTTGCTTCTCTTTTTGTTGTTGAATCTTTTCCAACTCTTCGGTTCTCCTCTTATCATTTTCTACCAACTGAGCAACGAATCCCTTCATCTTCTCCTTTTCGGACTCAAGAGCCTTTATCTTCGTGGTGAGTTTTTCAACGGCAGCCGTATTTAATTCCTCTGAAGTTTTAATTCTTTCTTTTAGTTTTTGGTTTGATAGTTTTTGCCTCTTTAAATCGGTTTGTACTTCGGACATGTGTAGCTTGAATTCTGAATCGAGGTATTTCGTATTGATTTGTCTCAATTTGCTCTGATAATTGTTGAAAAAATTTGTCAATGTACTTAAAGATTGATTTTGTTGTTTGGCTTTGGTGAGATTGACTATTAGAACATTAATTATACTCTCCAAGCTACCAGAATTAGTGAGTTGAGAATTGTTATATATACCTGAGTTGATTGACGAATAGAGCCCCAACAAGCTATCTTCCAAATTGGGGTTAATGTCTCCAAACAATGCATTTTCAAACGACATGGGGTTCTGTTTCACTGCTTTGGATCCTGAATCTTCGATCTTGGCAAAGAAATCTGGTTCTGCAACAGGTTTTTTTTTGTTTGTCAACTGGGTGTAAATATCTTCGATGAAACTTAGGTGCTTAAATTCAGCCGAATCCAAATCCTGATGTTTATGGAAAATCACCCCTGAATCGGCATTAGTTGTACCACTACCCATGACATTAATATTTTCGATTTTTAGGCTAATTTGTTTATGAGTGGACTCTGCTTGAACATTGAACCCTAAGCATACAATGTCACCCACCTTGATTTCTACCGCCTCACTAGATAGTCTTGTATCATTCAAATAAGTTCCATTGGAAGAGCCCAAGTCCTGAAGCATTAGCTTACCATTTTTGGAATCAATATAAATCTGAGCATGGTTTCGACTTAACACTCGTGAATCAAAATATCCATTGGTGACATCTGGTTTATGCTTAGTACCAGTAGGTCTACCCAATTTTGTGGTATCAGGAAAAGTGGCCACTGGTAAGTGTTTTTTAGTAAAAGTATCATTCAATGGAGCCAAGGTGACGTAGTACTGGACCTGAGCTCGTTTACGGGGATTGTCAGTGTTTCGCTGACGGGCCAATGTAGATGTGGAGGATGAGGCCGGTTGGGTCTTTGGCTGAACTATGACTTGGGATTGAGAATTGGATCGTTTCCGTCCATAAGTGGTGACAGCACCAACTTCACTATGAGTTTCCAACTTGGATACATCTTTTTCAGGTGAAGGTGCCGAAGGGAACGGCTTGACCGCCTCTTCAGTAGCGATCTCAAGCATGAAGAAGTGGAACGAATTCGTCAGCAATCAAGATAAAAGATCAGATCAGTCGCACTGTATACGAATTGAAAGAAACAAATAAACCGAACAGAACAAAAAAAAAAGCCACAAACAACACACGAAGGTTATCTACACTGGACCACGTCAAAGGAATTGTATGTTGTTGAAAGCTAACAAGTTGACTTAGATATCTTTAAGCAGTGTGGAAAAGTTTTGAACAATTTTGGACATTTTTGACAACCATTTTTGCTTGTTGTGGTATTGTTATTATTACTGTTGAACTATTATTAGTCAAGACAATTTGAGTTGGGCCACACATATTCCAGTATCGATTTTCCTGCTAATCAATGGCCACTCTTTCCAACTGTATCCATTCACTTCGTGAGTCAGTGGCACTTGTGGACGAGTCCATCAACGTTCTTGATTCTACCACCCGCGACATTCCCCGTGTGCAAAAAGTGTTGATGACACGGCGGGTGTTTGGGCTCGTGCCAGAGTCTGATCTCGACAATGCCAGGGCCAGCTTCAAGGATGGTATCGAACCCCAAATCGCCGCCATGCTTGACCAAATTGACCGCGAGTTGCAAAAGACAAGCCGCCGCAAGATCAATTTACAAAACCGTCATGATCTCCAGGCCGTTAGGCTTCAGGGCAGTAAGCGTGACGTGGTAGACTTACCTTTGCGCCTTAGAGGGGGTCCGTTGGACGAGGCCAAGTTAACCCGTCTAAAGTTTTTGAAGAATAAGAAAGAGAGATTGAAGTATAGTTTGTCAAGGTTGAAGCTTCAAGACAGGTTGTCATGAAATCAGCTAAATTGCGTAATCAACACATACGAACTCAAGAAAGAATCACATCCATCCATAGATGTAACTTGGAGATGTGAAGTGAATATTTACTTCAAAATTATCTGGTGAGCACAGGTGGGACTTCAAGTCGTCCCCTCGAAACATGTTAAACTTCTGGCTCAATTGTTTGGTACAAGCCCCAGAGTCAAGAGCATTTGAAAGATTCTGGATATTTAATCCGAGCTTGAATCAGTGTAACTATGTCCCCAACCATAATCCTACAAGATACTCGAGCCTTAATTAGATCCAAATTATCATCTGTAATTCGGACTTGACTTAACGCTCTGTATCTAAAAGTCGTTGCAGAAAATGAATATTGTGACTCAAAATATTGGATAGTGTATATTGTCTTCAAACAACCATATTCTGACTTCCATTATTTTACCAAATGCAAACTTATCAGAACATAGGATGAGTAGGCGAATATTTTGTTTCAGAAATGTTATACATTTTAATTCCAAGTATTTTGGATACCAAAGTCCATCGTGGGAATTTGTCTACTACCCGAGCATTTTCCGTCCAAACATCAATACACGAGTCTGTGCAATAATTAGTATCATCAACAAAGAGCTCAGTGTCACACTGATGAAACCCACTCACCAACAGCACATTCGCGAGATCATATACTTGAACTCGTCTTAATTGGTCCAAAGGTTAGTTGAACCAAGTGACGCTTCTATATCGGTGTTAACCAGTGGTTTCTACATAGAATATCAAATATAATCAGAAGCTTTATCTTTATTAGCTGCACCATATAAACCTATTAAAATAAATAAAAGGAGCTAAAGAAGCCTGCTGAAATAACTGAATAGTCAATCAATGGCCTCTAAAATTCCTTAGATAGAATTTACACTAATACACTCTTTTTTATACGCTACAAACCGGTTCATATACAATTTAATAGAATACTGTGTAGCCTTCACCAAGAAATATAAAACAAGCTGATAAAATGAAGCTCATATAATTCGATTTTGCATCCTTTAAAGGTTTAACATTTTCTTGGTTTAGTGACAAAAATTGTAATTTTTGGTGTTAGCTCAGTTCATGTACGTAGAATGAGAAAAGTCTTCTGATCTTCAACAATTACAATAGATTTATTTTAATTTATAAGACGGTACACTGGCTCATGAAAATACATATCTAGATTCTTTGAGTGAAACACCCCTGAAACCCCCACGATGGAATGCTTACCCCTAGTGGCTGATTCATCACGGCATCATCCAGATATAATTTCAAGCGGAATGGCACAATATGTAGAACTACGCCTCAAAAATAGGTTTTTTTTGTTGACCACTTCAATTATGATATATAATTCCAGGTCAATACAATACGAACAAGATTATGATTTAGCTGTAATTGTAATACTACACTGAATTTGTAACTTGAATAGTTAAACAACTCCTGATACAACTCCTTATTTTTGGTATTTTTAGCCGTATCCCTTAATTCGCGACTTGTTCGTGCCGTAATCAGTCACACTACTCTAGCAAAACTAATACCAAGCAACTGATCATTCTTTATCAACACCAACATGAACTTGAAGCTCCTTCTATCTGTTGCTACCGCCACCGTGGCTACTGCGAAAAACGTCGTCAACGTTGACAACCTCCAGGGCGAAAACGCCAAAAGAGTAGATGTCCACGAAAGAGACCCCAAGAATGTTGCCAGCTTTCCTGCTGACCACCTTAATAATAAGAGAGAAGCCAAAAACGTAGCTGATTTGGCTCGTGTCGAGCTCCTTTTGCAAGAGGAAAAGGTGAAGAGTATCAAGGACAAGAGAGATGCTAAGAATGTATACAAGGCTGAAGACGATTATATTCAGAAGAGAGAAGTTGATGATGAAGATGTCGAACAAGACTACGTACAAAAGAGAGAGGCCAAGAATGTCTACAAGTTTGACGAAGTTCACCAAAAGAGAGACGATGAAGAAGAATTTGCTGATGAAGATGTCGAACAAGATTACGTACAAAAGAGAGAACCAGTAAACCTTTACCTTCCCAAATATCGTGAGGAAGTTGATGCCGAACAAGATACCGTACAAAAGAGAGAGGCTAAGAATGTCTACAAGTTTGACGAAGTTCATCAAAAGAGAGACGATGAAGAAGAATTTGCTGATGA